>JAMAJY010000036.1:0-311091 GCA_023628775.1 Lecanicillium sp. S3808
GACATACCCTTATTGCTTAGCTCCGCCTTGGCCATCTCCTACAATCTCTGCTAACCCGTCCACTTTTATATCCATTCGTCCGTCGCCTAGCAAGAACAGACTACGCAGTACGTACGAGCAATCGCCAAAAGGCAGCGGTACGTATACGTAACTACCGAGTCATACTAGACGGATCACCAGCGCATCCTTCTGTTATGGTCGCCTCAGATGGATGAAGAATTGAATGTCGGGCACTGTACGGCGTACAAATCGCAGGCAACCCGCTCTCCTCGGCCAAAATGCACCAACCAGCCAGCACCTGCGCTAGCGCGAGCCGCATCGTATTCGAGGCCTATTTACTGCACAATGACTACAAGGGTAGTATGGCATGCAAGAGACGTACCTGATGATTGTCGCTTGCCCTAGCGCTGCAAATTGATTTGAAATGTCGCCATCCACCTCGCCTATTAGCGCACATGTAGGCTACATTCCTCTCTACTGTCCTCCACAAGGATACCTATCAGCTTAGAGGTTTTGTGGCGCATCTCCCCGTTCCACAGTGGCGTGGCCTAATCTAGCGGCGTCTTTCCCCAGCTTCTTATGCTTATGGATAGCCTTGCCTTCTGTGGCGCTGGGCAGGGATCCTGGATCTGCCCACTGCCGTCGTTTGCAGGCAAGCAAAAAAGCGTGCCATCCATCTCCAACTTTAGATGGGCCAAGAGGGCGGAGAACAAAGTAAAAAGAGGGACGGACTACTTGCCGTCCGGCGCTTGTTCCCACGCCAAGTTACGGCACACTTCCCATTCAGCCGAAGCCTTGCGTCACCGTGGACAGTAAAATGCGGCTACAACTGCCTGGAGAATAATGCGGTAAAGGCACTGAAATGGGGGCTCCTACAGGACTGGATCCGCAGTGCCTCGCGTAATAAATACCCTGTTTCTGTATCCCCCAGACTCCCCCGCAATCGAATCCTGGGGTAATTAGTTGACAGTGCGACCTGCCATCACAACACAACACCTGCACGACGACCGTCTTGTTGATACCAATACTCAACAATTCGTGAGCTGCCGTATACTACGGCTTTGCATTCACAATGGAGTCCAACTCCCCAACTGTTTCTGAGAAGCCCGAGGAGCAGCGCGTACAAGATGCTACCACCGACCTCGAGACCGATGTGGGCAACGGACGGCCCGCCCAATTCGCGCACCTCGATGAGAAGAAGATTCTTCGCAAGGTACGCCGCCTGCTTTGACTCAAAAAGGACAATTTGGCCCTGACTGTTGTTTCTAGATGGACATTCGCCTAATTCCGATGCTTGCTTTGCTCTACCTCCTTTCCTTTCTCGATCGTAAGCCACCATCTCGGGATATCATAACCCTTCCTAACTGCCTCAAATGCTGATACAAACACTCCCAGGTGGAAATATCGGCAACGCAAAAATCGAGGGCCTTGCTGAGGATTTGAACCTTACCGGACCGCAATACAACCTCTGCCTTACCGTCTTCTTTTTTACCTATGCCGCCTTTGAGGTGCCTTCGAATCTCATGCTCAAAAAGCTGCGTCCTAGCCGCTGGCTGCCAACAATCATGGTAGCCTGGGGCACAGTGATGACATTGATGGGGATTGTACAAAACTTCAACGGTCTCCTCATTACGCGTATCTTTCTCGGTGTCACAGAAGCAGGCCTCTTCCCCGGTGTTGCAGTAAGTCATGCCACAATCAGCATCCCACGAGTTCCTATCCTTCTCACACAATTTTTCTACAGTATTATCTCACATTGTGGTACTGCCGCAGCGAGATTCAGCTTCGTCAAGCCATGTTCTTCTCCGCTGCCTCTGTCGCTGGCGCCTTTAGTGGTCTGCTCGCATTTGCCATTAGCAAAATGCATGGTGTTGGCGGCCTAGAAGGCTGGAGGTGGATCTTCATTCTCGAAGGCCTCGCTACCGTTGTCGTCGCCGTTCTGGCGTTCTTTACCCTTTACGACTTTCCTGAAACCGCCAAGTTTTTAAGCGAAGAAGAGCGGGAATTTATTGTATACCGCCTCAAGTATCAGGGCCAAGTAGCCAAAGGCACCTCGGCAGCCAGCTCAATCATGGTTCCAGAAGCAGAAGAGTTTCAATGGCGCTACGTGCGGCAGGCTTTTGGCGACTGGCAAATTTATGTCAACATTTTTGTGTATTGGGGAGTATGTTGGAATGACACGCACTATCGTATATTATTTTTGCAGCAGCTAACATGAATATCAGATTGTGTGCCCTCTTTATGGAATTTCCCTCTTCCTGCCGACTATCATCAGGAACCTCAACTACTCAAGAAGCACATCGCAGCTGTTGACTATTCCCATCTACATCACCGCGTCGATTTTTGCCGTCCTTATAGCGTACTGGTCCGACCGGGCCGGCAAACGCAGCCCCTTTATCCTCGTCCTGTTCGGGTTCATGGCAGTGGGTATGGCCATGTAAGTCTCAACCTTGTGTATTCTTTACTACTCGTATTTCAACAAAAGTCTAACCAGTTATACTAGGTGTATTGGATCCCCCGATCCACGCGTTGTGTATGCCGGCGTCTTCATCACAGCTTGCGCCATGTACCCTGCTTTCCCAGGCTGTATTGCGTGGCTGGCCAACAACATAACGGGAAGCTACAAGCGAAGCGTAGGCATGGCTATTCAAATTGGCGTTGGTAACCTGGGCGGTGTAAGTCCTCTTTCCCAATTCCACAGCGTTGTAACCGAGATAATACAGCCACTAACCAAATTTATCAGGCCATGGCTTCCAACTTTTACCGCAGCCAGGACAGCCCCCGCTTCATCCTTGGTCACGCACTTGAGCTTGGCTTTATTGGTCTGGGAGTGGCAGCTACTCTTATCCTCATGTTCTTCTATAACCGAAACAACAAGTCTAGGGAGAAGAAGATGGCCGAGGGTGCTGAGCGCAACTACACTCAGCAAGAATTGTCTGCGCAAGGAGACAGGGCCGTCACTTTCCGATACATGTTCTAAAGTGTATATTTTCTTATTTTATCAGTATAGAGTGAACCGTTTCTCATAGAATTCGTCTTGGGATAAAATGCACTTAAAATGCACGAATTTACGACCTCATTTGCTCGTTATTTTGGAGAGTTACTTAATTATCGAGGCCTTCGCATACTTTTCAAATTTTGCGCTCTTATCGTCTTTACAACGCCCTTCTGGTTGCTATGGTGTAGACGGCTGTCTATCTTTGTGGGTGCTGAGAACCGACTCCCTTTCCGGCTTAGCCTCCTCCGATCATCGTGACGTCTTGGCGGGACAGCCTGACAGCTGGCAGCACCTGACCACCGGTCCAGAACGTTTCACCGTCCTCCATTATTCCATCCCTTTGCATGAATCTCTGTTTGCCCATCAATTTGAAAATAAAGGCCGTCCGCACTATCCGTTCTCGTGAAAGGTGACATCAGTAGAATAAACCGAGCTGAACCAATTGAGATCGCAGCATGGAAACACCGTTACACACCTGTCACGCAGGGCACTCTCGCCGTGAGCAGAGTGGCGGATATCTGCCAATTGAAGAATATGGCATGATTGGAAACATGCACACGTGCGCTCTTGTTGGAATCGATGGGAGTGTCGATTTCATGTGTTGGTGAGCTTGCCAATGCCTGCGCTTGCACAATGCTACTATGTAATTAATTGCTGACTCTGACTACGCATACAGGCCGGATTTTGATTCGCCATCCATCTTCTGCCGCCTTCTGGACAAGGATAAAGGCGGCCACTTCAGTATAACACCTCCGCCAAGCCTGGGATGCACTACGAAACAGCAGTATCTTCCGTCATCGTGTATATTACAGACGCGATATATCCACGAAGATGGAGTCGTCGATCTCACTGACTTTTTCCCTCGCCCAAAGACTGCTCGGGTGATTTCTAGAGGGAACGATCCGACTGCGTTTCGCGAACCGACCAGTGTTCAAGAAGAGCTGAAGAAGTGGCTTGTGCGGCGGGTTGAATGCGTTAGAGGCTCTCTGACAATTGGTAGGAGGTCCCAACTTCCCTCTCGAGGTCAAAGCTAACAAGACGATGTTTCAGATGTTGAAATCTTTCCGGCATTTGGCTACGGGGAGCAAATGCACGTTACGACTATTCATAATGAGACCCAAAGTACCAAGACCTTTGAGAGCAAGGTCGCGACATTCCATGGTAAAGATGTCAAGTTGCAGCTTGATGTTGTCCTAGACAGCCTCGACGGAAGACCCCAGCCCTCCATCACTTTCAGCAAGAAACAAAAGCACGGCATGCTTGGCGAGGGTCTTGCCGCCAGAGTCGAAATCATGGCTGGCGAGACGATATCTTTTATTTTGCGAGATGACAAGACAAATCATGTTGCCGACACAATTACTACAATGATCCTCGACGGACAGCAGCACGATACGCTAAGCTTCTGGTACAGTTTTATCGCCCAGTTAAAATACAAAGGCCGATGGATGGAGGTAGTCTCCCGCAGCCTGATGATTCTAAAAATGATGACTTTCGGTGGGTGCTTACTTTGTGGATGCTATTCCTTTTTACTAAAAACAATCGCAGAGCCTACTGGGGCAATCATCGCGGCACCAACTTTTTCTGTCCCAGAGCATATTGGCGGGGGCCGAAACTGGGACTACCGATACTGCTGGGTCCGAGACTCGAGCTTTACGATATATATTCTCCTACGCCTTGGCTTCAAGGCTGAAGCAAACGCCTACATGGAGTTTATGATGGAACGCTTTCTTAAATCTCGTGGCCCCGATGGTGCCTTGCCCATCATGTTTACGATTCGGGGCGAAACAGATATTCCTGAGCACACGCTTGATCACCTTGAAGGTTATCGTGGAAGTCGACCCGTACGAATTGGAAATGGAGCAGCTTTTCACAAGCAGTTTGACATTTATGGCGAGTTGATGGATGCCATTTACCTGTACAACAAATACGGAAAGCCCGTCCCTTGGGATGTATGGCGATCTGTGCGAGAATTGCTGGGTATGTACGCCCCCTCTCATCTAGCTTTATGTACTGACACTTTCAACCCAAGACTATGTTTTGACAATAAAAGATGGTATGTGAGATTATAAAGATAGCAAACAGCATACTGATTCAGACAGAGCGAGATAATTCAATCTGGGAAGTCCGGAATACAATCCAGCATTTTACATACTCCAAAATCATGCTCTGGGTAGCATTTGACCGAGGTCTTCGTCTTGCCGACAAACGATGTTTTCCATGTCCCAATAGAGCAAAGTGGATGGAGGCACGAGACAGCTTATATGAGGAAATCATGGAAAAAGGTAATGCTACAAGTCTTGCGCATTTGGCCCTACTAACTTTTGGCAGGCTATAATACCGAGCTCAAATGCTTTGTTCAGAGCTACGAGAACAACACCATGCTGGACTCGTCTATCCTCATAGCACCTCTAGTATTCTTTATATCTCCATGTGACCCCCGTTTCACAAATACATTGGAGAGAATTCTGCTGCCACCAGAGAAGGGCGGCCTCACCAGCACGGGACTTGTATACCGCTACGACACTGAAATATCCGACGACGGTATGGATTGACTTGCCCTTGAATCACCATACTATTTCCATGTCTAATTTTGCATCTTTAGGAGTGGGTGGCAAGGAAGGTGCGTTTAGCATGTGTACATTTTGGTTAGTCGAAGCCATGACGCGCGCAAGCGTCTACGAGGAGAAATACTACGCACGCGCCGTTAATATTTTTCAAAACATGCTAAGCTTTTCAAACCACTTGTCCATGTTTTCAGAAGAGATTGCACGCAGCGGGGAGCAACTGGGGAACACGCCACAGGCGTTTAGTCATTTGGCGCTGATTAGTGCGGCGTTTAACTTGGATCGTGTGCGCGAAGGCTGGGTCGATTCTAAATGAGAAACATGAAAGAAAGTTTTTGATAATTTATATGCGGCAATGCCATGCTTTTCACAGTCATGCGAAGTAGATTGTCGATGTGGCAGACACGGACGGTGTATACGGAGACGGCGATTATGTTATAGTTTGACGTTTACATTTTGTGTCCTATAACTAATTAAAATATAACAGGTATATCTCTCGCAGCACCGTCCATCGTACTCAGTTTCTTCCAAAATCAAATCCCCACGGCAGCCATACCTAATCCCGGGCCCATGCCACCGGTATACGGAACCTGAGATCCCGTCACCTTCCTCTTGACAGACTTCATCCAAAGCACAACAGTAGACAGAAGCAGCGTCTCAAAATCCTCTTTGCGCAGATTATCCGTCATAACAGACAGCGTCATCTGGACAGAATTCGGGTTCGAAACCCGCTTCGTAAGAAGCACCGCAACGGTATTATCGTCTCCATCAACACACTTGCGCCTCCGAGCTTCAATAAGACGCGTCTGCGTATCTTCATACGACGCACGCATCCACTTCATCTCCTGCTTCGAACAAGGCATGTCAAAGAAACTGGTATACGGGTTCGTACCAAATGGGTTTCGCAGCTGCGTTTCCCCCGCCTGTGTGCGAATCACAATCGCCGTAGACCGATCTCTAAGCCAATGATGAAAGTTGATCCCGCCAATACTCTGCTCCACCCCCTCTTCCTCCTCCTCGTCGTTTTCTTTGGTGCCAGCATTTGATGACGACGTTGAGTGTTTTTCTAGAGTTCCGTCGTGAAGGGTTACTTCCTCCCTTGCGCCCCACGAGTTGAGGCCGCGTTGGATCAGGCTGTATACAATTGTTGGTGGCGAGTTTGTGCCCTCTGGCCCCAGGGCGACGACGTTGATGCGTCCTAGCGTGGACTTGTCGCGCTGAATGCTGTATGTGCCCGCGTAGCCGGACAGAGGGAGTTGCGCGCGTGGAATGTCATCTTTTTCAGCCAGGGTAGCGTCTAGTGAGGATATAGAAAAGGTGTCGTCACCATCGTCAAACGGGACCTGTCCCTCTCGGACATGGGGTTGCTCAGCCGTGTTCATTCTTTTGGAAATATTTGCTGCAAGCGAGCGCTCAGAGTAAGTACTAAGATGTGAGCGAGTATAGAGTGAAATAAAGCATGAACATAAAATTTTGAGAAGCGTTTGTAATAGTAGAAGTAATCGCAGTGAGGACTTTGTTGGTTGGAGAAAAGTAAACCGTTCCGGTGGCTGCCTTATATTACTGGGCAGGAACGAAACTATGACTACTACTAATAGATAGTGGGGAGCCTCCGGGCAACACCTGCATGCATACACCAGGCGTGTAGTTCGGTCGCCCGGTGCCCGGTGAGAGTGTGGCGGGTCGCATTAGGACCAAGGCGGTGATTTAAAGCCTAGGATGTTGCCATTTAGAGTGCAGGAGTGTGGTGGAGGCCTTTTGATATTTATGGTTGCCCGCGGGGTTTAGTGCCTTGGCAGATGTCATTGCTTCAATGATGCACCTCTCATTCCCTCGAGTGTTGTACGAGTGTTGTAAATGAGCAGTTTAGGTTGACTAGCGACTGGGGGGTCTCGCTAATTCATACAGGTGTCGACTTAAGGGTCCTTTACTTTAGCGGCATGCATCACGAAGATCGAGATGCCAGCAATGTGGCTTAGCACAGATCTCTATTGTTTCAAAGAGCCTAAATGTCAAGTAGACGATTAACTATGTAATTTCAAGATAGCTCATTGAAGGGATGTAGTACACAAGGTACGCAATGCTTCAAAAAGAGCAGGTGGTACTAGGCAAGGCAAAGCCGTATGCTCGCTACCAACATACCGGTTGCCAAAACCATTATTTGGCCATTTAGAGAGTGGCATACTTGTTTCCCGGCTTCAAATCGATAAAACAGCAGTTGTTAGAAATAAAAACCCATCAGGCTTTAAGCTCGGCCAGGAGTCATTTGAGCATCACTCCGTCTCGCAGCCTCGTGAAAAGAGTAAAAGCGCCGGCTCAAGCAGACTCCTCTGGAGACTTGCCCTGCTCAACATCGCTCTCCTTTCCCTTTCGCATGTCCTTTTGCTCCGCCTCTTCCTGCTTCCCATCAACCTCAAAGCTCCTCTTCTTCCTCTCTTCAAACCCCTCCTCAACAGGTCCCTCATCACTCAGCGTCTCCAAAGAATCCAACTCAGCCTCAACCTCCATCTCACCTTCCAGATCCTCAGGAAACCACTTATCCAGCGTCGCCCTGCACTTATCCACGCCCTCTCGCAGCTGTCCCATTGTCCTCTCCAGTTCAAAGCACCTCGGACACACGCGATTGACTCTGCGCGAGGAGTAGCCGTGCCAGACGCCGTCGCCGCATTGGCTGTTTGAGCCGGTGCATGTCTGCACTAAGGTGGTTAGGTAGCTGTGGTTGCAAGAGTAGACTGTACGGTTGTAGACGCACATTTTGTTTCCCTCTTTCTTTCTTCCAGGTTGAAATAGAAAACGTGGCAGGTAATGCTGGTAAATGGTTGTAGGTCTTGGAGGTTCTGAGTGATTTCAGGTGGTTGTTCTCTTCTTCTGCTTCGCAAGGACTCCTCCTTCTCTTCCCTTGCCCCGCTTCCTTTCATATTTTCAATCGTGGTGCCCATCTCGGTAACTTTATAGGCGTATTGTTGAAAATGTTCATGCACATGTCGCCATGTTCTTGGTGTTTGCTCGTCCACCACCGCAAACGAGGTGCTGTGCTGTGCTGTTCCGCCACAAAGAGACGACACCACAATAACTTGGATCTACTCCTCGAGCACGCCAAATTCAACAACCTCATCCAAAGTAGTCGCCCATTGCAATCTTTCATGTGTGCGTTTTGATGCACGAACAGCTGGCATGTTTATCCTCTGCAGCGTCTTCATCAGCGACGTCTCGGCGTCAGAAGCAATAATCGCGCCACGGTCATAAAGCAAACACTCGAGATCCGTTGTCGAATCGCCAAAATACACCACCTTTTCATCTCCATCACCATGCGATGTTTGCTTCAAAACTCGCAGCTTATCCGCCGAGCTGGTCAGCCTGCCATCCCCCAATTCATCAGGCCCACGTATAATACCACCCTCATCAATCCGGTTCGCCACGACATTGACATCATACTGCCTGAGAACACCGCTGATAAAGTGCCGCGACCAATTCACCGAAAGAACACTGACACGCCATCTCTTTTCCCGCGCAAGCTGCATAATCTTGCCAAAGCCGTCCCGCAACTCTACCGCGCCGTCACGAGCAGCTTCCTCTCCGAATTGGACAAAGTCACCTGTTCGCAGCCCCGCAAATATACCCGACTTGCCAACGCGGTCGAGCGATGCCTCTTCTGCACTCTTCAATCCCGCTAGATATTCAGTTTCTTGTTGTATAGACGTCCTTTCTTGCTCAGCGGGCTTGTAATTGGCCTTGTAGGCGTTGTAATCTGCCATGTACGCCTGCACAACTTCGGCCCATGTAGACTTGAGGTTTGAGCCGTTGCGGCTTCGTTGAGCGGCAATACCCGCCTCGGCGAGGGTGGCGATTGTGTCCTTTTTGGTTATTGTTCCGTCAAAATCGAAAATGAGATGCATTTTGAAAGTCGTTGCGCGTTGGGAAACGTTCCGGATTTGAGTGCGCACAGTGTTCATGCTGTGATGTTGTTCAAGGAACATAGCTGGATATGGAGAGCAGTGGCGGCTTCTTGCATGGCGACCCACTGAATGACAAGCAGGTCGTTCAGCGGCGACGAAGAGTGACATATTTTCAGCCTGCATCACACAATGAGAAGCTATACATATTACTATAATATTTAGTAACATGTTAAAGTCTGCAAGTTTTAAACATTGGCTATGTACAGAGATCTGCCAGAGGAATGAGCTCATTCTGCCCTTATATATGTTCATGCACATTTTAGCAACTAGAAGCTGCAATAGGACAGGTTCTATGATACAGTATTAGATTGCATGAATATCAATAGAAGCTCGTTTGATCTGTAAGAATTGTTTTCTAAGCTTGAGCTGTGCTTTAGTCTGCAAACGCCAAAAACTCCTTTCCCTTCCATAAGTTATAGACCCCTAATCTCAAAACCCAAGACTGACATGCATCTTCAACATCTGGCTTACGATAGAACAACATCCTCCATTTCTTCCGGCTCATCGTCCTCTTCGTCGTCAACAGCCTCTGCCGCCGCTTCTTTAGACTCGCTACCAGCCTTGTCTCTGTAGGCTTCGCTGAGACAGTAGTGGTTGGCAAACGGTCCAGTCTTGTTGAGGACAGCAACCTCTTCCAGCACTTGTCGCAGATACGAATCGGGCTGGTGTGTACGCTGTCGGAGCGCCTTCATAGACCAATACTGGTATTGACGGAAGCAGTCGAAAATAAGATCCAAAAGCTGGTTCTTGGGAATACGAGCAGCCTTGAGGACTTCGCCCTTTTTCGGCTTGGCCAGCTGGGGAGTATTTTTCTAAGAAGACGATTAACATCAGACTCGATAAGTATGCAGGAAAACTTACGATAAAGTTGCCAGCCCAGCCAACGGCGCCCGCAGTGCCGGCGGTGATGATGGACGAGGCCTTGTTTCTGCTGATGATTTGCAGCTTCGATCTCGAGTTCTCGGCGTCGAATATCTGTTGTGCTAGGTATTGCTCTTCTTCCTGCGCATTTCGAGGCTCAACGCGAACGTCGTAGTGGATCTTGCCGAAAATCCTCGTACGCTCTGTTTGGTGACGACATTAGCAGCGAATCCTTCGAACCACCACTCCCCGTAACGTTGTGTCGCTTACTTGGTATCGCCTTGCGGTAATATGGCTGGAACCGGCTCCTTCGGTCATAGGTCCGTCTCTCGGGAGCGCCACCTTCCTGTTTTTGTCGGAGTAGATGCGCAGGGATGCCAGCGTCTAGAGCCTCCTGGCGAACTTTGTTCTTGGCCTTGTAGCTAGGCAGATCCTCCTCTGTAAAGATGTAGTGGTTCTTCACGTCTCTATCGAGAACATCCAGGTCATATTCACGCGGAAGCTGTTGGTGCTCGGGGCAGTTTGGATGAAGCAGCATGCGCAACTTGGTGACGTTATCGCCACTGCCCTCTGTCGCGCCCTTGTTGGGGCCGGGCTCTTCCCATGTTCGCAGCGTGCCGATTTGAACCTCGTCATCGTCGCCCAGTCTGTCGGTCAGCTTCTGCCATGCCTCCCACATGTAGCGCGGTATGCGCGCGAGGTAGAGCGTCTCGAATGCGTTGGCGGGCGCATTCTTGTCGTAAAACTCGAGGTCGCCCGCGTCGTCAAAGAGCTCTTCTTCGTCTATCGCGGCTGGCTCCGCTTCGGGCTCTGCCTTGACAAATTCCGTGTCCGCCATGGCGAATCTGTCGCTTACTGATGCAGGTAAGCGACCGGCTGGAGCTAGCTGGCAATGCGATAGAGGGTTATGCGATGGTGGTTGCAATGGTTGTCGGAGTGAGGAGAGAGGATGGTTGCCTTTGCGTTTGCGAGGTTGACATCAGCGATGATGGAGTACGCCACAGCTAGTCGCGCTAAAGGCGCCGCACTAGCCACAAGAGCAGCTGCTTACTCGTAACGCTCCGCTAATTACTGCAGTGGTGTAAGTTGTCTTATCTCTATGGCATTAGAAATCGCAGAAAAAAAAAAGTATGTGGATATTTAGCAGCTGAATTGATTACTCTGTCATTATTTGCGACTTTTATTCCTCCAATTATTAAACTGTTCGTCTCTCTGCACCAGAGCCTTGGTTACCCATCTGTAACGAGGAAATATGAATACTTGTCAGATAATTCAATGAAAATCACCAGAAAATGTGGAGGGGCAAATTAACATAATCTTGACATTTGGTTTATCATGCATTAAGCGTATAGAAAACAATGACAATTTTGAATGCGTTCATAAATAAGTATATAGCAGTTATACATGGTTACATACGGCTCCGCTGGCCACTTATATACGCCATCAACATAAATGTGTTACAGAAAAGTCATTTAGCAGTCGGCAAGGTTAATCAAGCCAAAGAAGGGGCCGACCTTGGGAATAACACTGCCAGCAGTACCCAGTTTCTTGAAAATCTCGCACAAGCCATCCTCGTCGTTCTTGGTGACAGTCAGCTCCATGTGACCCTTCTCATTGCCGTCGCCGAATCGGTTGAGAATCATCTTGTGAGGGATGCTAAACTTGGTCTCAATGGGGAAGTCGGTGATGGCCTCTTGGTTCTCATGGGTGAGCATCCTGTCGATAATGTTCCTCATTTGCTCATCGAACTCGCCCTTGGCGCCGGGCGGGAAGATGGCTTCAACTTGGACGTTGTAGTGGTAGTGCTCAAAGGAGCCGGAGCACGAGGTCTTCTTGCAGGTGTCCATGACCTTTGTGTGCATCTCGTTCTTGACATCATTGTAAAAGTCGTCGCAGTTCTGGGGGCGTGAATCTCCGGGGTGTCCGCAGACCTGCTTGTGGGTGACTCGGGGTGCGTACCAGTCAAGGTTGGAGTGAGCGGCGGCGGCAACGGTGGCCAGGGAAGAGGCAACAAAGACGTTTGTGAGATGCATTTTGAATAAATTGTTTATAAGGGAAGTGTTTGCTCACTAACAAGAGTAACAGAGCTTTCACATTTGGGCGGAAAAGCAGTCGGCTTATATAGTACTCATGGGCTTCTCCAGAAAAACCCGCTGGCTGTCGAGTAAGCTTATTATTAGCCAGGCAGCATCTTTTCCCCTGAATAACATAGTTTGCCGGACAGCCTTTTGTCTCGCAAGTCTCACCATCCCGGCAGTCAGCATCAAACACCTCTACGGACGACGGCATTACGGGGGGCGATATCCACAGCCCACGCCTACTAGGGCTTACATGTGGAACAACAGTGTCGTCATTTCGCGCCCAGCTCTCTCCAGGATCTCCGATCTTATATCCTAAATGTAATAGTTGGCCGGTAATTACCGCCGCATGTAACGCTGCTGGCACAAAGACTTTTCTCGGAGTACTATTACACCCCGAGTGAGTTTCTTGTCGCATAACAAGGTAAATCGGCCCACTGATTACTTTGCCTGCCGGCCGATGCTGCTCCAATGGTAACGAGGTCAATGCATGTCGACGCTGACCACCATCGACTGAGATTGCCATCAAAAGCAGGCTCAATACTCCGTAGTTTACCGGAAAGTACAGGGTTTGCTAAAGACTCGATTGCCACTATGTGTCAAGATAGTCAACCTTGACATCTCAGCCGCTGAATTACAAATGACTGTTGCATTGAGTATAACTCTGCGTACAGCGCTTTTGTGCGGCTCGCCCGCCCGCCGCTGTGACGATCGTTTGGGTTTCTAGAACCAGTGATCAGCGGCACATGGCACTCTATCACACGCTTGTTGTCTAGATAATTTCTTTAAAAACATCATCTCCACGCTCATATGCACGTATAGCTTGATGGTTCTCCTGGGGTATTGGGACGCGTCTGCTGTACGATTTCGGGTCAGCCCTATCAAAGGGCCCCAGTTTGAGCGTCACCGGACGCCGGCCAGCCAGCCAAGACGGAAAAGCATAAAATACTTCATCAAGATCCCCCGCGGGGACTATAATGACAGACTCAAAATTGGAATAATCTTTGTTCGCTTTGAAATAAATAGAAATATATCGTAGAAAGTCGCTAGCTCCTTCCCTTTGGCCTCTCAACTTGGAGGGTCGGATATAGGCGATGTCAATGGAGACGTTAAGAAGCTACGGCAAGTTCATAGCTCAGACTCTGGACTATTACCCAATCTCGAAGCGTTAATCAACAACCGTACAGCCTTTGGTTAGTAGATCCTCTGTCCTATTCATATTTGACGAGAAAAGTAAAAATATACTTTCTTTCCCGGAAACCTTTGTTTACTTCCAACTTCAGCCGCGCCTTGACAAGCGAGCCGTTGTAGGGTAGCCGAACTGGCTCCCAGCCTCATCCAGAGTACTACCCCAACTTCAACTCTCCACACCCATCAAACCTTCGCAACCTTGGCTTCGTGCAGCCAATGCCAACATCAAAGGCACGAGCTTTATCAAAAGGCTTTTTAGCATTAAAAGCTTACTATACCCCTAAGCCGACCGTGCAAACCTTTTACTCCCGTCAGATTCCTATATAAATCCAGCATCGACCATGTCGACTACTCGACCCGGCCACTCCCATCTCTCTACCATCCTCTTTGATTACGACACGACCCTTCCTTCTTGAACCTTTCTAAAGAAATAAGGCCTCAAAAATACAAAACACGATCGACATAGAACAAGTTTGAAGTTTCAATTACAAGAACGAATCAATAGATTACGGACTATACCGCACCAAAGTCCACAAGCCATGGGTCCCAAGTCACTGGTCGACCTGGCCAACGCCGTGTGTATCAAAAACATCAAAGGCCTGGAAAGCGTCGGTGACTATCTACCATATGAAAGCGTCCGCCATATCCTTTTCAAGGTTGAAAGCGCCTACCAGCTCCGCCAGATCGAGCTCAACTCCCCCCAGATTCAAAATTCAACCGGCGAGATATGGCTACGCCTTATCGAACGAGACTTTCCTCTTGAATACAAAGCCAAGGGCTACAAACCTCAAAACCAGAGCAAGTGGTACCGCGTATGGGAAAAGTACAAAAAGGACCATGACAAGTCCCTTCAGGAGAGCGAGGAGAAGCTCCGCAGTGCCCTCGCCGGCCTCCAGGAAAACAAGGAGAAAAACGTCAGCAAGATCGTGGAGGGAAAGCACCTCCCGCGCATGCCCAAGGCTAAGCGACGCGTGCCCAAGGACAATACTTCCAGCGTCTTGAGTTTTGGCGGCGGTAGCCGAACAAAGACTGTCAATGGCGCGAGCGTCATGCGCAAAGTACGACGCGAGGTCCAGGAGATTCGAAACATTCAAGGCTCTTTGTCCCAGTCCATCCGCCCGCCAAATGCGAGGCCTCCTCAACAGCAAACTCGAATCAACAAGGCTCCGCCCTCCATGGTTCATGAGAAGCGTATTGCTGCGCAGCCGACGTATAAGCCGCCACCCAAAGAACCCAGCCCAACATCAGCCAGCGCACTGGAGGAGTTTCAAGAGCGCGCCGCGTACATCACAGACTCAGATTCGGAGTCTGATGAGGAAGAAAAGGACGAAGCATCACCACCACCGCCACCACCAGCAGCAGCGCGACCAGCAAAGCCAGAACGCAAAGATTCACCTCCCCCAACAGCTGCGAAGGCCCCCGTCAAGCATGTTGCGCGCCCATCAGGGTCTATGATGCAGCGGAAATTTGGTGGTCGTGGCGGTGGCTCTACCATATCTCCAATCAAGAGCCAAACACATTCAATCAGAACAGTAGCAGGACTCAGCTCCAGTACATCACCTACAAAGAAACCTGCCGACACCACTACCAAACTACCAGCAAAAACAGAACCTGGCAAGGTGTCACAACCCTCTTCTCCAACAAAGCCAGCGAAACCGGCTACACAATATCTTCCTCGCTCACAAACGTCACCACCACCGCCGGAGCGCGCTTCGCCCCCTCCGCCAGCAGCATCCTCTTCTGCAACTCCCGCGGCAGCGCCTGCGCCGAACCCAGCTCGCAAGAGAAAAGCAGTGGACATTTTCATGAGACCCAAAAAGCGATAGAGCTAGAATGAGAAAGCAAGAATCTGAGAGAGTTGGATATCTGGCTTGCGTGTTTTCGTCAAGTAATCACCACCATGCATAGCGATAATGAATTCAATGAGAGGGAAAATGTACAACAGAGCTACAATATGGAGACAGTAGTTGGAGACTAGTTGGAGCCTAGTTGGCGAAAAGGATGCGCAAGATTTGCTAAATGGGTTATGGTCAGACAATTCGAGTCCAATGAATGTATGTACTTTAGTGATAGTGTTGAAACATTTCTATATTTTTGGATGTCACATAGCATTCCCTGTTTTTAAGCTACCCATGTAATCAAGAAACCATGTACAATTATGGTTTTACCCCAAACTCCAACTGATGCAAGAACCCACAAGAGCTTCCTTACGCCGCCTCGACCGACAGCTTCTCCACGCCATCAGTAGGCATCTCGTCATTATCACCATAGTCATCATCAGTGCCCTTTCCAGCCAAGCCACGCTCCCAAAGCTGTCTCCCCGAAAGCTTAACCGGCTCCTTGACCTTTGCCTTTTTCAGTTCCAACAGTCTCTCCTCCTCCTCACGCTGCTTCTTCTCCTTCATCTCCTTGAGGAACCCCTCGCGCCACTTCAAGAACGTCTCGGGCGTCACAGGCGTGCCCTGAAACTTTTTATTCTCCTCGCGCTCCGCCGCCAGCAGCTGCTCCTCGTGCTCGCGCGCAACGGCGTCCTTGCGCTCCTGAATCAGCTGCTCCGCGGCGTCCTTGAGCGCTGAGACGAGGGTAAAGATCATGGCCATGCCGAGGTTTTCTTGGATTGTTTCGTCAAGGCTTGATAGCAGCTGGTCGCGGTCCTCGCTGACGCTAAAGTGCTCTGTCGCTGAGGCGTTGCCTGGTGCGGTCTTGATATCTAGCTGCGGGGCTTCGTCGGGATATTCTTCTGGGAAGCGGACGGAAAGGAGGAATTTGGGGGGTTCATCTTCTTCTTTGGCGTCGGGGAGATCGAGGGTGACTGTTATTTGGAACTCGGTTTCTGAAATGTCTGCTCGGAGAGTCAGTTTTGGGGTCTGTATTGGAGTGTGGTGACGGTTGAGTGCGGACCTGTGATTTCCTCGGGAAAGATGGAGTCGAGGACTTCGCGCTCCTCTACTTGTTCCTCTCGGCCCATGGTTTATGATGTCTGCAATTGGGGATGATATATGGGCGTTCAAGATTCGGTTAGAGTAACGTCTGGCAGTTGTACTGGTGGGATCTTTGCGGGTGGTGGTGGGGTTGAGAAAGTGGCCGCATCTCACTGCGCCGGCGGTGTTTCTATCTGACTTTTGCGGGGTGGACGAACAAGTATACTACCTACTCATAGTCGAGTAGAGCAACAACGTGGTTGTATACTAACGTGTAACATTCAGACAATGAAAGACTACTTAACTTTGAAGAACTAAATACGATTTTTTTTTTTAAAAAAAAAACAATTTTCAGTATTTTTCGATTCTATGCCAGTGCTATGAATCCTTTCCTCAGTTCGCGGCGAACTGTTAGTGCTTTTGCAATAAGTGATAGATTAGCAAACATATATCTACTTAAAACCAAGAGACCTATAGTTTTGCCCATAATTTCGGAATTATAAATGAACAAATACCAAAAAACTTTTTCAACCATATAGGCAGGTTTCTTATTTACATGGGCAAATGCAATGTACACAAGAGCCGGCGATGAGGTGGTGGGGTTTGCTGCCAATGGCGGCCACCACATTGGGTTAGTGCGCTACTCACCGCCTGGCAGATTGGCAAAATTTTTGGAAAGTTCAGTGTATTCGGCGTCCAAACCAGCCGGCCCGCGACACAATTTGGTGTGAAGCCATCACTATTGGGCGCTTTTCTGCAAGATCCTCAACAACGACACGACAAAGATGGCCACCAAGGGTTCTGCAGTTGGAGGCAAGCGTAAGGCTGCCTCGGTAACAAAAGGAAAGTCAGACGGCATGCCGAAAATGGCCAAGCTCGAGAACGGCAAGAAGCCTGAGCCTGTCGAGGACGATTCGGAGGACGACTTTGAGAGTTTCTCTGATTCTGATGATGGAGGCGCGACACTTGACGATGATGCGCCCTCAAAAGGCTTCAAGGGCTCCGATTCACAAGCCAATGGTAAATCTGCTCAAACAGGTAAGGACCCCCTTCACACCCTCTCGAACTTGTATGTCCCTAACAGCCCCAGGTCAAACTTCCCGCGAGTCGCATGCGAAGCAGAAGCAGCTGGCGCTCGAACGAAAGGCTGCCAAGCCCCTCGCCGACGAAGTGCAACGCACCAAGAAAATATGGGAGAGACTTCGCAGAAAGTCCCACGTTCCCAAGGAGGAGCGCCAGAAGCTGGTCGCCGAGCTTTTTGAAATCATCACGGGCCGCATGAGAGACTTTGTTCTGAAGCATGACGCTGTCCGCGCCGTACAGACCGCCCTCAAGTACGCCACGGCTGAGCAGAGGAAGATGATTGCGAAAGAACTCGAGGGCACATATGCGCAGTTGGCGGAGAGCAGATATGCCAAGTTCCTCATTGGCAAACTCTTGGTCCAAAACGACGAAGAGATTCGCGACCTCATTATCCCCAACTTTTACGGGAAAGTGCGAAAGCTGATTAACCACCCCGAGGCCTCCTGGATTCTCGACGACATTTACCGAACGGTTGCCACCAAGGAGCAGAAGGCTATTCTTCTGCGCGAGTGGTACGGTCCCGAATTCAGCCTCAAGGAGCTTACCAGGGACAGAGCGCCGACTTCCGACCTGAAGGAGGTTTTAGCAGCCGAGCCTAGCAAAAGAGGCACCATCTTGAAGAGCTTGATCTCCATGATCAACACTTTGATTCAAAAGAGAATGTCAGGCTTCACCATGCTGCACGATGCTATGCTTCAATACTACTTGTCTACCGAGACAGGCTCCGAAGATTTCAACGAGTTTATGGAACTTGTTAAAGGCGACGAGACTGGCGATCTGTTGAAGAACCTTGCTTTTACACGCTCTGGTAGCAGACTGACTTGTCTGCTCTTGGCCCATGGAACTGCCAAGGACCGCAAGCAGCTACTCAAGACATATAAGGATACTTTCCTAATCATGGCCGGTGATCAATACGCTCACTTGGTCATTCTTACCGCATATGACGTTATTGACGATACCAAACTGACCGCAAAGTCGATATTCCCTGAGCTTGTTGGCGAGAAACACGAGGAAGTTGTCCAGAACATTGTTGGCGCTGTGAACAACCCGTTTGCCAGACTAACATTCCTTTACTTGTTTGAGGGCATGTCCAAGTCTCTATTCCCGCCAGGCTCAAATTTCTCACAAGATTTATTAAACGAAGTCCGTCAAATTCGCCAGACAACATCGAAGAAGGACGAGGATGTTCGTCGCCAGGAACTCATTGTTGCCTTGATTCCCCACTTGCTCGAGGTTATCGCCGCTGCGCCTGGTGACTTGACAAGCACGGCCTTTGGCTGCCAGTTTATTGCAGACGTCTTGCTTGCCAACGCCGGTGACAAGGCCGCTGCTCTGGAGGCTGTTGCACAGTCTGCAAGTGGTGATCCCAAAGAGGAAGTACCTGAAGACGAACTGCAACCCCAGCTTCACATCTCAAAGACACCTTTTGGTGGACGCATGTTGAAGTCTGTTATTCAAGGCGGCAAATTCGACAAGAAAGAGGGCAAGATTATTCCCGTTGAGCCGGCACTCAACTTTTCAAATATTCTGTACCCGGTCATCAAGGATTACATTGTCGACTGGGCCACAGGTCCCAGCTCCTTTGTCGTCGTCGCCCTTCTCGAAGCCGGCGACTTTACTGAAGCCGAGGCCGTGAGAAAGACGCTAAAGAAGAATAAGAAGCTGTTGGAAAAGGCAGCATCGGAGCAGACACCCGAGCAAAAAGCTGCCCAGGAAGCTCGCGAGGCGGCTGCAGCAGAGAACGGGGCGAAGAAGAATAAGAAGAAGACTGACGCGCCGGTGGGCAACACTGGTAGCAAGCTGCTGTTGGAGAAGCTGTAAAGGGGTAAAGGAAGGTACACAGTGACGGGAAAGAAAAATCAAAGTTGGAATGTATATGAATCACTTATTTAGCATAGACCACTGCAGTTTACGTGGCGTGTCATACGTAGAACGGCGTTTGTATTGGAAAATTTTCATCTTTTGAGGCTCATGAGTTTACCACCTTTCTGCTTGTACTGTGTCTTGGCTTGTATTATCTCGCGAGGCGGAATGTCCGTTTTGAACTGTAGCTGCAGGGATTGGGTTACGCAGATGAGCCGTTTGCTTCGAAGTCTGTGTTGCGAAACCGCGTGGCTTGGATACTGCAGAAGCGAAAACGGGTTCTCTTCTTCCATGGAAGGGCTTTTGACTGAGAGTATATGACATGAATTTAAAGCACTAATACGCACATAATTTGTTAATAGGAATAGGGTCATCTGCCTCGATTAAAAACTTTGGCGAAAATGGAGTAGTTATACACCTTGTTTCATGTTCAATGCGTTTGGTCATACAGTGTTTAGATGCAAACAGGACAGGAGAGAGGCCATCCGTGTCCTCTTGACCAGAGAGCGGCAGTGGTTTTCATACCTTTCTTAATCTACTTTTTCAACTTTGTTCTATCTTCCATTCTTGTTCAGAGATGATTCCCTCACCGCTTAGTCTCATGTGACTCTAATAAGACTGTACGCCCTGAAAGAGTTTGTTTGAAAGGCTACCTACACATAACCATTCATCTTGTCGTGGGTGTTTTGTGCTACAACACCTCCAAGACCTCGGCAGCTCTCTCTCTCGCCTACCTTTCAATGATTGATGCTTGTGAGCAATGAGAGCATAGAACTTCAGCATCTCTCGAAAATGTCAAATCATTCTGCTCTCCCGAGCAACTCAATCGGCAAAAATCTCAACAAACGACAAGATGAGAAAGATGACACCGAGAAGCCAAAGTCATCTCCTCTACCACTTCCACCGCAATCATCTCCAGAAGAGACTCCATCATCAAAGACGCCGACAACCACAATGACGGACTCAGGTATAACACACACGATCCCCAACGACAATCCAGTCACAGTCACGATGCATACCACTATCACGCAGGGCGTGCCAACTAGCACTCCAACAAACGAAACAAAGCCAGAGACAACCCAGGCATCAGCAACAGACGGCGCCTCAGGGATAGTTTCCCCTTCAACAACCTCATCCGCGTTAGCTGAATCCAGCAACGGTGGAAACGAAGGTCTCCCTACCGGAGCAGTGGTGGGTTTAGCCATCAGCGGGGCCATTGTCTTTGTTGTCGTGTGCATTCTCTTTCTCATGTGGAGACGTCGCAAGGGAAACGGAACGCAGTACTCGGACTCTTCACACCAAGAGACAATCACCTCCCAAGAAGCGGCGCTGGGCGAAAAGGACTATCCGTGGCCACTGTCAAATACACGCCACTCTTCTCAGCTTGCAGGACGAGCCAACCATAGCCCTGGCGACCCGTTTGGGCCTTTCGGCGGTACGTTGCCTGCAATAATGGGACACATAAATATAATGGCTAACGTGACTTTGCACAGGCCGCGCTGATAAGCCGTTTGATCCATACCGTCCGCCCTCCAACACTTTTGAAATGGACGGCGTAGGCACTGCTGTCGCTGAGCTGCCAGCGGCTGCCCCAGAAACAGACCCCAAAGCAGAGCAGTCGAATGCATCTGCAGGTAAAAGACACTCTGCAGGCCCGGTTGATCCACGCGCAACGCTCAGCAATCTCCGTAACGAGGAAGGTAGGCCTGCGTATGTGAATCAGTGGAATCAGTACGTAGCTCTGGCGCGACAGGGAGATGGAGACTCGAAGAAGGGCGAAATCAAGAACGTATAAGTGCCTGTGAGTGTTTAAGTACTGTCTTTTAATATACCCAGTTCGTCTCTTTGCACACGGTTTCCACTAAAGGGCTCGAGCCGGATTATCCTTAAATACTTTGACATTTGTCCATATTATTGAGGTATGGATCCCTCTTCAGTTGTAAAAACAAATCACCTACATTTCCCTTCTTCCTTGAACAAAATAACGCCAATATTTTAATCCATGCGCCAGAAAATCAATGCAAACCAAGTCCTGCAACTAGAATCTACACTTTGGTTCGTAAGCCCAAAGGACGGCCTCTAGAAACAACCGAATCGCAACAAAAGCCGAAAGCCGTAAGCCTTGCATACCAATCACCTATTTTGCAACTTGGAAATTTCGTCAAGGAGATCTTGCAGGTCCTCATCCTTGATCTTGTCTTGGAGAGAAGGTATCAGCGTCTTGGCTTCATCGGCTGTTTCGCAGCAGAGGGATCCTGTAAGCCGACGTTAGTAAGAGCTCACGTGTATAAAAGCAAACACCTCCATGCGTTTTGACAATCAAGCAGGTTGCACTGATAGAAACATACCAAGCTGTGCCCTCTCAAACTTTGCAAGATCCTTGTGCGCACTCAGCAATCGCTCGACAGCTTCGACGTTCTCCTTTTGCGTAAATCGTGAGAAGTGATCCAGGTAGTTTAGCGTCTGGTTCAACATTCTATCAAACATATTCAGTTAGCACCAGGCCCCGCCCTTAATTCAATGCCGTGCCTCCAGAGAATTGGGCGCGTACTCAGTCTCGTTGACATTCTTTCGGTCGTTCCGTCGCTTGGCAACCAGCGCATTGAGGACCAGCGCAGTCTCCGACAAGGTAAGCGTATCGACATTTTGAAACTCGCCGAGATTCAGCGACGCAGTCGCCTCTTCGTTGCCGGGAGGTGGCGGCTTGGGGCGTGACGTTTTGTTCGACATCTTGACGACCGAAAAGGCGTCTTTCCGAGCCTGTCGCGCGAATACACAGGGAAACGTAGAGAAGCTTCGCTGTGCAAATTGAGACGCCTCCGATGAGGAGTTTGTTCCGACGTCCGGTTGGTACGCGCAAGGCTGGCGAGAAGTGTTGGGCGACGGCAAGGAAGGAATTGCGCGAAGCTGGTGAAATCGGACAAAGAGCGGATCGGAGGTGGGATGCGGATGCGTGCAAGAGGCTCTGCCCCCTTGGTGCAAAAGGTGGTGCCCGACAGGCTGCCTTTAGTGGGGCGGCCAGGTTGCGCCAAACGTGAGGCAGGCCGCCGCTGCTCACCTCCGCTGGTCATCTTAAACCACGTCTCTCATGCTTATGTGTTTAATAAGAGATAAAGTCTGTTTCTCATTCGCCCTTATAGTTTGAATGGCCCTATACTGGAGAAAAAAAACTGAGACCCTCACGAACTGGCCTCAATTCGCCACGAGCACATACTAGACAGGCTATCAACTCATCCTTTTGATCAGCTGTGGCTGTGGCATCTGAGTCCGGGGCAACCCATATAAAGAGCGTTTTGAGGTGTATAACTCCTCGCTGAAGAAATGTATGGATCCTTGACCCTAAAGTCTCGTCACGCGCTAACCTCTATCCAACAGGACTGTCTTCGCGCTCATCATCATCAACAAGGCCGGAGGCTTAATCTACAACAAGAGCTTCCACGATGGCGGCCTACAAAAGATAAGCACAAACGACTACCTTGTCTTGGCAGGCACATTTCACGGGTAAGTGATACCACCCATCGATACCGACTTGAACGACAATGTGTGAGAATCTGCTTCTAACGCCCATCGTCAGTGTCCACGCCATCACTTCACGCCTAAACCCCGTACCACCGCCTCCACCGCCTACGTCCCCAGGCGGCATTCCAAGCAGAGCAGAGCCGTCATCAGGTTTAGAGGTCCTTGAGACGGAAAACTTTCGCATGCAATGTTTTACTACCATGACGGGCACCAAATTCTTGCTATTCACAGATACCACGCAGACTAATGTCGACGTCACAATGAGGAGGATATATGACCTTTATGCTGACTATGTTATGAAGAACCCGTTTTATTCGTTGGAGATGCCGGTCCGATGTGATTTCTTTGACCGGAAACTATTGTCATATATTAGGGAGATTAATAACCGCTAGACATATCGCATTACTGCAGATAGATAAGAAAAAAGAATAGCCTGTTTCGGTCGAGCCTCATAGATCTGTTGCTGGCATCAATGTACTGCGTGGGAAACATTGTGCAGCTCTATATTCTCTAATTGCTTCGTACCTCGCCTAATGTACAAGTATTTCTCCCAACCCATTTAAGAAGTGTCCATCTTGTCTCCGTTATCCTTCTTGCCATCGCCGTCCTTCTTGTCTCCACTGCTGCCCTCCCCAGTCTCGTCTTCTTCTTTGACTCCTTCCAGGGATGCCTTTGTAGCTGCTTCCTCTTCTTCCTTTGCCATCTTTTCTTGTCTCGCCTTCTCCTCCTCCATACTCATGCGGAGAGCAAGAGCAAGTTCTGGCTCCAAGTTCGGGTCGAAGCCAAACTCGAATTCCTCGCCACCGCCGCCGCCGCCGCCTCCTGAGCCGCCTTCGCCACTGCCAGCGTTATCACCAAGTAGAATAGGGCTGGAAATTAGTTGATCGCTGAGGAGTTTGCTGCTAGGGGGTATGACGACGAAATGCGACCCCTCGCTTCCCTTGACAGCCTCGTTGAAAGCCTCGAGCTTCTTCTGTGTCGCATCGTCATCGAGATCGCCAAAGAGAACAAAGTCAACAGAGATATTGCCCTTCTTCATCTTCTTGGCCAGTTGCGTGAGCTCCTTTTCCTTTTCTTCGATCGGGGAGCAGACAAAGACTATTACGCGTTGTCGCTGCGATCGGTTCTGTCGGTGCTTAAGGGCGAGCTATAGACAGTAAGGTTAGCGGGGACTACAGGCTGCGATATTACATATTCAGCTTACAGTAGCCACTTGGATGCCCGTCTTTAGGTGCGAATCGCCTCCAATCTTCTTCTTTGTGCGATGCAGTCCATCAAGGATCTTGCCTTGCTCGGTCGTCAGAGTGACGAGGACTTCTGGGCCCTTGCCGCCCATGCTCATCAGGCCGACAGAGGACTCGGGGTTGCCTTGCGTGATGCTCTGGAACAGGACATTGGTGGCATCGACTTGTGAATCGAATCGTGTGGGTTGGTAGTCGCCGTTTCTGCTGCTCTCGCTGTTGTCAACGACAACCATTACCGCCTCGAGAACCATCCTGGCGGTGGTATATTGTATTTATCGCCTTCTATTTCAGGCGTGTAACTTTGGTTGTGACGGACGAAGGAGATTGGTGTCTCGTGAAGATGCGTTGGGTGGCGATGACGGATGGTTGTCAAGGTAGTATGCATTCGAATTGGAGAGGTCCAGCACGTCGTCAGTGCTGTTCAGCCTAGCGTGGCAGCGACAGCGGAAGCTTCGAGGCTCAAAGTAGCCTGTACTTGGAATGCAGGGTAATGTGCGGACGCTGCCCCACCAGAAATTTGTACCGGTACCCTGTGGCTCCGCCTATGGATTTTGGACAGCTGCCCAGCTTACTAACACCACCTTAAGCTCTGCAAAACCGTTTGTTTACTTTAGCCAGCTCCAGCCAGTGACAGCACGCGCTACAGGACGTTGCCTCCGACTTCGATAACAGCTTCAACTCACACCCAATTTTCGCCAAACAAGCCTTGACTTCGCTGTTTCATCAGCATTTCAAAGTCACAATATGGCTCCTACGAAAACAAAGAAGCGCGGCTCTGATGCCTCTACAAAGCAACGCGGTGGTGTTGCCGTTCCTCTCAAAGATGCGCCGTCAACACCAACCCATAGAAGCCCGATTAAGAAGAGAAAGGCGGGAATTTCGCTGCAGCAGAAGAAAACATTGATTGACAACCTACAACTGGAAAGTGAGTTATCTGTCACCGGCAAAAGGTTTTGTTCTGTGTCAAAATTTACTGACTGCGCTTCTAGTTGCTGAGCGAGCTAGACGACTGCGAGCACAATACCATCTACAAGCACAGGGCCTTCGCTCCCGTGTCGAGATACGCGTCAACCGTATACCAACGTCGCTGCGAAAGATGAAAATGGAAGACTTGCTTCACAAGTACCTCAATCAGGAGCAGAACCCAACGCGACCGCCTGTCCCAGCAAAAGACCTTCCTGCGCGAGCTGCGGCTAATAACCGTGGCCAGCCAGCTGGCAGAACGCCCCGACACATGAAGTATGCAATCTTAATTTCTCTCGGGTGCTACTGATGTGCTAACGAATCATTAGTGAAATTACCGGAGACAAGGAAAATGACGTTGAGAATGAAGGACCCAAGAAGCGACCGCGAGGAGGAGTTGGAGACAAAGGCCCTGTTCGCCCGGCACAGGTTCTTTCACCGACTTCGTCAAACTCTCGACTTGTAAACCGTGACAATGCCGCGTCACCAGCCAAGTCACACCTCAACCGCCCTGGGTCGCCGTTAAAGTCGACTGGGACTGGATCCGCCGCCAAGGCCACGAGCGTGCTCTCTAGCATGGTCGAAAAGGCCAAAGCTGCTCGTTCAGGAAGCCCAAGAAAGGCCACAAACTCTTCAACTGCGAACGCACGAGCTGGAACAACAGCCACCACTGCAAAGACTCGACGCGGCGGCGGAGCTACCAAGCAGCAACCTTCACGACCGGCAACACGAACGGGTCGCAGACTAAGCAACCAGAGTGAAACCAGCGAGGGTAGCGCGTCGACGGTTGTGAGAAAAGCTGCGCAGCCAAAAGCAAGCACTGCGACGAACAAAAAGTCAGTAATGAGTAGCATCAGGAAAGGAGCCACGGCCAAGACGGCGACGGCACCTACGACAAGCAGCAGTGGACGCGTCCTCCGCAAGCGAACTTAAGGAACCAGTCTTTGGATTATGCAATTGGGAACAATTTTTTAATGACACGGAGTTTGTAGGCATGGGAAAGGCGTTTTAACAAATGGGAAACAGACACATAGCAAATGGCAAGGGTCTTCTGGCGCCTAAACAATGAGAATGACTTTCATCTTGAGAACAACGCATAAAGTGTCTTGATTTGTATGGTGTATATGGGCTTTAACCAGCAGTGGCAGCCTTCTTCTTCTTCTTATCGTCTACAAACTCGATATTGTCCTCGGGAATATCCTTGTATTTTTCCAGGATAAACTCCTCAAGCTCGTCACTCACGTCACCTTGCACGACGATTTCCTCACCGCCAGACGGCATCTTGGTGACTGATGAGCCCGTAGCGAATTTCTTGCCAAAGTCCTTGGCACACTAAAAGAGCAGTTAGCAAGACGCGTTTCACAAAAAATTCCAAGCTTAGGCCGGAGTCGGCGCCGGGGATTGGAGACAAGTCTGTAATCTGTACCTTTTTCAGATCCATTCCAAACGCTTCAAGACCAATGACGGCCGTGACAAACTTTTTCTTGTTGCGCTCGATTCGCTTAATTGTAACGACACTTTTGGCCAGCTTGTCGGCATGCTTGGCCTCTTGCGCCTCAGCCTTGGCCGTCTTTTTCTGCGCATCCTTGGCGGCGCGCTTCTGGGCCTCGACGGACAGGGACGCTGTCGCAGCTTCGAGAGCTTCTGTATATTTTGAAAAAAATATATGGTTAGCTCTTGCTTAGCAATATGGATACAGCGAGTGGGTAGACGTACCTGCGGACCAAATTCTATCGTACATCTCCCTGTTGTTGGCCTCTAGCCACTCTTGGCACTTTCTCACCTTGCCTCCATATTCGCAGTACTAAGAGTGGACAGTTAGTGTCGTTGTTCGTTTAAAATCGTATACAATATCGCTGAAAAAGCGCAGAGTCGGAGAGCAGGTCGAGTCGTACCTCGGGAGGAAGCGTGCAAACTGCAAAGCGAGGGGAGGGTTAGCGTTTTTGAAAAGAGGCGGGGGGAGGAATGATGCGGACGTACCTCCGCAGTATGTTACAATTCTGCCTTGAGGCTCAGTGGCGACGTCTCCTTGTTCCGTGTCTGCCATTCTGTGACAGACTTTGATGTGTTTGCAGGGATTTCGGCCGAGTTTTAGGAGGTTGGTGTTGTTGTCGTCACTTTAGGATCGCGGGGTTTGGAGGGGCATTTTGCCAGCGAAAATGCAGCTCGCCCGCCCCACTGACTGAGCGACGGCGGGCGGGTGGTGAGTTTCTTGAGGTGACGGATCCACCTAGGCAGTTGAATCCCATTATACTGGTAGGAATGCCGCTGTGTATAATTGATTGTTCATTTTTATGATTCAGTTTATATGAAAACTATTTTTGTGAAAATTATGGCCACAATAATTAGGACTTGAAAGTGCGTTAGAAAGCAGCTTCCTATGTATACTCTGGGGTGGAAGCCTTACTATCAGCAATGGTAGTGTCATGGCTGTGTTGAAGTTATAGCCACGTTTAATTCAGTAAATACTGGATATTATTTTATGTTATCAAAGTATGCACTGTATAGTATGACCAAGTAACATTTAAGGTGCATTAGCTGCTCTACCAGTTTATTCTTTGGAGAAAGTCTTTGATTGCCGAGTCTGCCCTTTGTTAGTAGGCTAATAACAGTAGCCTCGTTGCACCTACTATAAGGTCGCATATGAACCACCTCTTTGGGCGACCTATATACATGCCGAACGTAATCTTGCAATCCTGGGGCAGAAAGGTCTCCAAAGGTGAGATGTTCTTCAAAATACGTGCCTGGTATTCCTCAAAGGTGAGACCGACAATGTGAAAATCAGCTCAAGACCGCATAGGCATAGTCGAATCATCGTCCTCTTCGAATTCTCCGTCACAGACACTATGGCTAATCAATAAGTTCAAAGTCGTAATTTCATCTGAATCCATCTCGTCGTACAAATCTACGTCCGAATGAGGCAATGTTGGCCTGGCGTGTTCATATACAAGTACGCATATGTGCAAAACTCTAGATCACAGTAGAAACGCAGCATGTTGCCTTCAGCGCCATCAACAACGGTCTCTGGAATTGCAATCAGCTTGAAAAGCGCAAAATAACAAGCGGGACTGGGCGTCAGTGTCTGAGATCATTCCCGGCCCAGTCAGCCACGCTTTACAACCTCGGAAAGCCACGGCTATTCTGGCATTGATCCAACATTTTTTTTATATCAGGCTACATAGAACGCACGGGCGGCCGACCTATATCGATAATCGACGAAATAGGTATTACAGATCTGCGCCATCAAAACGATGGCCCCCAAAACGGTTCACTCAGGCATATGCACAGCCGCAAACTACAGTCACTCAATGGGCCGCCCAACCGCAGACTGGAACATCGTTGCTCGCATCATCCATCTGCCGTTGTTCTCTTTCTAGAGCTGATCAGCGCATTCGGCATGTTACAATGCTCTGGTTTCTACGGACGCTATTTGGCAAAAGTACTGCCGACCGTCCTGTCACACAGGTGAATTAGCCGCCCGCAACACCACGAACTGTCCTCATTGGGCCGCTGCCATGCACCTCAACTCAACCAAGCAGCCACAACTGTTCACTTGGCGCGCGCTATCCCATCACACGACATAATACGTACATGCAGCAAGGCTATTCTGCTACAATGTTGTACAACTTGATTGAGAATACGCGAAACGGTGCCGCTCTTGCAAAGAGGCTCGCCTTGTCTGTCCTGCCCGGAATATAATTCCAAGTACAGCTAGCCTTTTTGCCTTCCTTCTCATATCTTAGGGAATTTTCGTCCCGAGAATAAGCAGGGTAGATCTAGGTTGCGAGCGTTTCTTAGAGCGGCAACTCGGCGCTTAAGGAAGACCTGCCATTGGTCACGCCACTACTCTCGGGACGGGATGCTCCAACCCACCATTTCAGACTCTCATGCACGACACCATCTCGAGGCGTTAATGCGCCAGCTCGCCCCCAGCTGTACGCGCCGATTTGGTCATACCTGGATTCGGCATCTGCATGCAACCCATCTCGTGGCTGAGGCCGACTGGGGACACAAAGGCCTTGTGGCCAGTCATCTCGCACGGCCATGAACGGCTAACCGCTCGAAATGTGGTATAAGCCGCTTTAAGTCTGGCAGACCCCCCTCATCCCAATCGGGCATCTCTTTGTCTCCTCCATCTTCGCTTCTTCTGTTCTTTCTTTGCGCATTAGTTTCTTTATTTCTTTGTATGTTTCTAGATGAATAGATGCTTCGTTGATCGAGGCAGCCTGTCACTCTCTTCCTGCCCAACACTCGAGCGCCGGCCGCCGAGTTTTACGCTTACGAACAACCTCTTTTTTCTGTTACTAGTCTTTATCATATTACCTGGCTGCGCGGAACGAGTCGGCCGGTCTGCGACACCTATCCGGAATAGAAAGGTCGCATCACCACTATGGCTCAAGCTCTTCGCGTACCGCCAAGCAACTACCAACCTGTCGAGTCTTCGCTGGCCGGACGACATCGGCGGTTGCTTAATCCTATAATAGAAGAGGACAGCGATGACTGCATGGTTCAGCAAGGAACGAACCATGGAACGAAGCGAGGCGATAACTCCCAGTTAAAAATCGAAGCATGGCTGTCGCCCATGAGCGACCACTTCCCCACGCCGCGAGGAGTCAACTTTCTATCCGCTCCTGTTCTCCCGTCGTCACCGTCCACCGTATCGGCTGATGGCAGCTCACCGACAACTTCTTCGAACCCGTGGAATCGAGCTAGCATCGCCACTGAAAATACTGAGTTCGAAGACTTGTACGATGTCTCTGACTCGGAAGATGATGCTCTACCTGAGCCGAAGCGCGCAGCGTCGCTCAAAAAGACGAGTGCGAAAGCTGCTTCCAATCTTTCCTCTAGGCAGCCTACTCGCTTGGTTATCCCAAATGATCGAAATGGCTCCAATGAAGACGAATGGTCGGCTGTTGATGAGCTAAAACGAATTACTTCACCCGTTCCTTTGACCCCTTCCGCAAAACTGCCCATGTCACCAGCACAAATCACATTCATGGGACAGCAGCAGGCTTGCGATGTCCCCAGTGCACCTCCGTCGCTTGATGGGAGTCTCACATCTGAACAGCTTGCCGCTATGAGCTCGCCACCAACCCCCGTCATTGGTAATGAGGAATCAACAGCCGAGGAGTCCTGGACGGGTGTTCAGCTCCAGCCAGGCGCACTCGCTACACTTCAGGCCTTGTCCAGCTCTGATGGCGATGTACAAGAACAGCCCAGCGGAGTTCTCGAAGTTACCCAGACGGAAACACAAGAAAACACTGAGATGCGCCAGCTGCCATTCCGCCTCATCACCGGTGTTCTTGGGCAGAGTTCGAGAACACTATCCTCGCCAAACCCTACTCGACAATCACTCGCCGACTTGACAAAGCTAGAAATACCGTCTCCTGGGGGCTTTTTTTCTGGACTGTCTCCCCGTTCGCGCAATACCTGGCATCCACCAACAATGACACCCGACGGAATGCCACCACCAACATCAACCACTGCAGAACAGTTCTATAGATGTCCCTGGAACACGGACAGCTCCATTCCTCCGGTTCCCAGTCGACCCGACTCAGCCGAGGGCTTTTACCGTATCCATGGTCAGTCATCTGAACCTGTTGAACAGATAATTGAGGTACATAGAGATGATCTGTCCGATGATATGCCCACCGCCCGGCCTGCATTGCCAACACCAAAGCCCACACCGACAGACACCAACGACAAGCAGCCTACGTCGCCTGTTGCTGAGGATGCTCCGACTGAGATTGTAGCAGACTACGACCCAAATTATGCGCGAAAACAACAAGAAGCCGCCCTCTCCAACTTTGACCGCACGGAGTTGTGGCTGCTCGCACAACGGGCCTATCTCAAGGGTGTCGATGAGGAGGATAGCGACGCTCTCCAAACAATTGCCGAAGCTCCAGAAGAGGAAGAGAAAGAAGACGCTAAGAAAACTGAGCAAACTTCCACTGCCGCAGATTCGCAAAAGAAGGTCGTTAGGTTCTCTCACATTATTACGACTACTGCGCAGCCAAAGCGTCTTCCCTCCAAGCTTCTTCGTCAAGAATCAGCATACTATCGGGCTTTTCAGGACTACATCGTTCGTGCTCAACGATATGATGTTTTCGTACACCAGCTACCTCGCTTTGAATTTCTTCAAGCGCAACGAGTTGGGCTACGAGAGACTCATGTGAACCAATTGCTCGGCAAATATCAGCTCAGTGTGGTCCCGCAGTCTGCAAAGAAACGTCTTAGTGCCAACGTAGCCCGTGGCGATCTTGACTTGACTGATGATCCTGAAAAGCTGCGCAGAGAAAAGGAGCAAGAGGCAATGAACCAAATGGCTATGCCTTCATGGCATGTCGCTGCCATGAAATTCCTGAATGGCGGTCGACTGATTTTGGCTCCCGTTACGAAGCGTCTTGCAAGACTATCTGTCGCAGCACCGACCAAGGGCGGAGCTTCTCGCGATCGAGCTCGCATTCTCGATCTTGGTGGCAAATCTACCTGTGATTGGGCTTGGCATTGCGCATTACAGTACCCGAATGCAAAGGTCTACACCGTCACTACAAAGTCTATTCGCCAGCTATCCAACGCCAACATCCGTGGCCCACCAAACCATCGTCAGGTTGCCGTTCGAAAGTTTAGTCATTTACCGTTTGCCGATAACCACTTTGACCTCATATCAGCACGCGAACTCCATTCCATTCTCAAGTTTGTCGGCGAAAACGGAGAGGACGAATGGGAGACGAGCCTCCGCGAATGCATGCGGGTGCTGAAGCCTGGTGGATATTTGGAGTTTTCGATTCTTGATTCGGATATTATGAATGCCGGACCTCTGGGCCTAGCCAAGAGTGTCGAGTTTGGCTTCACTCTCAAGACGCTTGGATACGACCCGAGCCCTTCCAAGTTGTGGCTGAAGCGACTATCCCGAGCTGGATTTGAAGACATTCGCCGCACATGGGTGTGCTTACCCATGGGCGCAAAGAGAAACTTGCACAAGATGCCTACTCCGATTCTTCCAGATGGGACGGTCGATGAGGCTGCCAGGGTCCACCAGATGGAAGCTATTACCATGGGCAGCACGGATAACATTGCCAGCGTGTGCAGCATTCTAGGCGGCTGGAGCTGGGAGCGTTGGCTGCTGCGGTGTGAGATGGAAAAAGTAGCGGGTGAGACGCAGCTGAGACTGGTTGATACGGTTACGGCGGGTGAGTCGGTGAAGGAGGCGGCAAAGTGTCTTGAAGGCGTGCATGGTGTTATGGAAGAGGGAAGGAATTGCAAGGCTGGATATAGGATGCTCAATGGCTATGCTAGGAAGCCTAAGAGTAGCGACGATGTGGCACCAATTCCGATTGGAATTTCTATCTGATGGGAATGCGGCGAAGTTGACACAATGTAGCCATGCTTATTGTTATGGGATGGTATCGGTGACGGAAATTGGAGACGTAGGATATCGTGGACCTATCAACTGGCGCCACGACACTCGACGCCTTTAGAGTATTTCCAACCACGTTTTACATAGCAAATGGATAAAAGTTCCTTATTAAGACTCTTAGAGCTATTAGTGGTATAACAGCGTGACGAATCAAAGTTGTTCACTTGCGACAAGGATGAGGGCGCTTAAGGTTCAGGTGATCTCGGGTCCCCTCCGCACCTCTCTTCTTCATGTTGCTCCATCCGAGGAGCATCTTCTTCGATTTCACAGACAATACGATAATGGGCCAAATAATAAAACACGGCGAGATTTTCCACGCATGGCTACTAACTCAAATTCTGGAGAGAGCTCGGTCACCCGCCATTCTCATCAGCAGAGTGTCTTGCCTATAGGAGACCTGCAGCCAACACATCAGCGGATACTCGTACGCGCTCTAAGCAACGTTTGGAGCACACCTTGCGCTCAGATTGCCTATGGGCAAATTCTCGATGGCGTTCCCGTGCCGGCCAGCTACAAAAACAAGGCAGCATTTAGATCGCTCCCTATAGCGCACCCTGCCTGGAAAGAGCACCGACAGCTGTGTCCGGGCGTCGTGGACAAGTTGAAGGAGTTTCGCGAAAAAAATGATCTAACCAAGCTAAAATTAGACTCACAGGTAAAACTCACCGAGCCTTCCCTCTCTGTGTTTCTCTTTTAGCTTCTGCTTGTGCTCAACTGATTACCCTTCCCAGGCAATGAGTCAGTATTGAGCGGCAGCTCCTCACTCTCGGGCATTCAACACTCGACTCATCGAGCTCGTCTCACGAGGCATCCACCAAATAGCTGTAGAATTATTCAAATCGGGCCAGGCTTTTCATACAGATGACACCTTCAGCTCATGGATTCCGCCCAAAGGTGATTCTCTTTTTTGGGAGTTCCACCCGAACGGGCCACTGCCAACCTGGTTCTTCCTGTCATGGTACAAAGACGTCGATGAGTATCCGAATGGCGCCGCAGACCTAGCTGGATATTGGGCAGAAAATCTGATCCTTGGTGGCATTGCCCTGTTTGATAGGCGACCGCCTGAAGAGGCAGATGTACGTGACGTGTTTCTTTGTATGATGTTCAAAAAGCTAATACTATACACTTTAGCCCGATGCCGTCTACTTCCATTCTCAATATATATGTGTAACGTATAGGATTTACAATCTTCTCGACTCCCAGAAAAAGCAGCTGTTGGACTTTTTTAACGCCGATGCAGAAGCCCTGCAAGATACTGATGTGCCGCTGCCCATCCTAGGAGACGAAAATAACCTAGCACGGGTAGACCCGGAAGAGCCAATTGACCGGACAGGGATATATCGTGATATCTGGGAGCGGAAGCCGCTTCCAGATGACGCTTTTGACCTGAGGACGAAAGACGTCATCAATAGTATCGATTATCCCAGGCGCATTGATTGGGATGAGGCGAGCGCTAGGGCAACGGCCCGAAAGGAGGAGATATTGGACAGATTGTACCCAGATCGGCCGCCTCTACCATGGTGAATATGTCTTTATCTGCTTTCTCGTCTATCGCTGCAGGGTTACTCACGACGAGCGGTACCGCTACTGCTTATATTCACGGTATAATGGATGGAGAATTCTGATCAGTAAGACTTAGCAGCTGAACAGCTTTATTCTAGTTTAATACAAGCGTTGATCCGCGTAGATCTATGAGCATAATTTTCTGTGAGCAATTTTTATTTTTTTTATTTTTTTTTATTTTTTTTTTATTTTTTTTTTTTTACTTTGTTTTATTTTCCGGTAGTCTTGTAAGAGAACCGACTACACCAGTCATTATAGGTTGTGAAGCAAGGCACAACACATACATCAAAGAATTGACCTTGACAGTCGATAATATCTAGATTCATATCAGGAATTATTTTTAATATTATTTTCCTGCTCATTTTTATGCTTTATTACGTTTACAAGGCATCAAAAGTGTCGCGCCAATCGCCCGCAAGTCTGGGGAAGCGTCCAACCCAATCCGGTTAGACTGCACAGCCAGAGCCCAGCCAACGAGAAGCAGAGACGCCAAAATTTCGGACCCATCAGCTCTCCTCCTCCAGCCTAAGCTTCGTCGCTCGAGCTGCCTGTCCCATCCAATCCTCACCACGCCTCATCCCATCTCAACAAAACCACATCGCCCAGTCGCGAATTAGGGGTCCGGACATCTCGGCCGACGCAATTCGTACTTGCCCCTTGCAACTTACACACACCCCTGCTTGCGACCGATAGACAGGCCAGCCATGTCGAGCCAGAACAACTGGCAGGAGGAGGCGATGCGCCGCCTGCGCCAGATGCAGCAGGCGGGCGGACGCGGCGGCGGCGGCCCTCAGTTGCCCAGAGGTAGCGGAGCTGCGCTGTTGGGCGGTACTCTTCTTATTGGCGGTGCCATGTTTGTCTCCAATGCGCTCTTCAACGTTGACGGTGGTCACCGCGCCATCAAGTACAGAAGATTAAGCGGCGTGAGCAAGGATATCTACAATGAAGGTACGAAGAAGAAAAGGGTTTGCTCCATCAGAAAGGGGGGAATGCAATGTTGAGATGAAATAGGAAAAAAAGCAGTTGCTAATGGATGCAAAAAATAGGAACGCACATCAACATTCCCTGGTTCGAGACTCCCATCGTGTACGACGTGCGAGCGAGACCCCGAAACGTTGCGTCCTTGACGGGCACAAAGGATCTTCAGATGGTCAACATTACCTGCCGTGTGCTTTCAAGGCCCCAGGTTGATTCCCTGCCGCAAATCTACCGCACTCTCGGCACCGACTACGATGAGCGTGTCCTGCCGTCGATTGTTAACGAGGTGCTCAAGAGCGTGGTTGCTCAGTTCAACGCCAGTCAGCTCATTACGCAGCGAGAAATGGTTGCCAAGCTTGTCCGCGAGAACCTGTCTCGCCGTGCTGCACGATTCAACATTCTCCTCGACGACGTGTCTCTAACTGTAAGTTGAAAGGCTGAAAACCCGGCTCACGTGTCTACGTAAACTAACTCGTAATGCCCTTTTAGCACCTTGCTTTCTCTCCCGAATTCACCGCTGCCGTCGAAGCCAAGCAGGTTGCCCAACAAGAAGCCCAGCGCGCTGCCTTTATCGTCGACAAGGCCCGCCAGGAGAAGCAGGCCATGGTCGTCAAGGCCCAGGGTGAGGCTCGCTCTGCTGAGCTGATTGGTGAGGCCATCAAGAAGAACAAGGCCTACGTCGACCTGAAGAAGATTGAGAATGCTCGTCTCATTGCTGCTCAGATGCAGGAGTCTGGTGCCAAGAACAGGCTGATGCTTGACGCCGAGGGTCTGGGCTTGAACGTGTTTGAGAACCAGGAGAAGAAATAAAGGAGGAAGCGTTTGAGACGAGTACGAGGGTATTTTGGCCTTGCAATGTATGGCTATGGCCAGAGAGGAATCTCCACTGTATCTTTGAAAACCTGGAGTGTATTATAACTAAATTTACGGATCCAAAGTTTTGAAACAGGCTGAAGCTATGTGATGCCGATGTGATATGATAGCCTGTGCAGCCTGTAAAGTTTGCGCAGATTTACTGTGCGAGTTCTGCCGTCATGTTCATCTCTTCGCTGAGATGGGCATATTCTTAGTTGACTTTCTCAAAGACGTATAGTCACCATAGTGTCTGCTGCCAAACGCCGTCATGGCACTGTTCAGTAGCCGCCACTACAGGCAGCCGCCGCCCATACTACCCGCCCCAGCCCAGGAATACCCCACTACGCCATCGACAACCATCACGACCCGCCCTCTTCACTTCTTCATCCAACATACTCAAAGCATCATCTCGAGCGCAACGTCCTTGGCCACCAATCGAAAACCTCTACTAGTCGCAGCTGAAGCTTTAGAACCACCATTTCAATCTAGCGAGCCAATATTCAAGCGCCGACACCTCCACAACCGCAACCATGTTGATCAAGTAAGCGACGCAAACGACTTTGCGAATCCTCGGGAAACGGCACAAGAAAAGCTAACGGCGCGGCAACGCAGGGTGCGAACACTAACCGGCAAGGAGATCGAGCTCGACATCGAGTCTTCATACAAGGTTCGTTTTTGGGGAAAGAGGAGAAGCACATGGCAGTGAGTAAATCGCTGACGTTGTTTTCCAGGTTGCCCAGATCAAGGAAAAGGTCGAGGAGAAGGAGGGTATCCCGCCTGTGCAGCAGCGTCTAATCTACGGCGGCAAGCAAATGTATGCACCCTGTGCATCTCTTGGCCTTGAAAGTGTATGAAAGCTAACGTGTTTCTCCCTGTGCGGTGTAGGGTCGACGACAAGTCTGCGGCCGAGTATGATCTCAAGGGCGGTGATACGTTGCATTTGGTCCTTGCGCTCCGAGGTGGAAGACAATAAAAAGCCCGGCTGGGAGAAATATGCGAGGAAAGAAAACGAAACAAGATTTGGGCATTTGAGAGTGGAGGTGTTTATGCGTTCAGGGAATATTAGACGGCTTGACATAGACCTTGAATTTGACATGATTATGACGTGCCATGCTGATGCGGTTGGGATATGTGAAGAAATCAGGGTACGACTTTGGCTGTGAAGCAGCACCATGGGGCATACGAAGTTTGTTTCGGTTATCCGTAATTCAAGGCTCAATGTTTCTTTATTCTATATGTGTATATTCATTTTAAAAGCTACCTGCAACGCCGTCTAATGCCTGGAATATCAACCCAATCTTTTCAGCTTCCTTCCAAAAACCTTTTATATATCTTTCCATTTTTAATCATGTCCTCATCATTCTAACCCTGCATCTCCTCATCCTCCCCGTCCTCATCATCATCATCCTCATCTACCCACTCATCATCGCCATCCTGCGGCTCGCCAATCGTCTTGTTGATATCCAGCACCAGCTCAACCGCATGCTCACCCAAGCGCTCATCTTCATACTCCTGCGCCTCGTACAGCTTCAAGCACTGTGCCAGCCAGCGCCGCGACGACATCCACGTCGCCTTGAAGTCGTCGTCTTCCGCTGCGCCGTCGTCCGCTCCTTTGCCATTAGCTGCCGTCTCCTTGGCGCCGCCATTCCCACGCAGCTTCTCGCCAGCAAGGTACAGCGCCCAACCACCAAGATACCACGCCTCGACACTCTCATCGTCGTCCATGACCAGACGCTCCAAAACCATGAGCGCATCCTCCATCAGCTCCGTCTCCAGCAGCAGCCGCACCAGCGCAATACGGGTCGGGAACGCAGGGATAGCCGGATCCTCGGGCTCAAGATCCTTCCACAGGTCCATGCTATGCTTGAGCGCCGTGCGGGCCTCGTCCGTTCGCTCCTGGGAGATGCGCACATTGGCAACCGTCTGCAGCGTCTCGGGCGAGTTGGGCGCAATCATCATCGCCTCTGTGATGAGCGTCTCGCATCTCGCTTCCGCGTCGTCCTCCCATGACAAATCCGTCATGTACACCTCTGCCACGGCGCAGAGCACGCCGCCCAGCTTGAGCTGCTTCTCCTGGTACGCGGCCTCCTGCTCCTCTGTGCGGTTGCTGATGCCGGCCAAGTTCTGGATCTGTTTTCTGAGCGCCGCCGCACCGCGCTCAAACCACTCAACGGTATCCTGGCCTCCTTCCTCACTCAGCTCAGCGAGGAAAAGGAATTTCTCCGGTCCGCCGCCAACCTTTTCGTCGGCGGTGCCGTCCTCGTCCAGCTTGATGGCCTGCTCGAAGAAATTGCGCGCCTCTTCGACGTCGCCGTTTTCGACGTGCAAGAGGCCGAGCAGGTTGAGCGATCGCAGCTCAAAGTCGCCGCCCTTGCCAGTCTCTTCTAGGGCCTTGAATGCGAGTGAGATGGCTTCGTCAATGTTGCCGACAGCGAAAAGGGTCTCGGCGTCTTCGAGCATCGTCGCAGGGCTTGAGCCCTTTTCCTTCTTGTCGGATCGACTGGGCGCCATTGTGTATGTCTTATTAACAGTAAGCCGCCTATGGAAGGTATTAATTGGGCAGCTTTGCGCTCTAGATTTTTCGCAGCAATTCAAGATGCGGCGGTATGGTTGGAGGTCCCGCTTGGTTGGACGGCTAGGCCTAAAATTTTGGGCAGCTTCCTATCGATAAGCTGCGGACTGGGCATGGGGACGTGCCAGCACCTTCTACTACGCAGTTCCGACCGCGGGGTCCTCTTCTGCCGACCCGGTTCACTGATTGCTAATATCCTCTACCCGGCGGCGATTTTAAAGGAACGCGCGCAATTTCAACCGAATCCCAAGTCTACATCCTGAGAGTTTATTAAGCGTCTTTTTATCTACTTCGATTCAAAACCTTTACCAAAAGCCCTTTTCTGCGGCACCTACCGCTCCTACAAGCTTACATCGCAAATCACATGCCGCAGCCATGTTCACAGGAATTGTAGAAGACGTCGGGAGTAAGGATTACTTTTCTAAGGATACTTCAGGCATAAGCTAACGTATTCAAAGCCATTACCCGCCTTGCCCGTGATGCTGCTACCGGCAGCGCCGAGATGACCATTACTATCCCCCAAGGCTCATCCTTGCTCAGCGGCTGCCGTGATGGTGACTCAATCGCCGTCAATGGTGTCTGCCTCACCGTAACAGGCTTCAAGGATGACCACTTCAATGTTGGAGTTGCCCCAGAGACCCTGCGCATCACTGACCTCGGCGCCCTGTCAGAGAATAGCCGCGTCAACCTTGAGCCTGCCGTGCGCGCAGACACCCGTATGGGCGGCCATTTCGTGCAGGGCCACGTTGACACGACTGCTGAAATCCTCCTTGCCGAGCAGGATGGCAATGCAATCACGTTCCGATTTCAGCCCAAGAACCGTGATATGCTCCGTTACATTGTCTTCAAGGGCTTCATCGCCATTGATGGAACAAGTTTGACCGTCACCCAAGTTAACGACCAAGAGGGCTGGTTCCAGATCATGCTCATCTCCTATTCTCAAGAGAAGGTTGTTCTCACCCGAAAGGGCAAGGGTGAGAGTGTGAATATCGAGGTTGATATGATGGCAAAATACGCCGAAAAGTCGTTGGCTGGGATTCTGGGCTCGGGCGATGCTCAGTCAATCCCTCTGCTCGAGAAGATTGTTGAACGCATTGTTGCCAAGCAAACTGGTAGCAAATAACTTAATGTTCTTTCTCTGTCCTTTTTCCCTAGCATAGCACGAAGCAATATGTATAATATTCTTGATTCAAGTATGCCTGTATCAGCCGTCGCCCCAAATCTCTGCAATTCTCTGGCTCAGTGCCTTTGAAAACTTCTTCTTGCCAACCAGGTGGCCGAGATTTCCAGAGACAAGTTCGATTTTTCTCTTCTTTCCCGCTTCGCTAGATCCGCACGCTTTGTATGCATTGACAAAGTCGTTTGGCGTTTTCCATTTCTTTTGAATCTCCAGAGCCCGCTCCCCCGTGACTCCACGTGTGGTCATTAGCATCTTAAGGAACACGTCTCGCAGAGTCATTGTTTCCGACTTCGATGCAAGGGATGAAAACGCAGGATACGTGACATAGTATCCAGTTGACGGCTCGGTTTCCCGAAGATGTGACAAGAGCGGAAGGTAATTTTGGGCAGTGAGAACCTTGGTAGGGATGACATGCAACGCCTTTCGTTCATATGTTCGCTGCAGCATAGCTGTCATCTTGGACAAGTACTTAATTGTATCATCCATCTTTGCAGTTCTTTTAACAAAGTAGCCGTTGACGACTTGAGTGGAAGCAATAGCAGATTGAACTGCCTCTTCATACCGACCATAAGCAGCTGCATCCATGGCAATCTCTTCAATAATGTAGACGACCTTGGTAGCGCCGGATCGTTTGAGACGAAACTTTTGCTCATGAAATCTCCCATCTTTGATACTGCCAATCAGGTCGTCCAGGCGCTTCCTTTCCACAATCCAGTCTAGAACAACCTCATCGCCTTCCGCTCCATGCCTTGAAAGCAGAGACGGATCGTTGCACTTTGCAATCCATTGAGCATCACCGACCTCTAAGCTCCGCATGATTGCTTTGACACCCTGCTTCGCGAGCTCTTCTTGCATGTAGTCGCGGTCGGTCTTGGCTCTCACCTCACGAACGTCCAAGAGCAAATGTACAGTAAAAGAGCCAGGAGGCAATCGGATAGGCGCAAATTCCGGTAGCGAGTCACCTTCTCCCACAACTTCTCCATCTGGCACGACACCCGCCACTGTTGGGCCTGCAGATGCTACGGCAAGTTCTGGAGAAAGCGACGGCGTTCTTTCAGCAGGTGGTGGAAGCACTGGCCTCCCCGCAAACGCTTGGCTGTTTGAAGCCTCGCCAGATTGTGCGTCGTTCGCATTTCTAATGCGCTTGGCAACCTCCCAGCCTTCATCCGTAAGAGCGTACTTTCGAAGTGGCCGACCACGCTCGTAAACCAGTTCCTTCTGTGCTAAAGTCTTCATCGAACTCCAGGCAGTGTAGAATTTTGTAGGGTCACTTGGTGCCGAAAAGGACGCGTCGCAGTGTTTCTGTGCGATTTCAATAAGCTCCGTCTTGGTCATACCAGCACCATCATCTTCTGGCAATGTGGAGAGTGCTATAATGATGGCATACGGCCCAGAACGAAACGTTGGAACATATGCCTTAGGCTGTCGCTTCTTCTTTGGCCTTTCAGACGTTCCATCGGCTTCATTCTGTGCTCTATTTCTCGCCTTTTTGGCCTGAGGATGCTCTGGCATTGGCTGTCCATTTTGCTGGCAGTGCTTTTTAAGCTTATCCTCTAGGCGCTCGCACAGTTTTGGTCCGAACCCTTTGAGTTGCTGCAGTTCGGCTGGGTGTTCAAAATTGAGGGGACAAGCTTTTAGAGAGTCGTAAGCATGCTTGTACGTGGTGATTCCTTTGGAGTTGCGCTCTCTAGCTTGGTCGAGCCATTCCTTCACCCACGCTAGAAGCTGGGGGTTCGCGCACGCATCCTCTTCCATGCTGGGCAAGAGCGTGTTATCTTGACACCATCTCCATACGTTGCAAAAGCAAAAAGCAAGATTAAAAGCGATTCAATTGCTGTTGAGAAGCTGTAGGCCAAAAATACGGCATTTCGCCGCTCTTATTGTTTGGTCGGGGGAGGTGACTAGACGCGCTCAGAAGAGTCGCGTGGGCCAAACATATCGTGCACGCACTGTACCCGCGAAAGCACGTGCAATAGTCGACATAACCAACGTCAACAACAGAACGCACATGTCGCAAGCAAAGCCAAAATCCTAAAAAGTAATTGCATTTATAAATGATTTTCCTCTTATTTTATTCATTCGCACTTTTTTTTAAACCTCCTAAACAGTCCTCCACATGCCCATGTTCCCAGCCCAATGTCTAATTCCGTATCCTCATGATCGCTGTTCATCAATGAACAATATCAGAAAATTTCCATTATGCGCCATCTAGACCCTCGCTTACACTACCAGCAGGTTGAAATCGTGTAGTTTTGTACCCGAATATGCCATGGACCGTCGCAAACATCTTGATCAGGTGCAGCCAAAAGTTGTAGAGACTGCAGTCTAGCTCCCACCAACACCAATAAAAGAAACTAAAAAGCAAGGATGTATTTAGCTCATGCGGTACTCGCAGTAGTCCTGCGAAGAGCGGTTGAGATCCTCAGTCTGAAATTTGTAGGCAACGCTGATGTCAAGGTCGCGGCGGTTCTTGGAGTTGGGCTTGACCTCAAGATCGCACTCGATCGTCTCGCCTTCTTGGACAGTGAGGATGTCCTTGAAGTAGAAGACGGTCTGCTTCCAGTGAGTGTACTTTGTGTGAGGGCCAGTCGAGAAGCGAATGGGCTTGTGGCAGGCGGTAAAGTCAATGTCAAACCAGGAGACGAGAGCGTGGACAAAGTCATCGCGTTTGACGGCGAGGTTGAATGGGGTGCGGAAAGCTAGGTCGGCGGTGGTGCACTTGTAGAGGTCCAGAGTGAGGACAGGGGTGGGATCGGTAACGACAGTCTTGATATCGACCGTGTCGACAAGGGGCTCGGCGAGAGCCGTCCTCTTCATGGGGGTGTAGTCGAATCCGTAGACATTATCCCAGACTGTTCAGATTTTAGTTAGTCAAGACACCCGGCAGCATTTCATATCAAATGCTCACATTCAATCTTTTCATCCTTATAGTCGCCATCCTCAATACCGGCGAAGAAGATGGTAGCCTTGTCGGGGAAGATGAGACCAGTATCCTTCTCCAGGTAGGTATCACGGGCATACAGGACAGTGTCCAGCATGCTTTCATAGAGAAGGAAGTAGCCCATCCACTCGGAGATAATGATATCAACCTTGGGGAAAGGCAGCTTAATCTCCTCCATCTTGCCCTGGATCAGAGTAATCTTGTCGGACAGGCCGTTGGCTTCGACAATCTCGCGGGCCTTGAAGACGATGGTGGACATGTCGACACCGATAACGTGCTTAGCACCAGCCTTGGCAGCGAACCTGACGTCTTTATGAGCCTGATGCACTCTTGCGTGGACCGCTTGTTCCCAAAACTTACATGGAGAGAATGGCAGTACCGCAACCAACGTCGAGAACAACCTTGTCCTTGAAGATGTGCTTATTCTGCATGATGGCGTTCATGTACGATCGCGTGCGAACTTCATCTTTCTGTACATCAACCCTTGGTTAGCTTCTGCATCACGGATTAGGAATTGTCGTGGGGTTTCCTTACCAGCATTTCCTCGTGGATGCCTGATCAATCACCAGCCCAGTTAGTATAAACAAAACCATATAACAAGTCTCGAAACGGATCGAAAATCATACCGTGGTGGTCATAGCTACAATAATAAAGAATGGTCAGTAAATGCGACACAGGACAAGGCGCAAATGCCAACACGAATACCAGGGAAGAAAAGAACCAACCTCTTGAAGTAGTGCTGCTCGCTGTGCTCCATCGAGTTCATCTTCTGCTCGGCGAGCTCGACTTCCATCTTGTCGCCGCTCATCTTGTCCGATTGGGTGGCTTAAGTTGATTTCAACGTGCTTTGACAAGTATAAAACGGTTTACCGCCTCAAAAAGTATACCGGGTAAGAACTCTGCACGAGGCAACGTTTAACTGCGGTCGGGTTCCAAACAAAGAGTCGGGTAGCACTTTGCGGGCAGAAAATAATTTATCGCAGTCACCGCCTGGGAATGGGTGGACCCCGCCTACGCCGACTGCCCCGCTTCCAGTACCTGTTTGGGCAACTCTATCTGGCCGCCATCTGCCAGGCTACGTTGTGGGAAGTCAACCTTCAGAATGAGGGAAAATATATGAGATGATGCTAATTACTAGTATATTTGTTGTTTGTATATGTGCTAAGCAGACAGTGGCCATGACACATACACTACTTGTGGTAATTTCCCCCATCTATGGGCCATCATTTCTTCGCAGCCGTTCAATAATTCAATGAGAAAAAGACTCTCGACGAGATCCAGCCTAGATATCAAGACTCCCTAACGCCAGTACATGCAGTTTAAAAAGAACACTAAGTCCCAAAAATTTTTATCACTTCTTTATACCAACAGGACACTGTTGATGCAGCCCTCGTTCTCGGGGTTGTTAGTGACCTGAGCGTAACGACCCCAGACAACCTTTCCACCGGCAGTAACGAGACCGAGCTCACTGACATTGACCTCGAGAACCGTACCCTTTGTCAAAACACCAAGCTGAGTGTACAGAGGGTTCTGGGGGTTCTTCTTAACGGAGATGATAGGCAGCTGAACTGTGACGCCAAGCTCAGGGTGAGTGACGTTGGCCTTCTTGTAACGCAGACCCATGGGGCGGACGAAACGCTCATATTTGGGGTTACGACGGGTGAAGTCGGGTCCAACAAAAGTAGGCTTGGTGACCATGCGCTTCCAGGCACGCTTCTGGACCTTCTTGCCGGTCGCGACGACCTTGAACATTTCCTCCTCGCTGATACCACGGACCTTGGGCAGGGGGACGTTGAACTTGGCCGCCTTTTCAGCACGCTTGTTCTTGATGGCACTGCTGAGGGCCTTGGCGGAAGACGGGTTCGTGCGGTCCAGCAGATAGGCGGGCATGGGCTCAGAGGGTTCGGCTTCGTTGGCGGTCTTGACGTTGCGCTCCTCGTGCGCCTTGATTTGCTTCTTCATCTGAATCTTCTCATTGTGGCGCTTCTTCTGGTGCAGCTTGGCCCGGAGACCACGCAGGTTCTGTGCATCCTGCGAGGCCTTGTGTCCCTCACGGGCCGTCTTCTTTCGCAGGCGTTCTTCGTGATCGAGGCGGCGGCCGTGCAGCTTACGCCACCTCTCCATATACTCGTTCTGAGGCTATACGGCGACATGTCCAGTTAGTGATGCGTTCTCTCACACCTTCTCTAGAAGGCCTCCGAAAAACCAATAGACATACCATGCTGGCGGTGTTGCTCGAACAGTGATTATGCCGTGTCTATTGAGTGAGCAAGCGCTAACGCCTCCAAAAGTTGAAAAATCTAGAGAGTGGAGAGTTTTCGTCGATTAAGAAAAAAAAAGTGGCGGTACGTACCGCTGCAAAGGCGGGTGGCTGAGGAACGAGAGAGCGCACCAGCCGGAAATTCGGCACTACGCTAATCCGACCGAGCACCCGCGAACCACCAGCACACCCAGTCTGTAACTTTTTAGCTTGGGGCTCCGTGGTCGTGCGACTACTTTTAGACCTCTACCTCGCCCAGTAGCCCTCACACGCCCACAACGAGTCCCGGGTGCCAGCCAGCTCGTAACAATGAGCAGGGCGCTTCTACGCTCCGTATTGGAGCTACGAGCTCCCTCACCAGGGCTCCTATCGAAACCATGGTCGGCAATGGCCACGCGAGCCTTCAACAGCACAGCTCCAATCATCGAGCCCATCCCCGAGTCGGCGCAGCCCGCGCCGCAACGACATGCCAAAAACTCGGCAAACCCGACAGACAACCTGCCTCGCCCCCTGGCTTTCAAGAAGAGCCACCCGTCACCACCGACAAAGCCAATTGACGACTCGGTCAAGACGCTCCTCCCCTTCCTCGCCGCGCAGCCGGGCCACTACATCACCGTCCACATCCACGGATTCCCTTACCTCGTACAAGAAGGCGACCGCATCCGCCTACCGTTTCGCATGCCGGGCGTGTTGCCAGGAGACGTGCTGAGACTGAACCGCGCCAGTGTGCTCGGTAGCCGCGACTACACCATGAAGGGAGCGCCGCATATCGACGAGAGGGTATTTGAGTGCCGTGCTACAGTGCTGGGGACTGAGTCGGAGCCGATGCGTATCAAGATTAAGAAGAAGAGGAGGCAGCGCCGCAAGCGTCAGGCTAGAAGCAAGCATCGCTACACTATTCTGCGTATATCGGAGCTGAACGTCAACAGCACGAATGAGTTGGGAGAAATGAGTGCGTAAAGGAGAGGGGGCACGTGTGGGCAAGGGAAAGGAATTTCAGCGGATGAAAAAAGGAGAAGGCGATACGAAAATTCTCCGAGATCTTGGAGGAGACACATCTTATCCGACATCAAGTCGGCTGTACAATATTCAGAAAGCACGTTTTTTTTCAAGTGTACAACAGCGGGCAAATAATCTTAAAAGAAAATGCTCAAAGACGCACTTCCATATTTGGAAAGAAATAAAAAATGTTGGAAAAAAAACTCCAGCTTCCACATCTGTCATGTCATAGTGTGACTGCTAACTTCTATATGTGCTGATTCAATCCACCATACAAAAACAACAAGAAAGTCCCCCTGCCGCTTCTGACAATGGTATAATGAGCGGCGAAAACAAAGATTAAGGAAAATATAAGACTCCCAGTAACTCCAGGCTGAACATGCTCGCCATTCTGGACGCTATGAGTGCAGAAGAAAACAAAAGTAAACAAACCATCCACCACAGGCACCACTCCCAGAATTCATAAAATAAACGTCAAAATTCAGATGTTGTTGTTTTACACTCCCATCAATGTATCCAAGTCGATTATAATGAGGACATTAGGCAGTATTAAGCCGTTCGGCCAACCACCGCCTTTCGAATGCTGGCCCAATATGCCTGTGGCCAGACGTTGACGCTTTCGGCTTCTGTAGGCATGCGTTCTTTGCACCTGGTTACGACGCTCTGGATGACGCGCCCGAGAAGCTCCTCATCAATTGGAAGAGCTTTTTCGCCAAACTCAGCAGGGTAGAGGAACGGGTCTGAGTGGTGCAACAGTTCGTCGCAGGTAGGACGCATGTGAGGGTCTCTGATAAGGCAGCGCTTCATGGTCCGAAGTAGCGAAGGAGGAACTAGGAAGCCGCCAGTGGCTCGCGAAGGGAATTCGATATTGTGATTCCAGTTGATAATGGCTTGGCATCTTGCCATCTGGTTGACAATGTGGCCGAACGGAGGCACACCGTAGACCATTTGGTACAAGATGCAGCCGAGAGACCAAACATCACTAGCTTTGCCAATCCTCATTAGCTTCGGTCGGCCAGGTACACGCCCGCCGCGTGGGCTGTTTGAGTCTAACAGGGATTCAGGCGACATATAGTTTGGCGTTCCAACTTGGGCTTCACGATGAACGTTGATAGTCTCGTCCGTCTGTATGGCATTGGCAATGCCAAAGTCAATGAGCTTAAGGCGTCCCTTGACGAGCACAAAGTTGGCCGGTTTCAAGTCGGTATGCACAATGTCGTGCTGGTGCACGCACTGCACACACTCCACCATCTCCTTCCAGTAATGGCGGATAAACACAGGATCCAGTCGTGTCGTCTCCGGGTTCTGGTGCTGTCCCATGACTCCTTGCAAGTCACGTTCACCCATCTCCATGACCTATTATGTGTTAGTCGTCTGCTTCATTCATGCAAAAATACCAATGTACATACCAAGCTAAGCATTTGCTTCTCGGTGTTCAATTCATGTGCGAATAGGTTTACCACGCGATCGACGCCTGTAAGCTTTTCCAGCAAGTCAATCTCGCCCTTGTAACCTTTTATTGTTGCCTCATCCGCATTCTCGAGCGACACACGCTTCAGAGCCATCATCGTGCCATTTTCAGCCATGACACGATACACTTTACTGGTACCACCTCGTCCGAGACAGTCAAGGCGTGTGTAGACTTTGCCGTTGACTTTGAGGATATTTCGACGCTGCTTTGTCCCAGTAGTGGCCGCAGCCCCAGTCGTGGACGTCGCGGCCTCCAGAACAGACATTTTCGGCGGCGGAGGCGGGGCAGGCCGAAGAGGCGTATTCCTGCCATTGATCGCGGCCAAAGGCTTCCTATCAGGAGACGATTTTCCAGGAGGTATAACTTCGGCCTTGATCGGCTGCTGATGGTTTGGTTTGTTGGCCTCATCTGTCGTATTCTTTGCCCACTTTTGGTTGAATGGGACATCGTTCTCCTGATCATTGGCTGATGGCATCTGAAGACGGCCAACAGAGACTAGGTGGCCAATGTCGCCGATGCGTGACTCAGGATCTTTTTTCTCTTTGGGGGCTGGCTGTTCTGAAAGGCGAGGAGATGCTCTCGCAGAGTCTGCACGGATCTCCATCTTGGAAGGGTGTCTTCGGTGAGCACTACGGGCAGCACTACCACCAACAGGGCTTCCAGAGTTGAAATCGTGACGTCCATCCGCGTAGTGAGGCGACGCAAACCGTGGTTCGTCAGCGGTTGGAGCATCCTGTTCTTGAACGGGATTTCCACCATCAGCTTGAGCCTCAGCCTGAGCCTCAACGTCCTCCTCGCTTTGTCTCCGTCTGCCTCTGCGAGCTGGGCCGCTCAAAAAGCTACCGGAGAGCTTGCCAACTCTCTTGATACGCATCGAGCTCTGAGGGTTAACGTTCTCATCCCGAGCCCTAGTTGATGGATAACGCGAGACGCTGCCGCTCCCCGAGGCAGCATTCCTGGCGGCTGTGTCTGGAGCCTCGGACTGGTCGTGCTCGCCTTCTGCAGCTGAGCGGTCGGCAATTGAGCGATCAAAGTGTGAACGGCCGGACGACTGACCAGAAGAGCCAATGCGACTGCGGTTACCAGAAGATCCGGCAGCAATACGGACAACACGTCCAGCTTGTGCCGGGGTGTTGACCTCTGCCTCTTCCTCTTTTACGTCCTCGGGCTTGTCCACACTATCCTGGCGAGATGGAGGGTGGGGCCGTTGTGGCACGGAAGCATGTTGTTGTGAGTTTGAAGTTGAGCGACGATTTGAGGAGGAGCCCATCTGGTTCAAGCTCTGTGGTGTGTTGCTGAGACGAACAACTCGTTTCCTAACCGGGCTGGGCTCTCTGTTTGGGCTTGAAGGGCGCTCATCGCGAGCATCATTCGGCTGGGCACTTCCACCGCGAGTACTCCTGCGAACCGGTGCAGCCGCAGCCGCAGCCTGACGTCTTGTCCTGGGCGGCGAGGCGTTTTGTTCCTGTGCACCAGCCTCCTCAGGACCATCATTGAGCAATGCCTTGGTAAGAGCGCTGAGCTTCATAGGCACAGGGATCTCATCCTCGGAGCTATCGTCTTCGTATTGTGATTGTTGTGGTTTAGCCTGGGCCGCAGCGGCGGCATGCGCGGCGGCTTGTGTTTCGCTTCTTGTTGCGGCAACTCTCGACGGCGGGCGTCGCAGCTGGCGTTGTGAGGTTCTTCGTACGGGGCCTGGAGCCATTGGTGTAGGTGAAGCCGTCGCCATGTGGAAAGGCGGGCGAGCGACGCGTCCGTGGCGTTTGCAACAAAAGGATGGCAAGTCGACGGAAAGCAATCAGCAAGATGTTTGGTGTGTGGGCGATTATTTACGTGCTGGACTGCTGCATCCTAGTGCTGCGAGCAAAATTGGGAATAATAATTCGGCGGCGTCGCGTCTAAGTGCAGTGTATATGAAGGGAGGTGAGAGGGACGGGGATTATTTTGGTGTCGGGGTGGGCGGCCAATCAGGACGACCGCGGTTGCCCCGAGCAACCAGCTACATCACGGACCAAGGCAAACTTTGGAGCTCGGTATTGACGATGCAACCATGTCATTAGTGCATGAATGCGCTAAATAATAATAATTGTAGGCTTGGTAAGGCGTTGAACTTATTGATGTAATTTCTCTAGTTTTCTTAATCTGGTCAATTTTTTAAGTAATTGGACTGATTACTGCGGCCGTGCAAGCACACGAATGTGAGGCGATAGACGTAAAACCGTATAACAATTTGCACCAAGAGACACCATGACAAGGTAAAGATGAACGTTGCAACCAGTAAGCATTCAGTCTTGCCACTCACTTTTTTCATTGTCTCATAAACAGACAGACACTTAACAGCCTCTACGCTGTCAGAGTACAAACATCATCGGCGTTGCGGTCAATGCTACCTGTAGAATCAAGCTTCAACACGGATATACTCAACCAGAATTTGAGTTCCAAAAGGGATTAGACTATTAACGGTTTAATGTAAACGCAGCCATCGTGAAATACATAAGCTCCGAGGCTGGGCCATCGCTTTGCTTCTTGTACGAGAACGTCGTCGTAAGCAGACACTCGCAGCTCTCCTTACCACCCCACATCGCCTTGCGTCGGGCGCTTGCCCCGGCCCGAGCCCGATAGGTGCGCCGCCATGCTTCTTAACACGCGACGGCGCATGGGACGAACAAAGTTTTGTCTTTTACCATCTCGAGCAATTTTGGACGACCATTTTTGGAATTTCCATTCAACGGTTTTCGCCCATTGTACCTGACGCATCTTTTGGATTTCATCGTCAGGCCTTCGTCGCATCGGCATTCTTTCCACACGTGAAGCCACAAATCGATGATCGCGAGCCATGACGTCGCATAAGGGGAGGTGGACGGATGTCCTCTCCCTGGCCCTGGTGGCACTGTTGCTGGCAGGCCTGGCCAACGCTTCAATTGGAGATCGACTGACAGAATTTAAAGAATGTTTAGAGGTAATAACGCCAATTTCAAACCCTTTCACCGCAAAGTCTCACGCTAACTGTCCTCTCCAAGGTTTGCAAATCCGAAAACTGCGGCCCTTCCGGACGTCATACTCCCATCCGTACGTCGAAACTACACCTACGTCCCCAAGAAACGATAACCGATAAACTAACAATTACACCTCACAGCTCTCCTCAGACGTGTCCTCCTCTGGAACTGCGGCAGCGAATGCGACTACACATGCCAACACATCATCACGACGAAGCGCATCGCCGCCGGCGACCGCGTGGTGCAGTTCCACGGCAAATGGCCCTTTTACCGCTTCCTGGGCATGCAAGAGCCGTTTAGCGTGCTCTTCTCCCTCGGCAACCTCTGGGCACACTACGACGGCCTGCAAAAGATCCACGCGCAGGTCCCGCGCTCGTACACGCTGCGGCCATTCTACGAAGTCCTGGCATACGTCGGAATCGCATCCTGGATCCTGAGCGCCATCTTCCACACGCGCGACTTCCCGCTCACAGAGCAGCTCGACTACTTTGCCGCCGGCGCCAACGTGCTGTATGGCATGTACTACACGCCCGTGCGCATCTTTCGGCTCGACCGGCCCAGTCCCCGACGGCGCTCGCTGCTTCGTGCGTGGACCGTGCTTTGTGCGGTGCTGTACTGCTGCCACGTTGGCTACCTCAAGGGCGTGACGTGGGATTACACGTACAACATGGCGGCAAACGTGGCGGCCGGCGTGGTGCAGAATATCCTCTGGAGCTGGTTCAGCGTGGACCGCTTCCGCAAGTCGAGGAGGCTGTGGGCGACGTGGCCTGGCTTGGTGGTTGCGTGGGTCATGTTTGCCATGAGCATGGAGTTGTTTGATTTCCCGCCGTGGTTTGGCAGCATTGATGCGCACAGTTTGTGGCATTTGATGACGATTGGGCCTACGGTGCTGTGGTACAAGTAAGTTCTCTTGCCTCTTGCTCTAAATCTGTGACTGTGTTTCAGGTGTTGACTGACGGGTTGTAGCTTTTTGATCAAGGATGCGCAGGATGACCTGGCTGGAACCGAGAGGTGGAAAGACTAAGCACATGTCACTGGGAGATTGGCGAATGTGTATTTGGTGATACTGCCTGCGGGCGGAAAAGCAGTAACAAGCAGAACTTTCGGACTGTATCCCGGTTTGTGGTTTATGTGCAGGAGCTGCGCAGCTTATACCTCTTTCATATTGCTCTTTTTAGTTTTTGAAGCAGCACCATGGGATGATGTATCTATAACAAAATACCAGTATAGGTTTAATTAATCTGGCAACACAACGGCCTATTTATGAGAAATTGCCTGAAATAGACATCGTAATCTTGCGATGACAAGGTCCTATTGCTAATTTGCGCCTCGTTTCCTGGCTTCGAAAGTTCCTTGCCAGGTTCAAGATTATTTTAACCAATAGCGCCCAGTTTCTCTTCTGATCTGCTCCAACGAAACCGGATGAACCACCCCATCAGCTAGCTCCAGTTTCATAATAGCTACGGCGTGTGATGTGATTACGTCCCCGTCCAAGACCCTAGCTTCTCGAACTGAAAGAATATACTCAGTGTTAGTCTGAGCGACCTTTGTCCATGCTTCAACCACATTGGTACCCAACTGCAGGTCCCAAGTTCCGCACCATTCAATCGACGTCGACGCAGACGTGGCTAGATAGCGAAATACACCAGCGATTCGCTTCCTCCCGTTCCATATCTCCATTCTTGTCAGCTTGGGCATCCGGAGTGCGACAGTGCCCGCCGCCACCAGAAGGCTATCGATTTCTTCGTGGCTTGTGCTCGGAACCATGATGTTGGAAGTCAGGGCTAGCGTTGCCAGATTTTCCCATGTCCAGCCGGGTCTGCACGCTGCGAAAACTTGAGTAGCATCGATAAAGTACGAGGCGAAGAGTTTCCTGAGTGTCAGGCTTTGCTTCGCGAGCAACGGGCCTGATACTGAGCATGGTGTCCGTATCATCTCTGGTGGAAATGGGATACAGGGTAGGAATGTAATCAGTGCAGTAAATGGTATTATAGTCGTCATTGAAGTCTTCAAACATTGATAAAGCTTCTAATTGCTTTGGCAGCGGTGTAGAGAGGAGTTTGTGGTATTCTGTGCGTAGAACGAGTTAGAACGCTTCCGTACTGGTACTTGTGCCAGTAAACACTTGCGTAGGGAAACGACTTGCCTTTATCAAATATATACTTGGCGCGGGGAAAACAGAAGTGATTGCGCCAAGGCTCAAACTGAATACTCTCGACGTTGGGTAGGCTTTGGAGAATTTCGCTCAACGTCTTGCCAGAAATGCCGGCCCGAGTCTGGCGCCTTATGACGAAATGCTTCACTATTCTCACAATTGGAAGCTGCTGTGCAAAATCCGGAGACAAGGTACCGCTAAAGAGCCTGCATACTGACGCCAAATCTAGAGGTGTTGGTCGTTGGCCATTTCTCCAGCCATGACCTATATCTGTCATCATGGGACGATAATTATCAAACTCCCAGTCTGTATCTGGGCAGGTATTAAAGTAGAGATCAGTGATGAAATGATGCTGCGAGTGACTTGGAGAGGATGCGCTTATTTCCAATGTGATTCCCTTGCCTTTGTTGAGTGATGCGCTTCCGTCGTCCCAGGTACTCAATATCTGGAAGAGTGTCAAAATAGCCGTCTTCATGAACTGATTATTATCATTTTTGTCGGAATTTTCGGGCCTTCTAAATTCGACGCAACCTGGACAGTCGTATTTGGCAAGGTCGATTTTGAGCCAAATGTATTCAATCAATTGTCGATGCCGGCCGGCGAGACGCCTTAGACCCCCAAGCTGCGACTGAGAAAGATACAGGCGGCTGTAGATTTTCTTTTCAAAGAACTGCTGCCATTTTCTGCTGACAGTAATGTATTTTGAAAGGCAAAGCGGCTGAGCAGCCGATTTTCCAAAGTGATCTCGGATGTCTGTATTTTGTCGTGAGCACTGGACCAATACCTCGAAAATCTGCAGGTGAATTTCAGTCGGTAGATCTGACCAGGTTGCCATTTTGAAACTTGCAATAGATGAGAGCCGGGCCAATGAGTCGACTGAATGAACTGAAATGCATGCAGAGGTTAAATATTCAAGCTGTGTGATAATAGTATTACTTGGTACAGATTAAAATTTTCAAGCTCGGCGTAGAAAGTTTCTGCATAGTTGGTTTTACTACAAGCAAACTCACAATTCCCCTTTTTGCACCATGGCATAAACTCAGTTTTGAAGTAATATCAGTTTCATTACCCGATCCAATCAAAGCCTAGAAATACAACAAAAGCAGCCCAGCCACCAACGCCCACCAAAGTTTTGCCCTCAACAATCCGTATTCCATTCTCATGAAAAGCCAAAAACAGCACACTGGGGAATCATAGTATAAAAAATAAAGAAGCAGCCAAACAACAAGTAGAAGGAAAAGAAAAAGTAATACCCGTATCTCATCCAATTTTGAACCATCCATCGCTCGCACACAATCAACATCACATCATCTTTTTTTCACGCACTCAGCAAGTCCTTTACTGACAGCCCTCGCGCATTAACACCCTGCCCTCTGCGGTCATTATTGAGCATCAACAGCGCCGCAGTCGCTTCCTGGTCAAGATCATTCTGCGGGTTCAGTGCTGGGCTCGTCAGCGTAGACGCAGAAGTAGATGTGCTGCTGCGGGCATAGGACGACGGGCCATGGAGTTGAGGCCCGAATGCAGGGCTTGTTGCCGCCGACGTGCTGAAGCTGTGGTGGCGGTATTCGGTTGACACGGACGAGTAAGAGTGTTGGCGGTGGCGCTCATCCTGTGAAGGCATAGCCGGCGAGACAGAAGGCTGGTGCTGGTGCTGATGCATTTGGTACTGTTGGTAGTGCGGGTGTTGGTGGTCGGGTCGGGCCGTAAAGGTGGGCGAGGCGGCGTCTGAGTCGGACATTTCAACGTCACCGCCATCGCCTTGGAAGGTTGGGTGGAATTCGCGAATTGACGGCAGGTTGTTCTGGCCGTTTGCTTCGGGGCGACCGCTGTCACCCTGGTTGGCTTGGAGTTTTGAAACGCAGTCTTCGAGATAGCGAATGTATTCGATAGATGCCTGAGAATAGGGCTTCCCGTTAACAAAATAGAAAATTTATGGGAACATGTCAACTATACTAACCTGAAGAATGGCAAGTTTGTGCATCTCACCGGTGCAAGCAGGAATCATGCCTTTGAGCACAGCAAACTCTTCATTCATCTTGCTGCGTCTCCGGCGCTCAATCAAGCTATGAGCCGTCTTTCTCGCAATCTTGCGTCCGGCAGCACTCGTGGCACTAGGCTGCTTCTTTTTGCCCTTTTCAGCTGTAGAAGACGCATTCGCGGCGCCAGCACCTGAGCCAGATGCGGCCTTGGGAGCGGTAGCATTCTTGCCAGCAGGCTTCCCGGTACTTTCCTTTCCGGTGGCAGGCTCAGCCGCAGCAGAGTCGTCTTGCGAGCGAGGCTTCATTTGGATAATCTTGCGGGAGCGAGTGGGAGGCGGTGGCAGAGCAAACGACGAGTTGTCTTTGCTTTCTCTAGCTGAGGACGATCGACGACGAGCCTTGACCGTCTCAGCAGCCTGCATAGGATACGCAGCCTGAGGAGAAGTAGCCGTCAGTTGCTGCTGTGAGTAGGCTGTAGCCGAGCCGTTTTGCGACGATTTGTTTCTGCTGTTGTTGGAGTTGTTGTTGGGAGAAGCGCGCGTGGCATCATGAATAGCCGGTGGAGGCAATTCAAAGGCAAGATGCAGCGATGATGTAAGTTGCTGAACGCCGTCTTTGCCCTTGATATCCGTAGAGGAACCTGGGGTTGGAGGAAGGCCTGGACGAGGCATAATCTCGGGAGATTTATCGTAAATCCCTTTTTTCTGGGGAGCGGTAGTTATCTATAAGTTGGGGCCGGGAAAGCGGCACTAAGAAAAAGAGGTGATGACGAATCGGCAGGGGGGTTTGGGTTATCGGGTGGTGCGGCGTCGACGTCGTGAAGATCAAATCCACCTAAAAAACGGATGGCTTGAAAAACAAATGTCGCAAAATGAGCCAGCTTTTTTGCCAGTAAAATGAAACGAACAGGGGGGTTGGAGATTGCCCGGGCGCCTTTTAATACCGGTCGAACCAGATGCGGGTTTTTGGCGTTGGTTTAGTAGGAGCCTAAAGGCGGGCTAAGAAGGTGTGCAGCGCGAGCGAAGGAAGCTCGGCAAACGCGAGCCAAGACGGGAAAACGCAAGACTTTATATCTCGAGGTAGGGCGTCTTTGAACTTTGCTGATACTCTTGATACAAAATCAAAAGCTTGATGATAGTACTTTTCTTTTGCTCGTCCGTCTGTGGTGACGGGATGCTTGAGTGTTGTCTTGGGCGTTGACAGCTTATAAGCAGTGGTGGAGGGAGCCAAGAACGTGCCAAGGATTTGCTTTGTGCGAGTCGGAATCGCCTTATTTTGCGTGGGTCGTCGAAAAAAAGAGGGAGACTGATGAAGATAACCTTTGACGACGGCCAAGGAAGTATGATGAATCCTTACGGATTTGCGTGAATATCCAGAGCCAGTAATGGTAGATTTCGGCCGAGAAATGACACACGACCACGCAGGGACAAAACGAGCCGGACAAGATAGGACGTAGGCAAAGTGTGGAGATGGAGCCAAACGACGCTTCTGTATTCCGCTTCACGAGAGGTTACCTGCTGATAAGGTGCGTTACTCGAAAAGAAGCAAACGCAATGGTAAAACGAGAGTGTGTGGTGAGAGATGTAGGTAAGAAGGAAGAAGAAGAGAGAGGGGTGGATGGGCTGCAATGAAGATCGGGAAGTACAACTCGGGCCAAAGTCGAATCACGTTTTCTTGGGATTTAGCACTGCCCTACTTGTAATACATGGTACGAGTAGGTATCACCTCTTCCCACAGAAACTAATACAAGCTAAGCAAGAATGGGTGTCCGTGGTGCCAAACAGGCATGGCTCAATACCAAGTTAACAAGTCAACCAGGCAGGGCTGGGGGGGAGGTACCCTTCCTGACGGTTCCGTTGCACATGAGCACGTCTCCGTCCAATTTTTTTCAATTTTTGTTTCCTTCTTCTTCCTCGCCACGGAGAATCTTGGAGCTTCATCAAGGGCACGGGGCCACAAAGCGAACCCTTACAAGATGGCAAAGGCAGAGGCGGTCCCCCGTGAGGCACGAGGCCAGCATCCGGGACCCGTGGGGCATCGACGACAATTGACCAAGCATCATCGAGAAAATGGTCGCGTGCTCTCCGCGTGCAAGAACGGCCATCGACCAATCACAGGCGCCGAGTGAGGCATGTGTCGACTGATCGGTGCCACGACCCTGTTTTATCTGGGGCGGCCTGGGCGAGTCCAAAAACGAAGGCCGGGGCGACCGCCGTCCGGGTGTGCTTTTGGGGCCCTGGGCTCCACCGGAATAGCTGTCCTGGGCCCCTGGGTAAATTCGCGGTGGCTAGCGAGTTAGCGAGTAGCACCTGTGGAATGGCTCGCGTGCTCACCTTTGATGGCCATGGTTGGGTGGGTGCTGTCATCATGCCCAGTGGCGTGTGTATGTATACGCCTGTGTGTGCGTGCTTGTGTCGTCTTTTCCGTTGCATTCCGTAACGGATTTTTTTTTTTTTTTTTAAATTTGTTTAGTCATTCACTTTCTAAGTACGTACTATTACACTTGGAAAAGCCAGGCAGATAATTATATTGGGTAAAACGCAATGAAATGGCAGAATACCAGACTACGCTAGTAGTAATTACCTCTGAGGTTTCTACGAGTAAGGTACCTACTACTCCCGTCTGCTCAGCCTGCCAGCCCGCAATCGACGAGCACGTGGATCCCCTCCTCCCGCTCAACTGCCCACGTACCTATTATTACATACTTACTCGTTTACTCAATCTTGCCCATCTCCTCACCATACCCGCTCCCGCCCAGAATTTCCCCAGCTTACTCGATACGAGTACGGAGTACGGAGTACACCTGCTCCATATGCCCTCCGTACGGCATGCACGAGTAATTGCAGAGCAAGCAGCAGCCTGGACCTTGAGTGCTGGTCCATAGCCGTCAGGGTCGATGAGCTGCCGCTTTGTGAGGGCATTCTTGTGCCGGCCCTTATGCCAAGTAAGGTTCCTACAGCATAAAGGTAGTCAATCGAACAGGGTTTTCTTTGAGTTTCCAGCGACTATTGTAATTATAAACACTGACACTGCATATTGTCTTGACTTAAACGCGAATTACTCTGCTTACCCGGCTTATCTACGTACCTCTCCATACAGCCTACCCTATGCCAAAACAGCCCATTGTAGAAACGCACCTAGTCCTTACACGTAGTTGGCTTGTATGAAGAAGGCACTTACATTACTGTAGTTATCCCCGGGGGCCGTTTCTCGTGCTCGGCCGAATGTGTCTTGTTGCTGTCTGCCAAGATCCGCGCTAGGTTACAGCATCGACTATTTAATCCATAACGTGAAGCTCAGTCAGCTGATATCCACAGGTTGAACATGCCCGACGATTTCATTCCATCAATCGGTGCGGAAGCCATAAACTACACGCGCAGGGACTAATTTTTACATAACCTGCTGCACAGTGCTAGAGCTAGCCTAGCCTAGCGCCCTGCCACAACGGTAGGCCCCGAGCATGGATCCAATTCATGTTCAAGTAGGGCAGAGGTTCAGGCTGGTAACCACCAGCGGAGATTTTGCGTATCAGGGTCCAACGCACTGCACTATAGCATCAAGGAAACTCCAAGGGTATTCTATTGCCTAGATGTAGTATATGGCAATCGTGCTAGTAAACGTGTAGTCTTTGCCGTATTTGGGACTATAATATCTTCACTATAGAATATAGTGCTTTCTACCCATTCTATCAGGACAATAGGACAGTTTGCAAGGGCCCATAGTCAAGACCAGGCTTCTCTCTCTCCCTTTCTTTCTTTTTCCCCTTCCCTTTTTTTTTCTCTCTTCCTTTTTTCATCGCGTTCTTTGCTGCAATTAATATTTTCTTCGTCTACAAGCCGGCAATGTGGAGACTGTCTGTAAACGAGGCTATAATCTCCGACCAAAGCCGACGCCACGGTGGATAGCTCCTAACAAATGAGGCAACTTTTCTTCCCCTAATTTTGTATTTTCGTTTGTCTTTTTCATCAAAGTAGTTTATATGCTAGACCATTCTCTTTGTGGTTCTTTATCTGTTGCTTTAGTATACGTTGCGAGCTCTGCCGTGTAGTGCTTTCTTACAACAAACCTAGACTCGTCTCATATTATCTTTTACTTCTCTCTCTCTCTCTCTCTCTCTCTCTCTCTCTCCTCTCTCTCTCAACTGCCCTTTCTTTGCTCTTTATAGCTAGGTAATGTCAATATAAAGTATTGGTACCCAGCCACGCCAAAAAGCGTCCTGGTCCTGGATGAAGCAAGCCGTTGCCGCAGGAGCCGTGCTCTGCCTTGCGGGCAGCGTGCAGGCGTCCAGCGAGTGCGCTCCCACGGTATGGGAGTCGGGCGAACATTCCAATCTCAAGAGCCAGCTTGGTACGGCCACCTCCTCGCTCTCCGGAGCTGATGCGACCTCACCGCTGGCTACGGTCACAGGTACAGGCACCGGCACCGCAAATGGCAGCTCCAGCTTAGTCGCCTCACCCTCGACTGCCGTCGTCCCGGTGTCAATCAGCTCTCTCCTCTGCAGCGGCAACGTCACGGCGGGCGAGATTAACTGCCGGTACACAACTAATACCGAAGATATGGAGCTCAACTATCACACCTGTTCCGCGCTGGCCAACAAATACGGCATCACTATTGAGAAGTTCTTCAAGTTAAATCCTACGGTGCACCCCAACTGCGATAACCTTGAACCTGATACGGACTATTGCGTGCGTGGCTGTAAGTTGATAATTACTTCATTTATATCAACAAGCTTTTGAGCTACGAATGGTTAGCTAATGCACTGCTCGTAACTTAAATAGTTATTGAGCCTCTGAGAGCCACAAACGGCCTTTGCGGTCCTTCTAACGGTAATGCGACTTGCCGTGGAACCGGCCTCCGGTGCTGCAACTCCAAAACATGGAAGTGCGGCAACTCGGCGTAAGTTTGAATTTTCTTCTTCTTCTTTCCTACTCTACAACTGGTCAAAGACTAACTCTTTTCGGTGTTCCCCACAACAGAGAGGACTGCGCAGACGGAACCTGCTATGAGGGCGCTTGCGCGGGTGACTCGGTCTTTACTACTACTGGTGAATGCGGCCGCCAGCATGGTTACAAGTCGTGCGCAGGCATCTGGGGCGACTGCTGCAACGCCGAGGGCAAGTGCGGCACTGGCGAAGCGTTCTGCGGCGTCGGAAACTGCCAGCTCGGCAACTGTATCCTGCCGGAGAAGCCTCCCCCCAAGATTGGCGGACGCACAGAAGACGGTAGCTGCGGTGGTGAGTATCAATGGAAGTGCAGAGTCCCCTTTGGAAAGTGCTGCAGCAAAGACGGCTGGTGTGGCGATCTGCCAAAACACTGCGGCGCAGGATGCCAATCTCTCTTTGGAGAATGCACTTCTCCGAAAACAAGCACCACAGCATCCCGCGTCTATCACTTCATCTACCGCCTCTACAAGTACTTTGTCAACTAGGTACTTCCACGTTCGGCAGCTCCTCCAAGCACCACGACTCCCAGCGAGGACTCACTGCCTGCATGCGACAAGACATGCTTCCGCAACATGCTGAAGTAGGCTGGCGCAGGCGGAAGAGGGTCCAGCTCCAAGCTCAGACGTAAAACTGCTAAGCAGCAATGCTCTCACCATGCCAACGGCGGGCACAGCTGAGCCAGCACGATTTGCGTTTAGCAATACGAAGATGCAATCTCTTAGTGCTACTGCTTGTATATTGCCACAATATAAGGTGATAGTATGCTTGCGTTGCAAGGCTGCTATTAGCCCCCGCGCCAATACAGAGGCATATTGTTATAGCAAATTTAAGTTAAAGAGAGAAGAATTGAAGGCCGTTGTACAGCTCTGTTTGTGTTGCCTACTTCTCTATCCTAGGTAAGTGCCGGGTGCCAGATGATGGCAGTGAACCAATACCAGAATTACTCGTATAAGCTGGGTACAAATGCACCAAGTATATATCTATAACCATCAGTTGAGAGAGCATTGTCGCACATTGCAGGACGGTATATCAGGTGATAAAGCACATATGGTAACAAGTGTATCTGTAGACGTTTATGCCGTTTATGCCCAGCAGATACTTATAGTATTGGATTAGTAGGGGTTAGGGAATAGATATAGCTAATATATAGGATAATTAAGGGGGCTAAATCTATAGTAGCTAAATAGTAATAGTTAAATCCCCTAGAGAATAATATTAATAAGGTTTAATAGGGTTAGCGGCTTTAGAGAAAGCGATGCTACGAGGTTGCTAAGCATGGGACTGGGACAACAACCAGAGACAACGATATTGCGGCACTGCGACTTGTGACAGCTACTACATAACGTGTTTGTCTAAGACGGTGGGTCGATGCCGGATGGTAGCGATCGCGATCGGACGAATGCCCATACAACCATCCAGGATGCAAGCTACAGAGCACAGCTCGCGGAGCTGGTGAGCATTCATCGGTTTAAAACGCCAGTAGTGCTACTGTCGGCGACGCTGCCGGTAGCGTTCGAGGGCTGGTTCCGGCGAAACCGTACACACACGTACACACACGCACACACAAGAAAGAACACGCAATATTGCTAATTACAATGAAAACACACCAAACAACCAAATTGCTCCAGCGTTCGCACGCGTAGAGTCGCATCTGCAGTCCCTCATGTAGCACGTGATGCTCTCCTCGCACACAGCCCGGAGCTCGCCTGCAAACGCATCAACTCATGCAGGCGGACAAATTCCCGCAGACGCCCAGCAAAAAAGCCTGCATAGCCCAAATATCCAGCTCGCCGGGAAAGAGAGGCGGAATAGATCCTCATTACATGTCTTCCCATGTAAAAGAAGACGCACACCGAGACTATTATAAGCACTAGATCGGTACGCTGACCGAAAGCCACACGATGAGCGGATACCACCACCCGCCGCCGTCGCACTCTGAGACTACCGCCGCCTGGTATTATATGCAGCCGCCGCATCCACAGGCCGCCGCCGCGCATCCATATCCGCACCAGCAACGCACCGTCGCAACCGCTAGTGGTGATCCTGCTGCTCTCACTACCACTACAGCGCCGTGCAATAATCCAGCAGCGTCATATTATTACCCTTTCGAGTACCAGCGGCAACAGCAAGCGACGGCAAGCGCACCACAAGCGCCGCCATCGGTGGAACAGCTGCCGAGCAGCCGCCTGGCACACACCCAGCGCACAATGCAGCAAACGGGCTACCACAACTGGGGCTTTGTCGTCTACCGCGGCGCGTACGGAGACGATGCCGCCTGGCAGCGGTACCTGCAGCATCTGAAGCATGAAGTAGCGCAGGCTGCCGACTCTTCTACTTCTACTACTGCTGCTGCTACTTCTGCCACCACCAGCACAGGTGGCGAGCAGCAGCCGCCTTCACAGTCACTAACGTGGACGGTGCTGGAGAACCGCAACGTATATGAAAACGCCCCGCTCGAATCCGTCCGGCAAGACTTTGCTAGCTGGGTGACGATGGAAGGGTATACCATTGACAAGCCCGGTAATCCGCCGCGCTTCACGCACTGTCTGTACGTGGACCAAAAGTGTCTCGATACGCTCAAGGCGTTTGAGAATTGGATCCGGCTGGATAGGAATGGGCCGATACAGTATCTTGCGTGCATCTTGATAGATGGCCAGGTTCCCGTCGATGAGCAGGCTGCGGTTACGGGGCAAGGCTATCCGGGATGGATGTATGCCAATGCCGGCTCGGTCCCGGAGCTATACGAGACGCTGGGCCAGATGCATCTTTGGGATCCGGGGAATGATGTGTATGTTATGCCGCCGCGGATGTACCCTGATATGCGCAAGATGAAATGAAGGGCGGGGGCCGAGGTTGGCGTTGGTGTGTTTTGTGTATATACTTGGTGTATTTATGTGGTCTCTGCTTGTGAGGGCTATACGATACGACGTTATGAAAATCATGCATATGGGCGAGAGAATACAAGTTAACATTATGGGAAAATATTATTACAATTTGCTTTATTTTCGTAATTATCACGACAGGTTTGCCAATTGCACCAATTCCTCCAAGGAAGCGAGAAATTACAGCCAGCTTGTCCCCGCACAAAGTCTACTTGAACCAATGTCGGTCGTTTTCACTACAAATGTGCTCCAATGACACCGTCTGACCGTAAAAGCCACAAGCTCACGTCTCATAAGGGCCTCTGGTTATGCCTTGCGGTCTTTACGTGGCATTTCGCAACTGAATTAAAACGATGGAATATGCAAGTCAGAGATGAAAAGTAATCTATTACAAAGAGTCAATCACACAACAGCTTGGACTGGATTATAATTATATTTTTCATTTAGTTTCGCTAGAAAGAGATCATAATACATCCACATCAGGATATCCAAGAAATCCCAACAAAATTATTACCAAAGCTTCATTTTTTCTTCACTCTCCCCACATTCCCCTTTTCAAGTACTGACAACACTTAAAACTCGTTGCTGGGGTACTCAACCTTGGTGGTGCTGTTAAACTCCTCCTTGATGACACGGATGTTGACAAAGCGGCTCAGGATGTTGCCACTGCCCGCCTTGTCGTCAGTACCAGAGGAACGGGCACCACCGAATGGCTGCTGGCCGACAACGGCACCAGTGCACTTGGCGTTGATGTAAAAGTTGCCGGCAGCGTTGCGGAGCTTGTCCTCGACGTCGCGGACAATCTCGCGGTCGGCAGCAAAGACGGCACCAGTCAGGCCGTAGTCGGTGCTGGTGTCGATGAGCTTGCAGACCTTGTTGAGAGCGTCGGGGGCGGCGTCGTCGTAGACGTAGGTGGTGACGAGGGGACCGAAGAACTCGGTCTTGAGGTAGTTGTGCTCCGGGTTCGTAGTCTTGTAGACGGTGGGCTGGACAAAGTAGCCCTTGGAGGAGTCGTAGGTACCGCCGACCACGAGCTCGAGCTCCTTGTCGTTCTTGGCGGCGTCAATGGCGCCCGAAAGCTTCTTGAAGGAAGTCTCGTGGATGACGGGGCCAACAAAGTTGCTGTGGTCCTCGGGAGGGCCCTGTCTGAGCTTCTGAACCTCGGAGACGAGCTTGTCCTTGAACTCGGGCCAGACAGACTTGGCGACGAACAGACGAGATGTGGCACTGCACTTCTGGCCCTGGAACTCAAAGGCACCGCGGACGGTCTGGTTGGCGGCGTTTTCAATGTCGGCTGTCTGGTGGACGAGATGGAAGTTCTTGCCTCCAGTCTCACCAACGATGCGCGGGTAGGACTTGTAGCGGCCTTCACCAACACCCTGGCCAATGGCGCCGTAAAGCTTGCGGAAAACGGCGGTGGAGCCAGTGTAGTGCAGCGAGGCAAACTCCCTGCGGGCGAGAACAGCCTTGGTAATCTCCTCGGGGTTGCCGGGGACGAACTGAATGACATCCTTGGGGAGGCCAGCCTCGAGCAGGATCTTGTACATGAGGTAGTTGGAAGCAACAGCGTAGTCAGAAGGTTTCCAGACGACAACGTTACCCATGAGAGCAGGGATACCGGCCAGATTACCGGCAATGGCAGTGAAGTTGAAGGGGCTGACGGCGTAGACGAAACCCTCGAGTGGGCGGTACTCGAGACGGTTCCAGACACCAGCGGAGTTGTGCTCGGGTTGCTGGCTATACAGCTCCTGGGCGTAGTGGACGCCAAAGCGGAAGAAATCAGCCAGCTCGGCGGCGGCGTCAATCTCAGCCTGCCAGGCGTTCTTGCCCTGGCCGAGCATGGTGGCGGCCATGATGTCGTAGCGGTACTTGTTGGCAACGAGGTCGGCAGCCTTGAGGAAGACGGCAGCGCGGTCGGCAAATGGGAGCGAAGCCCACGAATCCTTGGCCGCGAGGGCAGCGTCGACGGCCTTGTTCACATCGGCGGCCGTAGCATTGTGGTAGTTTGCCACGACGCTGGAGTGGTTGGAAGGGTTGAGCTGAGAAGAGCCGGCAGAGGAGCGGATCTGTTGTAGATGAAAGACTGTGTGTTAACGAGGTGCATTGATGTTGTGCAGGTTCACAACGGTGTGTTCTGGTTGGGGAGGGGGTAATTGCATCATCGTCACGTACCTCCTTGCCACCAACGACGACGGGGATGTCGACGGGCAGAGTCTTCTGGAGCTTCTCAATAGCGGCAGTCAGGCCAGCACGCTGAGCACTGCCCTTGGCATAGTGGTGCTATGATACTTGTTAGCCAACGGCAGCTTTTTTTGGTCGAAAATACTTACGTTGGGCTCGTTGTAGACGGCGGGCGTCTTGAACGAAGCCAGCGAGGCCATGGAGCGGGCCTGGACGGCGCGGCCAGCGCAGCGAATGCCGGCACGACGAAGGACGGAAGTCTGCATCATTGTAATCGCTCTTTTGCCTTGACGGACAACTCTTTCAAGCTTCAAATCCAGGAAAGAAATGGCAAAACAAGCAGAAGAATAACAACTGGAGATGATGTAACCAAGAGGAAGAGCAATGTGAAACCAACCTGCACCGGAGGAGCTTGGGCGTCGTTGGCTCAAATATTTGGTTACGCAAAGACAAAAAAAGACTGGGTAGAGCAAGCCAAAAAGTAAGCTCCACTCGGCTTACTACGGGTTAAACCATGCTAGCACTCTTTATTCGTGCAAGGGTTTTGGAGGGGCGGGGGTGCGGAGTCCGTCGCCGGACCCAGCAACGGAGCTTCGCTGCACTCGCGCGCCCCTGTTCCGTCTGCTCTCGCCTCGCCAGCGGGTGCTCGTAGCGGACGCCACGCGCTGAGACACCCTGTAACACGGGCAAGGTTCAGCGTGTGTTCAGTACGGAGTAATATGTCTTTCAGCGCATTCGTCGTGGGGGGTTGCCCCGACTTCGGATCTCCACCCGGTAGTTTGGCACCGTGAGGAGCCGCCGCCTTTGCTGGAGCAACCTTGCTACTCGTACTTGCCTGGCTCCTTGATGGTTTTTGGAGGCGTCCAGCGGAGAAGGCTCAGTACATGGTAGGTTTGCGCGATGTCAGAGAAACTTTGCCGCTCCACTACCGACGCTGGTTTGGTGGCTGTTGCAGCAGGCTAAGCAATATCTATGGGGTAATCAGATCCCATCTGGGCCACATTGCAAGGGCATGTCTAAATTGAATGAGAGAATGTGACGTGAAAATTTACAGCGCGTCGTACTACCCCCATGCTCGCCACGTATCGTAGTATGATCATGTCTTCGGGAAAGTTGCCGCCCGTGATGAATACCCCGGCTCCGACTCTGTAGATACCTGTACTCCGTAATCATACACTTGTTTTATAATTTATATTTTTATTTTTGTTGGCTTCAATCATATTAATTGCACATCTACTGCTCTTCAAACGAGTAAAGGGCATTAGGTTTCAATATCTACACTAGGAAAATCGTGCATTGACAGATTAAAAAACTAAACTAAAAACACAAGACTCAATCGTCTTTTTACATAAGAGCAGCTCGTCCCAAAGCACAAGCATCATTCAGAAATTCAGTTCAAGGTATCATCTCATCTTATTAATCCTCCGCCACCATCTTCCGACCAGGTATATGCCCAGAGAGAGAGAGTATCCACGCTCGCCATTCCTTTCGGTACACCGGGCCGTTACCGAAACAAGCTCTCACTTCCCTGGGCTTGGCGTCGGCACTCAGATTTTCCTTTTAGTGCCATCCGCAGCGGCACGTAAGCTTGAAAAGATATTTTTACAACGTCATTGCTCGGATCAACTCAAAACTCGGTACTCAGTCCGCTTATGCGCTCTGCGCCAACTGCAACAATGGTACAGTGAGTCCGTAGGGTTGAGTTCGGCCCTCGGCATCATGCTGATCAATCTCAACATTGAGGCGAATGTCGAGACCACCACAATTTCCGTTTCCAAACGTCTCGTTGTTGGCGGCCTTGTGCTCAGTGCCTCCGTTGGCTTCGCCCTTGTGCAGCTTGGAGTGTCCATCTCTGCCGACAAATGCCGTAGAGTCGCCACCTGCATCCGCTTCACCAGCTGTCGCGGGGTTGTGAGGCGAGTTTTCCGACAGCATGGCAAAGTTGCGGCTCGGCATGGTGCAGTGGTTGCTGTCTGCAGTCTTGTCAGAGGTGCCTGGGTCTTTGTTGAAAAGATCCATCATTGTCTCGTCGGTATCCGAATTGAGGTGATGAATCTTGTTTCTTGCGGCCAGGAGGTTGGCGACCACCTGTGGCGGTGGCTTGTTGACAATGGCAGACGAAACGACATTAGCCATGTATCGGTTGTCCTGTTCCGCGGGGATCTTGAGCTTGGGATTCGAGTAGAATCGTCCCATGGCACCCAAGTGCACATCACCTCCGAGAATGGTGACGCGGACGGAAAACTCCTTGGCAATCTGCTGCAAGGACTCAATCATGTTGCGCCTCTCGACTTTGTGTGTCTTTGCCGTGTAATGATCATCGAGATCATCAAGCAAGTCCACACTACCGTCAAAATGGTTGAAGAGACCGCCACCAAGGCCGAATCGCCGGTTCATAAACTTGATGGGCCCAATGAGAGGGCTTCGCAGAATATTTTCGAGCCAGGTCAAGCGTGGGTACGCAATAGGGACACCGAGAAGAAGGATGAGATGCTGGATAGACTGGCCCGATGAAGCAGCGGCCTGCAGCTCGCTTCTCACTCTTTCCCAAATCAACTTGTATGTCTCGGGATAGTTGACCTGATGGCGGGTTCGTTCGGTTCGTGCGTCGATTCCCACCATGGCCATGCGGGCACCCAAGCGAGTAAACATGTTAAACGAACGCTCCTCGACGTATGGGCCGGGCTTGGCTCCAATAATGTATTGCGAACCAATGTTGGGCTTCGCAACGTACGTATTCTGCAGCTGCGCAGGGTCGGGTTCCGTCGTAGACTGGTGGTCGGTAGTGTAGGTCGAAGGCGGAGGGGCCATGTGGTGCTGGAAGAGCATGTAGTACTTGTGAGCAGTTCCTCCGATACCACGGAAGACATCGCAGCGCATAAATCTCTTGACATAAGAGCCGAATCCATCAATAATCTATGGCAAATGTTAGCTAGCCTGTCCTCATACAAGGCGTATTGGTTTGGTGGTACTCACGTCATGATCGTCCCAAATATTGACTTGGGGAATTTGACCGTTGGCAATGGCAAATGGTGCGGCATTGTACCAACGAATATAGTTATTCAAGTAGTAGTCGTCGCAAGCCGCCCTGAGCTTCTCCCGAAATGGGTACTCGCGACGCTTCTTAGGATTGCCAATGTCGGTCCACTCACGGAGAGGACCGCTGACTCGAATACCGTCGTTGTAAATCTGGTCACCACCACCAAGCATGACGTGGAATGGCTTAGCCGCATGCTTTCGCAGGACATCTCTCCACAGCGGCGTTCCGCTGAAAGCCTCCTCGTCGGTGCCAACACTGAAGCCGTTGCAAGAGTGGAACATGACGCGCATAGATTCGTTGGCCGCAGGCACGAAGAATCGGTTGGCGCGGGGCTTCTCGTTGCTCGAAAAGCGCATGTCCGGGATCTCATACTCATACTGGATCTCTTGCTGCTCAACGGGCACTTGGAGGTCAAACACCCAGAATGTGTTGCGTTTGTCTGAGTACAGTCGCTCACCGGCAGTTCTCGCCGCATTGGGTGCGGGATTGGCTTGTCCAGCGGCCTCTTGGGCAGCAGCACGGGCGTCTCCGACTCGGCGCAAGCTCAAAGCTGGCTGGTAGAGGACTTCAGGGCCGCCGCCCTTGACGACGATGAGAACACTTCCATGCCAACGGCCTTCGACAGTACGGCGGTAGTTGAGGAGCGGACCGCAGACAATCTCTCTGCCATCATTGGCGCCGCCCGGAACGTGGCCGTCGGTTTGCGCCTGCGCGGCGGCTTCGGAGACATCCTGATGTCCACCGGCACCGTGCTGGCCATCAACGCGCGACGTGTTAATATAGCTGGCTAACTCTTCGGTGTTTCCGGTCGCGTGGGGATCGCGAGCGTATTCAGCGTAAGCGGACGGCTCCTGGTGTCTCCAGCGGCTGGCAGAGGCATATGGGTTATGAGGTTGCTCCTCGCCGTGGCTGCCAGGTAAACCCTGGTGCTCGTGTTCTCCCTTGTTGTATGCCATTGTGTCTGAGGCTTTTCAGGCAAAGCTTGTTGCTAGGCAGCTTCGAAAAGGACAACGGATGAAAAAGAAAAAGAAAACGAGTGTTGATGAATGAGGTATTCTCAGACTGGCTGCTCAAGTGGGCAGTGCCGAGATGGGACAATGCCAAGCCGCAATCCGAAGGGGGCTGAAGCTTCGCAAAGCTCCCTGTGCTGACGTCAGGGTGTGGCTGAAGCTGGTGCGAGAACTTGCGATCCAGGTGTCGCGTCCGTTGATTCAAGCTTGAAGCAGCTCAAACGAAATAATGAGTGGTAAGAGGCAGAATCCAGTTAGGGATAGAAACGGTACTTTTAGGGAAAGCAGGCTTTTTCGGTGGCAAGCGGGTAGGGCAGACGTCGGAACCGAGGGAAGTCAAGACACAATCACCAGGAAAATACGTACGAGTACACTCAGGACGGGATTGACGAGTGCCATGCTGTAGTCAGCATCTTGATGATGTAAACGGGTCCTGCAGCTCGAGCCGAACTCTGATTACCGGGCCTAGCACGGGACAGCTCACCAATCCGTCGTCTGTGGTTGGCTGTCACTGAAATTGGTGGGCACGTCGGGTGGGAAGGCCACTGTGGACCGCTGAAACAACAGGCTGCGCTAGCCGCTTTGGCGAGCCTATGTTGCTGGAGCTACAGGCTTGTTAACCTGTTTCGGCATGTAGCTGTGCAGCACTAGCGCGTTGTGGCACATTCACTGGATGCGAATGCTTGTGAGAGTGAACGTGTGAATTCATATTTAATGTGGCGATTGAGGGGCAGTTGAGTTTGGCAATATATGGCATTGTACAGCTTTGAATAGGGAAGGCTTGGTAGTGCTGCGAGAGCTTCGCCCGATTGCGTTTTGACAAACAAGTGAACCCTTAGATGACGTAGCTCGAAAAGCGGCGTAAATTCCATGTATGAGATAGACCCAACGATTATTTTGGATAATTTGATTAGAAACATCTCTCTGAAGGATCTTGGATGCTTGATCAGCGGATGACCATGTGGCTTTAATCATTAATAATTATTAATATCAGCCACGGCGCATTTGGACTTGGGCTACCTACCCTGCACCCACCCTACAGCGGCACCGGAATTAAGTGGTGCCGAACAGACGCTCAAAATCCGCCAAATTTTGAAAAACTGCAGTAACTTTTCTTCCAACATAAACAAAGTCTCGAGTGCACGCAAGCGAACAACGCATAGCTCTCGCAGGTCGCCTGCGCATGCAACCAACCGTATTCAGTTTGCAGGGGAAACGAATTGGTTTGCATTCCTCAGAGGCATCGAGAAACACGACCCAGCGAGGGCCATTCGTCAGACGGTAAGTTGCTTGCGCCGTAGACCATGACCATGACCATGACTTTCTGCTTTCAAGTGACATGCCAGGCATATGTGTGTACAGCAGTGGGCTTTAACTGGTGCTCCAATTGCTGAAGGAATATTTCAACGTGCCGAGATAAACTTACCCTACTATTACCAAACACCTACATCTTGAATCCTAAAGACTATGGTGCATGAAGCTAGGGGGACATTTTTTTGTTTGCTTGTTTATATAAGCCTTTCTTATGGGGATGGAGTACTTACGTTTCTTAAAGAATGAAGAATTCATTCAAGGTGGTTCGCATGTATGCCGGCTTTGCGCGTGCCAGATGAGTCTTATAAGATGTGGTGCGGCGTACTTGTGTGTTCCACAACACCTCCAAGTCACTTCCTAAAACTACGACCTACATTCTGTGCAACAATGCTTTACTTACCATTGATGGGCTGCGGCCCATCTGAACATGATTGTGTTACGTGCAACGGCATAAGTGAGGCGCTAATCCATCGGATAACACTATACGACCAGCCTGTGCAAGCAACGTTCCGCCTCACGCCTGCATTGGGTTGGCTGCTGCAGTATTGGTGGAATAGCACCCCAAAGCAGACACTCTCACGGCTGTATGCTTATAAAAGCAATGCCGCTTTTTCCAAGGGTAAACTTGGGAGGTCTAGGCATTGAAGTTTCGTCACTGCATCCCCGGTTGAGTTGGGATATGTCCACTCGAACAATTATTTCCTTAGCTGCAGAAGCCAAAATATAGAACTGGAGTGGAATGTGCAGGCATCAAATGTGTTTGAGATGACCTGATAGCTAGTAGATTTGAAGTCGATCATGTCTGGGAAAATTCCCACGGGAATCCTCTAGTTAGGTTGTTATGGCCAGCTTGAAGCCACACTCGCAAAAGATAGTGGCTTCTCACAAGAAGCTCTTGTCTTTGTCTCTTCGAGATTATAATCATAAATATAGGACGAAATAAACCCTGTGCTTAGAGGTGGTGGGCTCAGCCTGGCTCACAATTCTGATAGCCCAGTTTAAAGCGGCGAGTGCTTAGTTCCGAGAGAGAGGAAAAACCAAACATTCACTGTCTATTTTGGAGTGAAATATGGGCTGAAATACCACTGCGACAAGCCGAACAGTTGTGCCAAGCAACATCACTACAGCCTTATGTCAGATCTACCTTTAGTAGCAAAGGCTAAACCCTCATAAGCAAGCGCGCGATTGAGACGCCTTCTTCTCGTAAGAGTGGCACCAACAAAGAGCCGTCAACGTGGCGCATGAGGTCATAGGTTACCACCAAAAACGGCCGGCGCAGCGCTTTCTTAGTAGGTACGAGTAGTAATTAGCTGGTACGCCGACGCCCTGACAGCTGCGGCGGGGTACTGTGGTGGCTCGGCGGCCCAGGCGGGGAGGGGTCCACGTTGCAAGCCTCCGTGTGTGAGCTTGATAGGCAACGGCAATACGAGAATAATAATAAGACAACAAATCCAGCGCAGAGCTTCTTCATCTCGTACATCCACGCAACCCGCTTCCCGCTGTTTTTGCTACACAAGCCCTTCTCCCTCCCGTCTGCAGCACGGTAGCAGACCATTGTGCAGGCTACGAGGCAGCGATCCTCGCCCAGTCCGATTCGTCCCAAGCCGAACCCCTCCCCTCCAACTTGAGCATTTAAACGACTCGCGCCGCTGCAACGTTGTCCCTGACCACACCTCTACGAGCCACCCTCTCCGCCGTTTCCCTTGCCTTCCATCCTCCGTGTTGACAAGTCTGCAACCCGAGCTCCCAAGCTGCGAACTCGGTTCACAATGGACGCAAAGATCCTCGAGGCTTCGGCCAAATACCCCATCGTCGCCGGCCACGCCTACACGTATGGCACGGCTGGCTTTCGCATGAAAGCTGACCTGCTGCCCAGCGTCAGCTTCCGTGTCGGTCTGCTGTCTGGTCTTCGTAGCCGCAAGCTCAACGGCCAGGCCATCGGCGTCATGGTCACGGCCAGCCACAACCCTGCTGCCGACAATGGTGTCAAGATTGTCGACCCCATGGGCGAGATGCTTGAGCAGGACTGGGAGGCCCATGCGACCCGTCTTGTCAATTGCGCTACAGACCAGGAGCTCCTCGACACCTTCAAGGCCCTGGCTGCTCAGCTCAAGATTGATCTCAACAACCCCGCTCGCGTTGTCTACGGCCGCGACACCCGTCCCTCTGGCCACGGCCTGGTTGCTGCTCTTGCTGCAGGCCTGGATGCCACCAACGTCGAACACACCGACTACAAGATCCTTACTACCCCGCAGCTTCATTACCTCACGCGCTGTATCAATACGGAAGGGACTCCTAAGGCATACGGCAAGCCCACCGAGGCTGGATACTATGAGAAGCTGTCTGAGGCGTTTGTTCGTGCTCTGCGGGGAAGAAAGATAAAGGGCCAGCTGATTGTTGACTGCGCAAATGGTGTCGGCGGACCCAAGTTTGCAGAGCAGCTCAAGGCCATTCCCAAGGATGTTACTGGATTTGATGTCAAGGTTGTGAATGATGACGTTTTGCGACCCGAGGTTCTGAACCTGGATGTAAGTCGGCTCGATCCAGAACCACCCTGCAGGAACCATTCGCTAATACAACGCAGTGCGGTGCCGACTTTGTCAAAACGAGACAGCGCGCTCCTCCATCGCCAAAGCCTGTCCCCGGAGCTCGCTGCTGCTCCTTTGATGGCGATGCTGACCGTCTCATCTACTACTGGGTCGATCCTGATACTGGCTTCTTTATGCTGGACGGAGACCGGATTTCATCGCTCAACGCCTCTTTCATCGGCGAGCTCGTCCAGTCGGCTGGCCTCCAGGAAGATTTGCGAATTGGCGTCGTACAAACGGCATATGCCAACGGTGCTAGCACCAAGTATATTGAGAAGCTGCTGCAGCTACCCGTTGTCTTCACCCCCACCGGAGTCAAGCACCTACACCATGCCGCGTGCCAATACGATATCGGAGTGTACTACGAGGCCAATGGTCATGGTACCGTCGTCTTTTCACAAGATGCGCTGCGCCTGTTCCGCGAAAAGGAGCCCCAGTCACCCGCGCAAAAGGACGCGCTTGAGACGTTGGCTGCTGTAGCGGATCTGATCAACCAGACGGTCGGCGATGCCATCTCGGACATGCTCATGGTGGAAGTGATTCTGGCTCACAAGGGCTGGGACCTGAAGGACTGGTCTACGACATACACTGATCTGCCCAACCGGCTTGTGCGCGTTGAGGTGGGCAACAAGGACTTGTTTCAGGCGACGGACGCGGAGCGACGACTGGCCAAGCCCGACGGGGCGCAGGAAGCGATTGATGCGTGTGTTAGGAAATACACGACTGCTCGCTCGTTTGCGAGGGCCAGCGGAACAGAAAATGCGTGTCGCGTATACGCTGAGGCGGCGACGCGTGCCGAGGCGGACGAGTTGGCGAACAAGGTTGCCCACATTGTTAAGCACTTTGGTACTCTGACATCTTAGGCGATGGACAGGTTGGAAGCCGACGACAGGGCAGGACGAAATAAGATGAGGAACATAAAATGAGGGTGGAAAAATGGAGGACCAAGGGAGAAAAGTTTTGAGCATTTTTACAGAGGCAATTGGTTTGATAGTGTCGAGGCTACGAGATTTGAAATGAGATGACATGTCACCACTTTTTTTCAAGTACAGGTTAAGCAACAATGTGATTTGTATCTGTTTCTGTATCCCCAAAATGATCTAAGTAATTATTAATTCTCTTGTCTATGTACATGAGATGGATTTCTGGGCTGTCTTCTTTTTTTTTTTCTTTCTTCTGGTACGAGAGGACAAGTCATTATCGCTTGGATATACGCGTAGACCGCTTTTACCCGGGTCTGTCTCAGCTGTGGTCCATGGAAGACTTTATACCCGGTCCAAGACAGACGGTAAACTGTTTCTTTCTGCGACACAAGAGCACCATGTACTTGAGTGTTTCTGCAGGACCAAGAAGCAAAAACAAAACAAAACAAAAATGTAGATATCAAAGAATACTCTGTTGGTACCACTGTGAGGTATTGTGACTCTCAGCGTATGCATGTACTTACACCAAAAAAGCAAAACAAAGCGGACACAACTACGACGTGAATGGGGAAATTAAACAAGACGTCATGACTGCTACTAGTCTCGGCAGGTAAATCTGTCAATCTGCCCCGACAAAAAAAACAAAAAAAAGGCTCCCTGGCATGCCGACAAGTCCCATGAGCTACGAACATCTTGTCTTTTTTGAACAAGTTACGACGTAGATACCGATGGATGTTCGATGTCGAATGAAGGCCCGCAAGGCGAATTTTAATGTAATTCCCATCAAAATGTTTTGCAGCAGTTTGAGACTAGCGGAGTCTGCAAGGATAGAAAACCCTGTTGTATGAAGTGTATAAGTTGTGATTCACCAGGGAGGCAGAGAGGCAAAAAAGGCGCTGGCCCTATGGAAATTAAACTAAAAAGAATGGCAGGGTTGGTGGTGGTTTGGTGGCCAATGGGCGATGGTGGTGCGTGGCACGAGGGGGAGAAGGGGGAAAGGAAAATCTTGGGATGGAGACGGGCTAGGAAGGAAAATGGGGGCGAAACATGCATTCTTTGCAAAAGAGGGAAAAACTGAATGGAGTGCTATCTTTTTATTATTCTTTTTTTTATGGTTCGGGATCATATTAGCCGACTAGAGGATGAACCATCCAGGTATGTGATTACTGTACGTGTATGTGTATGTGTATGTACATACTATGTACAGTATGTATCCGATTGGCATGGTAATGAGGCTACAGACGGCACGTGTTATACTAATTAGGTAGCTAATGAGGTAGTCATTCTATTGGATCGAGATTCGGCCGCGAGAGAGAGAGATTTGCCCTTTTGACGTATTTGGACGCATTTCAGCTGGACTGATGACGTCCATGCAGAGCTAAATACGCCCGTGTTTATACAGAATTGTGAAGCTCTTGTGCTGTTTCCTACATTTTACGCAACAGTCATGTCCGGCTTCTGCTCTACCGGACAAGGTACCGGAGGGGCAAGTGCTGCTCGCTGCTCTGATATGCTCTGCAGACCTAGGACCAAAACAGGAGGGGGGCTTGACTGGCATTCTTTAAAGTATGGGCTGCGACGTTGGGACTATTTTGGGTTTGGTGGGATTTATTAGGATGTGCCAGCAATTTCAAGGGAAAGACGCAAAAGTGTTCATGGGCCAAATGTCACCGTCGCATCTAGGATCTTGTTTCCTATAATCGATCGCCTTTTGGGTGCATCAACAATCGACAGCCTTTAATATGGAACTGGTCGAGTAGATTCGCATCACTGCCTACCCCGGTCATAGTCAACATCTCATATTAATAACCCAAGTCGATCCGCTGATTCGTCGATCATTAGTCCCTTAGGCCTCTTTCTACGGCATTGATGTTCAACTGGCGCGCAGAGAGCCATCCTGCGGATTGTCGTAGTGTGTGTCGGGTTGGGCTTAGCCTCATTGCGATAAACATGCCTCATAGACCAGAAGCGTACAGTACACAGTAATACTAGCAACCAGCGACAGCGACAGCGAGCAGCACACCACTTCGTCACTCGTACTAAGTGCAGAAGACTGATGGACAGGGGGCCAGATCTACTCGTATGTAACCGAGATGGCCCATGGTCAGTGGCGGTATAAGATGATGGATGGGACAAGGCAACGCAAGGCGGCCAACTGGTGTGTCCAGAGCGCCACAAGGCACTACGAGTAGGAGAAGGGGTCTCAAAATTGGGGAATGCACCATGCCCCCAACGTTGGGCCTGGTGCAGTGCCAAGTCTGGCTCCATTCTTGTTCTGGATAGTCGTCCGTCTTATTAACATCCCCAAGGGCGACGATGGAGATTAATAGCTTCGGGGAGCTTCTGCTCCTTTCAACGTAGCTGCGGGTTTCGCTCTTCCATGTATGTTGTATGTACATGCATGCATGTGTTAGCTTAGGACTAGACTAGCTCAACAATGATTCTTGTTTTTCGTCTTTGCTAATTAGCAGAAAAACAGGACTCGGCTCCGTAGATGCAGATTGGTTCGACTGCATTGCATTGGCAATCTGGATGCAACTACATACTCCCATCGACCTAGACCAAAAGCTGCATGTGCGCCGTAATACGGTAACCGTATGTATGCTATGTCCAGCTGTTCAAGGGCCTCTATCGCCGGCGTGACCTCAAGGGCAGGTTGCAGTGCAACACCATGTTTCCTTTCTTTTTCAGCTCTCCCAGGCCCTGACCACGGTGGCATCAATTTTCGAGGCGTTCCCCTGCTTCTGCTCTCTGCGGCTGTCTTGGTGCCACCACACGTCACAGGCGGGGAACAGGGCGCAACGCCACAGCGGAACAAGGTGCCTCTGACAACGCGATCCCGTCCAGATTTGGCGCAATTCGCAGCACAGCGCTGGACGGCGGACTGGCGGTGCCCCAGGATGCCGGGACTGAACGCTTCCGGAACGCCCAGAAGTAGGCCGCCGGTTCTTGTCGAGGAGCTGTGGATGCCGGAGACGCGGGTGGTTGTGCTTGTCCGTTCAAAGCATGTATTAATTACAACACTACCTGTGCCCTGCAGGGCGTGGCGTCGGCGGCTGGACGAGAAAATACCTGCTCATCGTCTGCATATTACTGTACATGCCCAATGCTCAGCTTTTTGGAAGCATGGCGGAAAGGACTTTGACCAAACGGGCTCTGATCATGCCCAAGTAGGATGGTGTGAGTGGTTGCCGATGGCTGCCATGATGCAGGGCCCTAAGCCAGAAGCGGCTGGGTCCGGGGTTGCCCTTGGCCAGCTTGGGCAAAAGCCACGCCAGGTCATGGCCTGTTGCATCGCTTCTGTTTTCTTTTTGAGAATTTGTCTGCTGCTGCTGCCTGTTTCTCGTTATTCAGTTCGAGTATGCCTGGACGGGGCTGCTGCTCCCAGGGCTGGGCTGAGGCTGAGGCTGGTTGCGGAGTTTTGTTTTGGGACGTTCCGGGAGTGACGCAAGTACAGTGGCAGTCTGTGCTACTGTACTCCGTACCTGTTGCAGGTACGTTTGCGGCCTCCGCCCCGTACCTTCCGTAAATAATAAGAGGAGCCTAATATGCCGCTGCGTCGGCCGTGAAGGAAAGGTACCTCATCAAGTTGCAACGGTACTTTAAATTGCTCGGTTTGAGCTGGTTTAGCCTGAGGTAGTTGGAAACTAGGTAGGTAGCTCCGGCACTGGTACCTGAGTGCTATTATAGGACCAAACTACTACGATGTACTACCTTACCTACCTACCTAGGTAGTAGTACTCCGTAGTACTGTAGGTACCTAGGCACAGGCTGTATGTAGCACCGCGCCCGGCCTGCAATAACTCGTAAATAAGCGGCTTGGCTTCGCCGTGGAAGCTTTTAGAACGTGGTTCCCGCCTGGATCGTGTCATTGTTGCATCAGAGCATAGATCCTTTGAGCTAACAGAATCGCAATTGTGTTGTTTTGAGCTTTATTTCGTCATCCTTCAATTTCCGCCATCTTCCTACCTCTCTCTTCGTCGCTTCTCGCCCTCCCCACAGTACAAATTCCAAGCAGCGATCAGCCTTCATTCGCCGCCACGGATCATCTGTCCCATCTTGCTTCGCTTCCCGCCTTTTCCCTGCCCAGGTAGCAAGCCAGCAAGCCAGCCTGATAGGCCTGATAGGCCGTTCGTCATACCAACAACCACTGTGTCTGGGGCCAGCATCCTACAGAGTGAGGCTAAAGAGAAACAGCACTTGTCCTATCTGATCTTCGGCCTCCCGTCTTCTTAGGTAGGGTGGATTCGTCCTGTTACAGCACAGTACAGTGGCTAATTACGACGTTCCCGTCTGGTGCTAGTGCCGCTGTGGCTCCATCCATCTCCTCACCTTTGTCTCGACGTCCCTCCTACTGGATCTACCTACAGGTACCTACCTACGTCGAGGTACTAGTGCTGCGTACTGGGTAGCATAGCACTCCATCCTCTTTCGTCCCTCTCCCTCATCTATCGCCCTCCTTTTTCTTGTTTTACCGTTATCCTAGCCGCTTGTCTCTCTGTACTGCCGTTTTCTTTCCTTTTGTCTGCCTTTTCAACACTTCATCTCCTAGCTTTTCCCCTTTCTCTTTCTCTTTCTTCCGTCGGTGGTTTTGGTGTTACGTGAATAGTTGCGCTGTTCAAACGCCAACCCGGTTCATCATAAGCCAGTCGCTCACGGCGCCCCGAAGCCGCCGCCGACCTTCAAACAGACTAGAACGACCGCTTTCACCCGCGAACGGCCATTTTCCTGTACCCGTCGTTACCCATCTCCTCATACTCTTTTCTGCTCTGCTGGCCAGAGGAAAGAGTATACTGTCTGTCATGTGGCATTAATTGGTTTCATCATCTGCCAGTACAAGAGCTCCTGGCCGTTTGGTGAAGGCGCCAGCCGGAGACGACCTCTCAATCCGCCTGCTGAGCCGTCTGTTTGCGCCGTATTGCGCTGGCCCGTAACGGCCTACTGCAGTAGTCATGACTCTGTCTTCCAGCGAGCCACCTGGCCACTTCAATCGATCATACTCAACCCCCGAACTCGGCTCCAAAGGAAATCCCACCAACCGACGGCCGTCCGGCTCAGACAACAAGCCATACCTCGACAAGGACCTATCTGATATTACGTCGTTTGATGTCCCGACATTCAATTCCGATTTCGAGCTCGACACTACACTTTTTATCCCTGAAACGGAGGAGGACAAGCCGCAGCAACCTTCAAAGTTGAGGCTTTCCATACCCAGCTCCAGTTCCAGCTCCAACTCCAAGAATGCTTCAACGAGCGATCGACGCAAATCATGGCTAGGAGGCTTCAAGTCGAGCAAGGACGATGCCCCCAAAGAGTCGAAGCCCTTGCTGACCTCAAAGTCGGATCATGCCCTTTCCCTTCGCCCGCCGGAAGCCAAGCCCAAGGACCGTGGCATTTCCCCAACTGAGAGCTTTGCCAACTTTGCCAGACGAGGTTGGATTTCTCGCACTCCGTCCCCCAAGAATCAATCGCCCGTGGACCCGAAAGTCAAGCCTGAGCAAAAGTTCAAGTTCACAAGGCTACAGCCAAAGCACGAAAAGGCCGATGCGGAGCCGAAAGCAACCCCTGTTGCATCGGAAAACCAAAAAGCGCCTTCCAAGGCACCGAGTCGCGCAGGTAATTATTTTGCCAAGATGAAGTCCAAACAGCCGCAGCAGCAACCACAACTGCAGCCGCAACAGCCGCAACAGCTGCAGCAGCCACAGCAGCCGCAGCCAGCCCAGCTCTCGTCAGCTCAAGACGACGCCAATTCCGACACCTCTTCAGCCACCAGCGTTCAGCATGAGGGACCCCGCAGCATTACAAGCCGGACCTCGCAATCAACCAGCAGCGAAAGCAACTCGACCCCAATTACTGATGATTCGTCTAATGAGATGCCTCCCCAGGTTCGGGATACCCTCTGGTCGTCGTTCAAGACACTGGAGCTCGAATTCAAGGGCTTCACTTTAAAGCAAATGGCCCAGCGTATAATCCAAGTTCAATCGCTATTGCTGCCTTTTCTGCGAAGTACAATGAAGCACCCTTCCATTAAAGCGCTGCAGCCCGAAGATGTTGACCGCCGCGCAACAATTCTACACAAGTGGTGGAATGCAATCCTTGACTTGCTCGACGGGCAGAGCCAGCAGCCAGTGCCCGGCGTTGACCGTCCGATTCTCCTGGAAGCCGCCACCATGCTCATGATGAGACCGGAATGGAGACGAACTACTAGCTCTTTCCAGCCGCTGGCCGATAGGTCACCGTCAGAGCGAGTCCGATCCAGATCCTGGGCCAATTCTTCTCAGTCGACATTCGACTCCCACCAATCCATGATGCTGGCCGAGTCAGCCGAGCACAACGTCCGCACCATGTTCATCTCCAACCTGGTGCGACAGATGGCCATTGTTGTAGACAAGATGTCACTGAGACATGCTCCCCTTACACTGGTCAACTTTGCAGGGAAGACATGCGCCTACGCCTTCTTCTTTGCCCCAGGTGTGGCTGATATTCTACTGCGGCTATGGGGATTAACACCAGAACTCATTCGCCGAGTAGCAGACGAGTTTGGCCTACCGCGGAAGGACAATGGCGACAGCGACGACATTATCTCCTTCTTCCCATCCAAACTCGGCTCGTATGGCTGGACCTCCCCTCGCGCTGTATGGAACAACTTGAAGCAGATTCCCAAGATGACAGTCCTCGTCGCCCGTATCCCCTGGACTGGGCCGTGGGTAGCGAGATGGAAGGGCCGGGACACTGACCTGTTTTTCATCTTTTGCAAATACTTTTACATCCTCTCGGACCAGTTCATGCCGCCCGGTCTGCCTATAAGTGAGCAAGCACGCGCCCCTGCGTTTGTTCTCGTCCAAGCGCAGCTCCTGTCTCTCCTCGACTCGACCATCCATCGACAGGCGGCACTCGGCCAAGCTCATAATCCGCCATTGGTAGATTCTACCCACGGTGCTGATGCCTCGGCATTTCCCATGCAACTGCCACCGTCGAATCTGCTCAAGGGCATGTCGGAGAACCGGCTGGTAGTTTTGCTCAAGGACTTCCTGATCGACGATGCCTCGGAAATTAGAGGCGCAAAGGAGACGTTTGCCTCGGTGTTTGCCGCTCTGATCAAGGCCGCCACTCGCCGAACCTCCAAATTTAACAACACCGCATGCTTTACGCTTTGTGACTTTTTGGAAGAAGTATTTGTGATTTATGACGACTTCACGAGCTCCGAAAGTGCGTCCTCTTACATTGATTGGACATTTTGGATTGAAGTATTCCGACGCATAATGAGCTCCATGAACACCATGTCAGAAGTGCGCACACTTGCGTTCTTGTTTACGGTCTGGAACGTCGCGGCAAAGGATCCACGGGCTAAGACGGAACTTTGCGCCGACTGGCTCCTCACTGAGGAGACCTTTAACTCTCTATTTAATAACTGGTGCCCGATGGTGCGAGCGTACTACCACCGGCTTTTGTGTTGGAGAATGTGCCGCTACGACGGCAAGGTCAACGACGCAGATGCGTAAGTTTGCAGACTCTTGGTTGATTTCAAAGCTAACCCCAGACAGTGCTGTGTATCGGTTGGTGATGGCTCGACTTAAGACGGTCTGGGGTCACTACTTGTACCAGAAGCAGCAAGCCGAGATTTGGAACAAGATTGCGCCATCCACTGCACCGATGACACCGACAGTGGGCAAGCGATTCATCATTATCCGGCAGGAAGTCAATGCGCCACAGCCCGGACTGTTTATGGGCTTCGATTCATTTGCTAAGACGCCAACCAGCAGTGAGCAGTCCGACGGTTATTTCGACAGCGCTGCTTTGCCGAGAGGAGAGTCGAAGAAACGGTGGTCGCTTCTGGGTAAGGTACTGTCGCTCACTTCCGGCACCAGCGAGGCGACAAACCAAGCTGCCCTTCCTAGAAACCACTCTTTTGAAGACTCGCTTCATCTCGCTCGTCGCGAAGTTTCTGAGCATCGCTCGCGCCCTTTGTCGCAGGGACCGATTCAGACTCAGAAGTTAGTCTCCGCGGGCGTCAGCAGTGCTGCATCGGATGATGGCTCACGTGCTTCATCGCCTGTTCCTGAAGGACCGAAATATGTTTTCAAGTTTACTCTGAGCTGGCAGCAGCAGAACCATCCCAGCCGGGAACGTCATCTCTTTACGCCGCAGCTGCCAGGCCCTGCACAGGACCGAATCGGAGGAAAAAGTGTTGGGGTGTCGCGACCTCAGCTCGCCGAAGGGTTGAGATCGGTGTCTGGATCATCTCAACCGGGACTTGTGCAACGAGCCAAGAATGCAAGCCCTATTGCCTCCCCCAAGGAGGAAAGACTTCGCCGATTGTCTCTTGGAGAATTGGTCAGCACCGAAGGCGAGCTGGATGGTGACAACGCAGAAATGGTTGCCGCAAGCATCAGTGACGAAAGCGATGCCACCAGAACAGCAACGCCAAACGGATACCTATTCGAGGACACGACGCAACCGACTAAACCAGCGGGTGCATTTGTGCGCAACGTTGTATACTCGGGTCCATCTTTGGCAGAGTGGGCACAGGTTGTTAGCGAACACAATTGTTTTGTTGATCGACGCCGAGATGAGGGCGTGACGCGAATGTGCGACATGGAAGTTCCTGTGCTTAATGTGGAAGGATTCCGCAAGCTTGGAGGATAAAACAGGCGTCTTTGGTTATTTTCTGCATTCAAAGCTATCTTTACATACAGGTGGAGTTTCAAACATCCATGTATGGTTTCAACTTGGGAGAAAAAATGATGAGATATATCACTTTGCATTGACCATTATGGCGTTTTGGAAATTCTGGATTTACTTTCTGGCATTTGCCTTTATTTTTTAATTAGCATCTGGATAGGGAGGATCTGTACGGTCCCAGGTTGGCCATCATATACAAAATAATACCCAAGACAACAAGGTTAAAGATGATGGAACTGTGTCTTTGTTTTAATTGCCATGTGAAACTTGTAAACTAGTCTGCGAGCTGCTTTCTATACGCCGCGATCTTGACTTCTAACTCATCAACCCGGCCAAGCGTCTCAGGGCGATAGAATACTCTTCTATCAGGATAATACCCTTCAAACTGTGGCTTTCCATCCCCGATAGTGACGAAGGGGCTTTTGCTCCGTGTGTAAATGTGCACATCAGGCTGTACCCGCCACGGCTCATCAAGCGTGCCAACCCGCACAAACGCCAAATGAGGACCAGACCCTTCGTAGTGACTCCACAGGACAGTATGGCATGCTGGGCACGATACAGTTGTTTGGCCAATCCCTGACTCTGTCGGTAGGGTGGTACGTGCTAATGATGATTCCAGCTGTGGTGACTCTTGTGAATTTGGAGGAGGGGCGGCAATGGTGCCGTTTGTTAGGCGGACAAAGGCTGGGTTTATGCTTGATGCGCTGCTGGGTGCTGGAGGGAGGATTGTTATGCTGTCTGTTTCGACAAAGGCGTTTATTGCAAAGGAGGTGCCGAGTTCGCGTTGGCAGGCTGTGCAGTGGCAGCAGTGGACTAATAGTGGTGGTAGTGTGAGTGAGTAGCGGGTTGTGTTGCAGGCGCAGGAGCCGTGGAGGGGGTAGGATTCTTTTGCGTAGGCCATTTTGGGTTGAGGGTGATTGAATGTGAAGTTGGGGATGGGGTTGGATGTGTTTGGTGAATGTGGTGAGTTTATATATGCGGCGGCTTGTTGTAGATGGAAGGGCGTGACGGGGCGTGTGTATCCAGACACCAAGTTCCAAAGAGGCAATTGGGGCAAATCAAGGACAAATGGCCAAAACGTACGGTAATTCTTACAGCGAGTAATTATGGCCTACTCTCTATACAAAAGGATTACAATACTACGTAAAAGATGCAGAAAGATGCTGAATGGCATCCATATGCTGCGAATCTGACCGACTTTCCTAAACAGGCAAGACGACGCTAGTCCCGAATGGAACATGCAGAAGCATCGTAATCCACTGCCGATCTAAAGCTGAGGCCAGCTTTTGAAGACCTTGCCATGTACACCTCGAGTGCTTTTCTTCATTACCTCCAAGCCATTTTCCTTCTTGTTTAAAGTCTTTCGGTATAGAACGGTAGCCTGAAGCACCCAGTCGCACGATTAATAGCCTCGCTGTCGTCGCCTCACGGGCATCATCTGCAACGTTAACCGCTGATAGTGGCTGAGCCGGGCCGGATCAAAACGTCATCTCCTGGACCCTGTGCCGGGTTAGATCTGGATGCCACACGCTTTCTAGACGTCATGAAGCATCTAACAGCGGCATATACCCGTTGTTGTCCACACTAATGCCCAACACTGGCAAGCCCAGTTTAGACTGCCACCTCTGCCGTAAGCGGCGAGTAAAGGTAAGGATTGGTTCCCCGACTGCGTCTCCCGGTTTCGTCGCAAGCTAACTAAGCGTTGCTACTTCAAAGTGTGACCTTGCACGTCCTGGCTGCAGACGATGCGAAAAGTACGGAGTTGATTGCCCGGGCTATCGAGATCAGTCGCAGCTCGTCTTTCGTAATGTGTTTCCGGCTCGTAAGCGGAACGCGGAGCGCACAAGCGTGAACGGGGGCGGCAACAGCTCTGATTCATTCGTCAACTCTTCTATTGCGAGCTCACCAGCAACGCACGGGCATGCGCTTACGCCCACTTCTTCGGACGCGCTGATACCGGCGGAGTGGATGCAGCGCGGCTCTCTGTACACTGACTCTGCTATTATGAATCACGTCCAACGCCCGCTGGTTGAGCATTGGACGTCGCATTCTGTCCCCATCTTACTCAACGTATACCAGACTATTGACTTTTTGCACGATGCCTTCCAGATACAGTGCCATGATGGCCCTTTGCTGTGGGCAGCGCATCTTTTTACACGCACATATGTCACGAACCTTCGATACCCTACCGCCATCAGCCACCAATCCAGCAACGAAGTGCGAGATGAGCTTGCAATGTATATGAGCAAGACTCTAAATGCAGTCAGCCAAATTCTCGCCACGCCGCAAGGAGCGTTGCGTGACGATGTGCTTGCGACTGTGTGGATTCTGGCAAGTTACGAGGTTTGTGGTGCTAGTATCTTAGTTGTGATTTGGGAAAGCATCTAACGATGGAGTAGATTCTTGTTGGATCTTTGAGTCGCACAAGGAGGTCGCAGGACTTGAGTCCTTGGGATCTACACACGCGTGGCCTGTATAATATGCTAAAAGCTCGAGGTACTCGTCGGCTACAGACTGAGAGCGACCGAGCAGCTTTCTGGCCAAGCTACAACATGGTGGTGAGTCTATCGGGAAATCTCAAGTGATTACCTGGCTTAACAATTGTAGCAAATACAAGCACTGGTGTCCAACACTGAATGCCCGCCAGAGGGAGAAGAATGGCTTACAGTCATTGAGGGGACGATGGACAAAGCCGACGGATTGGCGCTGCGAGTGTCGCGCTTCATCAACGAGGTCACTCTAGTGGTTTCACAAATACTCCAGATTCTAAATTCTGGCGACATTGCCGCGGCGAGCACGGAATACATGACCCTTTGGACGACGCTGACGACGGCTGAGCGTCGACTCAGCCACTGGATCGATTTACAACCTGCGCTTGACCACGAATTTGACCCGTACATGCGCAACATGCAGTACTCTGCCATAATAACGGGCTACCACGTTATGCAGCTCCTGGCCAACCTAATGACGCATCAGCCAGCGTGTCCCATCGCCGTGGAAGACGTCTATTCCCATAGACGGTACTGCCTGCAGTCGATACGAGTAGCGTCTCGCGGCGTGATTGACAACGTGCCGTACGCAATGGGACCGCTGGCCAAAGGCCGAGACAAGTCGCCGCGGGTGCTGTTTGACGCGCTCAAGCTCGTCTGGCCGCTTTCTGCGATTTACATTGTGCCTACGGCGCGGCCGGAGCATAGGGCCGCGGCGGAAAAGGTGCTGCAGTTTATTGGCAAGGAGGTTGGCGTGCTGCAGGCGCTGAATGCGAAGCCGGGACAGGTTGATTTGCCGGCAGAGGTATTGGTGCCGCGAGATGCGGGGGAGCTGTTGGAGGCGCCTTTTGCATTACCACCGTCGCAGGAGTTTGATTTGGGGATTGAATGATGAGGGCGTTGGGAATGGGAGAGACGGAGATATCAGATGTGTCTATACGAGATGGCTGTGATGGCTTCAGTAGTCAAGTACTGATACTAGCTGCATCACGTAACTTTTGAATTGGACTGAATACAGAGCATGTTGTCAAAATACTATTAGTTAGCTGACAAGTCAGAATTCAAGGAGAATAGGACCGTTATGCGCCATAGTAGCTCCTCTCACGTCATCTTTCAGGAACCGGCAACTCGGCACGGGGGTGGATTGTTGACCAAGACTCTAGAGCCGCAGTAGCGCAGGATAGAGGGTCCATATAGTAAGGAGGGCGTTTTGCCAAGAGCCGCCTCCCCCTGAGCAGGTCTCCGGTTCGTATTTTATTCATCTATTGGCGTGTCAAAGTAGTAATAATTGTACTAATAAGGGGTGATGGGACTATTGAATTGCCAAAATCTTGGTTTTGCGGTGGGCTTGACTATGTGGGGCGTCGAGGTTTCGTATTCTTGTTGAGTACACGGTAAAGGGAGTTGAACGTAGTATGTATTTTTTTTTGTGGCTTCTCAGGGTCTTTTTGGGCCAGTTACTGGGGTTGCCAAGAATTTATGCATTGAGAAAAAAAGCATTTTTTTTAAATCATCAAGGGGGAAGTATGATGTGCTGTGATGTTCGAGGCTGATGCAAGAGATTACTTGTAGATGAGGTTCGGACGGGTGACGTCATTGGTACTCTTCGGCTGGCTTGCTTATCTGGGAATAAGACGAACCTGACTATGGATGGTAAATTGACTTGGTGAGTATATTTAGATGCATGGAGATTTTACAGAAGCAAAATGTCGCAAAAGGCCGGATATATCGCGCAGATGGAAACCGAAACCGTCCCTGTTTTTTTCCCCTTTGAACTTTATAACCGAAAGAGGCAAAAAAAGTCGTTTGCGAAACGGCACAGGCGGCAGCGCGCGGGCGGGAAGGGATCAGCACGCCACGCCACATAGCTGCAGCCGAACCTGCATTTGTGGGTGAGCGGCAGATGGTGGTTTGGTGTGGTATTGACCCGTATTCAGAAGGGAAAAGTTGGAGAGGTTGCCCGGATGGGGGGCCAAAATGTGCTGCATCGGGTTGAGATGGGCGGGATGATTTTGATATGCAGACGAATATTCTTTTTAATTTTTTTACGATTACGAAACTGGTTGTTTTTTCTTCTTTTGGACAAAGTGTATTGTAAGACATGAAGTATACCAGTTCTTGGTGTAATGTTCTGCTTTCAGACTGATTCAAATACCCGCCTTGGATCACGATGCAGCAGTTGGTTAGAAGACCAAGGGCAAGCATTCCTCGTATACGAGTACTCCGTAGACTTACATACATTAACCGTACTGAATCACTGTACTCGTAGGTACGAGCAATGGTAAAAAGCCCCTGCAACTTTGCGCTCACGAGAATCTTTTAGCGCCGTTGAAATTGGGCCGAATGTCCCACCCCCATGTTCCGTTGTGAGGTCATGACCGTCTTGGCTGCTACTTCGTACTGCACCTAAGAGGATCACACCCCCAGCGGCGTCGCAGGGCTACTATTACAGGAGCTGTACTCGTAGAGAAACACAGAAAACAGCGAGAGATCGAGATGGGTGGTTGATGTATGGGCCTCGGTTGCGCAGATCTACATCCAATGCGACATCCTTTATAGACTCCTGTTCATCTCGGGAGATGCATTCATCCGTTCAGCGCATGCCCAACCGAGTCTTCTCAATACAGCCAACCCAGCGAATCTTACCGTACTCGTAGTTTTGTATGTACAATGCCATCCTCGTACAGGGCAAAGCTTGCAGCGTCCGGTGGATACAACCATCCCGGCATGACATACGTCGGCCAAGACGTCCTGGCCCCGCAACGCCACCGCGCGCAAATTCAGGCGATCCAGCCTGCGGGCGCTGGTGGATTGGCCCATCTCGGGTCAGGCTGCCCACCCAAAATGGACACAAATATGGGGAAGAAAGGCCAACTTTTTTTCGTTGGCGTTTTTTTTTTTTTCTGTTTTCCCATGGTACTTTTCGATGGCACCGGCCAGCGGCAAAGGTTGGGAAAATTGTACGAGTACGAGCTCTCTACCGTGTATACTTTGTCCGAGTACCTATGTAAATGGGCCGTGTACTGCCAAGAACGGTTGGTTCCATTCTTCTCTTCTACTACCAAGTCGCAACTCGTAACGTGTAACAAAGTAAGTAATTCTGATTACTACGTCGTAATGGGCTAGTGCCAACGAGTACCTACTACCTATGAGTAGCCCTACTCGTGTCTTGCTTACTCGGATGCCGGAGATCCGGGGTCTCTTGTCCACTCCTTGTTCGAATTGACGAAACTGTGACAGTACAGACACACATACTTGAGTTCCTAGTTCCCTCCCACCCAACCCCAACCCGTGCGTTCCCACACCTCCATCCTCTCTCTCAAACCTTGAATCCCAACTTGGCCTTCTTGTTCTCTATTGCCTCTTTTCAACCCGCGGAATTCCTGTTTTGGCTGTTTCCGGTGTGTGTGATAGTCGGTTTTTTAATTTGGCCGGCCTTGATCTTGATTCTTCTTCTTCTTATTCCTCCGCTCCTATCGACATAACTTGATCGACAAGTTACACGGTTTCACCAGTCTATCTCTGCAAGATCTGGGCAGACACACACGCCTGCAGTAGTAATACCCAGCCTGCAACAACGAACCACACGATCAACACCAACCGAATACCCAACACATACAACAAAATACAATACAACAATTATACTATATAAATCACATACACACACACCACTCACACACGACCAAGAAAAAAAAAACATGTCAGCCATTACCCTCGCCCCTCCACCACCCGCCCACGGGCCCAGCACCTCTTCTCCCTCCCGCGACAGCAACGACAACAACAGCAGCGCTCTCCCCGCCCGCCCCAAGTTCAACTCACACATTACCTCGGACCGACTCCGCGAAGGCGCCGGCCTAATCCACCCGGCCCTGAATGCGCGCGCAAGCAACATCCGCAAGGGCCGCACGTCAGTGTTTCGCGAAATGGGGCTCGAAGACGACGTCGCGCTGTTTGGGACCCAGTCCGAGACTTACCTTGCCGTAGCGGACAAGAGCAGAAGCAGCCGTGCCGCGAATGGTGTTGATGACGATGATGATGGGGATGATGCGGCGGCGGGACAGACGCAGATGGAACCGGCTTCCAAGCCGTGGTATGCCAAGTTGGCGGCCGCGGGGAGGCCGGGTTTGAATAAGAGGCACTCGAGCCAGGGGAGGGCTGTGGCGATTCCGACGGTGAATGTTGTTGGGGCTGAGACGCAATAATGTAATATTCTTGGGAGGTTGATGATGATGGCGGGGGGTTTTATGGCGTTATAAAGGTTTGCGAATTTTGAAAAGGGGAGAGATGGGACTTTGTATAATGTATATTGGGGATATCAAGTCTTGTTGAGATTGGACCGTGTAACGAACGTACCAGGTTCTTTTCGCTTATTTTCATTTTTATTATATATATACTACTAGCCGTAATTAATACCTGTAGCGATAATGGCATTTACATACTACATCAGATCGACCATTACGGGAAAAAAAATAATGACTTTAAAGTAGAGTGAGCCAAGTATATAGACTAGTACATGTAATGAAATATATTGCAATGATGTCCAGATTTAGATGTAGCATGTATTGGTGTATTGATATATCTTATGCAAAAAAAATCAACTCGCTTAAAACCAGTCTTGTAGTATCCAACGCCATATATGCATGCAAATGCCACTGCTTACATCTTTTCCAGCTCCTCATCGTCCACGGTGCCCACAAACGCTCGCCTTATAAACGCTAGCCACGTCTTGTTAATCCTCCCCTTCTTTCCCTTCTTGCCTTTCTTGCCCTTCTTCTTCTTCTTCTTCTTTTTTCCAGCTGCATCAACTTCGTCCACGTCTACCTCATCATCATAATCATCATCATCATCTGCAGTCGCCACACTGCTACTACTAATACTATTACCAGCAGCATCCTTGCCCAAGCGGTACGCAAGCTTTACCATGCTCCGCACCGTCAAGTCAGGAAGCTTGTACCGCTTGTCGTCTTTCGTGTCATACTCGACTTCAAAGTCAAACTTGCGCAGCTTGCCGTCTTTGTGCTTTGGCGGCTTCTTGCCCTTGTTCTTGTCCTTGTTCTTTTTGCCACCTCGCACTGCGGCGTCGGCGTCGGGTACATCGTCGTTGTCTCCCTCGTTGTTGATGTAGGTGAGGTTGAGCAAGTATTGTGTGTAAGAGACCAGCGAAAGCGGCTGGGGGAGGTATGCTGGCCCTGGGGCAGCGTGTTTGGGCGGAGGCTTGGGGATGACGAGGTTCGGATCGCCCTTTTTACCCTTTTTACCCTTTTTGCCTTTTTTGCCCTTCTTGCCCTTCTTCTTCTTCTTTTTCCCTGCTTCGTGGACTTGATCGTCATCGTCATCGTCATCGTCATTGTCGTCGACATCGACGCTGCGCTTGAGCTCTTGACGATTTGTCTCGTCGTCGTCGTTGTACTCTGTAAGCTGCTGCGAGTCTGAAAGTGCATCACTATAGCGGTCTCTCCAGGTCGGTGCGTCCTCGAGACCCGTCATGTTGTATTCAAAGATGCGGAGCGTGGGCAGGTAATTCGGGACGACGCTGGGGCTGATGAAAGACAGCTGATAGCGCTCTGCGTATTTGCCGCCAATCTTTTTGAAGCCCTTCTTCTTTTTTCCCTTTTTTCCCTTTTTGCCCTTCTTTTTCTTGCCCGCAGCTGCATACTCCTCATCCTCGTCTGGATCATCGGCGTTTTCGTCCTCATCCTCGTCCGCAAGAGTAGAGATTCGCCCAGCTGTTCCAGGCAAGTCAGACCACTGATCTCTCAGCTCCCCAAGGTAGGCACTCTTTGAAGCAACGGAGAAATCATCATCGCCGCCCATTGCTTCCCGCGCAACCTCGGCAGCACCAGCGACATCAGACTCCTCTTCGGCAGCACCGATTGTAATTTCCTTGGTATCACCCAGCAAAAAGTGATCGATATTCATGTGCCCATACAGGCCCGTAATCACCACGTCGCGATACTGCTGCAGCCACAGCGTATACCGCTGCCAGCACGTCTCGTCCCAATTCTGCTTGCCCGCCGTCCTAGCAGGCGGCACATGGCCCATGAGAATCGCCTTGACGCCGCGCTCCCGCAGCAGCTCCAGCTGCACGCGCAGCCACTCCATGTGCTTGAAGCCTGGCTCGGACGGCGCGGCGCACCCGTCCACGGCGGCGTTGCGGTCAAAGAAGAACATGGTATTCAAGCTAAACACGGCCAGCTTGTTGGGGATGACCTCGACGTAGAACCAGCCGCCAAACTCAAACGAGTGTCGCTGCTCCTCGGGGATGAAGCGGTGCCATACTTGGCTGTATTCGCTGAGCCACTTGTTCGGGCCGGGCTCCATGATGTTGTGCGGCAGGAAATCATTGTTGCCAAAGGTTGGGATGATGGGGATCGAGAGCTGGCCGCGGGTGTTGCTAAAGGTCTCGACAAACTTGTCGGACAGCATGCGATTGGTGTAGAGCACGCTGTCGGCGGTTCGCGGGTGGTCTTCGTCGCCGTCGTGGCGGGCGCTGTCGCCGGTCCAGATGACAAAGTCGACTGAGTCTCTGACGTTGTCGGCGATCCAGTCAAAGGTGGCATTGACGAGGGAAAAGGGCGAGTCGCAGTCGGTCGTCTCGGCGCCGTAGACGCCTGCTGGGCCGGAGCCGCTGTGGCATGCGGTCTCGATGGATGTGTGCGCCTTGTAGAGCTCGTCGGGGTGGAAGTCTGTCGCGGCGCAGAGTTGGTTAGCATTGAAGCTGTAGGGTTTGCGGGCTCAAAACGTTTTAACGTTACCTGTTATGTGAAGGAATCGCCCGCTCAATTTCCTTTGCGAGGCAGATTCAGCGTCCATTGGCGGCGGCGACAGAACCTGCTGCGCATCACCGGCTGGATACCCAACGGCGAAGCGGGTAAGCGCCAGCAGGAGCTGGAGTCGCATTGCGCCGGCGTGAGGCATCATGCGAGGTCAAGACAAGAGCTCCAAAACCATGAAGATAAAATAAATAAAATGAAAAATGAAAATAATTGTCAAAAACCCAACGGAATCAACCCATCGCCACGCGAATTGATGAGATGGAAAAGGTTGTGATGTCAGGCAAAATAGGGCCGTAGATGGTGGTATGACGTTGAACGTTTTTTTTTTTCTGGCTCTCCCTTTGCTGGCGCAGCAGGACAAACGGCTGACTGACAGCAAACCGTCGGGGCGTTGGGCACTGCTCGTAAGGTATGAGGTCACAGGTACGGGTCCCCGTCTCTTCCTGTCAGCGGATTTTCTGCACCAACGGGGGGGCGTGCCACCGGGGCGGGCTTTTTCGGACAGCCCGGACGGACGGCGATTGGGTGACAAGCGGGGCGTCCGTTAGTGGCTTGGGCTTAGGCTTTGGGGGCCTGTCAAAGGCGGCTCTGGCTCTTTACGAGTGCGAGGGTACGACTGCGAACAAAGGTGTGATGGAAGAGAAGTCGATCAGGGTACGATTCCGCAATTTGTTTTTCGGGTTGAGGTTGAGGGTTGACAAGTCCATTTAAGCTCGCCCCTAGCTGCAGCTCAGTTAGTCCCTGTGGGAAAAAGCAAGCCATCCCTGGAAAAAGTCACGCTGTGGTCTGGCTGCACCACAGGCTGCTGCCAGCCAGAGAGCCAATCTGGGGCGGTGGCCTGCCGCACGTGCGGGATCTGGCGCTCCTGTGCGGATCGCCGCGCATCTGATGGAGGGACGGGTTGGCGATGCACGCGACTATAATTACAGTACTAGGTTCCAAGTTGTACCTTGGGGTGGGCACGCTTGTACTCGCCTGATTGGGGGTGGGCGGTGTCACCTTGATGGCTGATCTGTGCATTGCTGTAGGGTTGAGTGATTATTTCTTGCGTGTAGTACAGGCGGTTCCTATTGCTCAATATATAAATGCAAGCTTAAAATAGGTTGGGGACGGGAGACCGCCATACTACGTCTTATACGAGTATACAGATGTACCTGTTCTCGTGATACCGTCTGGTACAGGCCTCATTTCCGGGTACAAGGAGCCAAAGGTCGTGTGACTATCATTGTCCTGCACTCCCCCAAAGACCGTTGTATATTAAAATCACTCACGAGATACATTTTTACCATTACGAGTATGCCTATACGTGACATGCTCTCTAGGTAGCCATTTGCTAGCAAGCCCACTGGACTTTCTGCGGCGCCACAGAAAGAGGAGATGCACCAACTATAATCGCCTTACACCAGCTTATATACGCATGTAAAATGATGGGCTAACAAATGGTAATCGTAGATGCTTCCACACACCCCAGTTCCCACTTTTTAACAACCTCACCGTTCATGATATCATGCACATAGCATTCACCAACAACCTTCCAGGCTTTTGCGAGACTCGAAGTCATACCCTTCCTTAGTAGAAACGGCACACCTGAACCAAATACGACGCAAACTACATCACCAGGCTGTGTCTGGCTGGGCCCAAGTCCGACGTACCCCTTCTTACTGATGAAGAACTTTCGTCCTAGGGCATATTTCTCCATTCCTGGCTCTAGTGTGCATTGAGGAACCATACTCGGCACTTGGTCAAGAAGTTCTTCCTGATCAAGAACGGTCTGCCGCAAGTCATCGGCAGAAAAGGCTCCTCGTCTGTCGTTCATCAAAGACATGACGCCAGATCCCCTGTTTTGCCGCGTCGTCCGTAAAGCTCGCTCGTCATCAACCCTTCGCATCTCCCAATACGGGTCAGGGACCATATTCAGTAGGTTGAAAGGGCGATGATAGAGATCGTACGGCTGTTTCTCCCAAGACGACGCGAGTTGTTCTGAAACGGAGCAAATGCCGGCTTCTTCTGTCCAAGACGCCATGGCTTTTTCAAGGGTTGGGTTAACACGGACACGCATCGCGGGAAGTATGGCGTCGTGCTTCTGTGAGCCATCGATGGCTCTTTTCAGAGCTTCTGTTTGTTCCGCTACCAAAACCAACCCAGCAGTCCTTGCTGTTGCCGGAGGAGTACATTTTGACCATGAATCAGGAACTTCAGGGAGCCACTCCATGTGTAGCGGACCCTGCTGCTCGCTGTCCTCTGAGGCTACTATATTCCCTTGTCCTACCAGCAAGGTGGACCAAAACGCTTCGCTCAAGCAGCGTTGCGTTGGGTAACGGCTGTTGACGCATTTATTGCGCTGTGCGAGCGCCTTACAACAACCCACAGCGACCATAAAATGAGTCGCATCTTCCCAGTTCCTCTCAACATTCTCAACAAAGCTCTGGTTGCATATTTGGACTTCATCCCACACTATTCCGGCAACATTAATAGTTTCAGAGTTCTGGCCCAATGTAATATCGCTACGCGTTGAGCCTGTTGCTTGATACAGAGGTGTAGAATCAGCTGCCTTTAGCTCTTGAACCAGCCATTTTTTCATGCTTCTTTCTGTGATAATTTCCCCCTGATAAAGGGCATCGGGCTGATTTGCGGAATATTGGGGACTCGTAGGTTTAAAGGTTCGCCCGTCTTGGACCATGAATACGCCGTCTCGACGGAGAATCTCCCGTAGCTGAGCAGCTGGTAGCGGTGGGTTGAGGTGACGAATGAACTCCCCTGGAATTTCGTCGATATCTGTAACAGCACCAAATCCTTCAGCAGAAATTTCCAGCTGCCTCAACCGCAGCTTTCGCGCCCTCTCGGCCTCGGCTGCATCAGGTGGATAGCCTCGCAAGAGATATTTGACTGGTGTTCCTTCTCGACTCCCACCCTGGCGCACGGGATTCTTGGGCTGCGCATAATAAATAGGATTTGCCCACCATGGAACATCAAAATACCGTTGAATACGATTCAAAGGAAGTAATGGCGACTGCAGACGATCAGACCAGTCAGGCACCCAAGACGGCACGTTAAGTTTCGGAATACCGCACATTCGGAGCATTTCGAGACCTGCACCCGATAATATCATATTCTTGGCGTAATCAACAAATACAGTCTCGACTGGATCGTTGTACCTGGCCTCCACCCATTCTGAGGAGTCCTTCGAGAAAATATTGCAAATCGCATAGATTTTGTCCCGTTTGTCAGATGCCGCAAAGTGCCTGTATCGGCACAATAGCCTCAGTTCAGCGATTGATGTTTTAGGTGTAGTGAGAAAATGATGTACACTGTCACGCAGACTTTCCAGCTCCAATATTTCATCTATATGGGGGAGGACCTGCCTCTGCTCAGCCTGGTAGGCCTTTAGGCTTGCAGCAGCAATGACCAAACTCATCCACGAAAGACGCTCTTCACCACATTGAATCCAAAGCCGTTTCAATTTGTTACCACGGCCACCACTGATTACCTCTTGAATAATCCATACGCGAGTCCACCAAGGGCGTTCGAAAAGGTTGCACAGAGCCGCAAATGTGTCATTGCAAATTATTGATACTTTGTCATAAGGCGACTCATATCCAGCGGATCGCAGCCAATCTAGTGCCAATTTGCTATCCGAAGAGCCAGGGCCTAACCATACGGTTAGCCTTGACGAACAAGCATAGATCTTGCTCATCATGTTGACCTGGAAATTCTTTTCCTCGGAGTCCCTTTGGTTGATACATAGAGCATCAATCCAGAGGATCACGTCCTCTGTTGGATGCCGTCGATGCCTCAAGAAAGATTCTAGATTTCTGGTGACTGAGGTAGTGGTTCCATGCAGAAGAATTTCGGCGGTGACATAAGGGTCGCCCCAAGCATATGACAGGGCCTCAAAGGATATTTGAGGCGCTCTGTTCTCGCAAATGTCTAAAAGACTCCAACTTGTGAGCGAGCATTTAATAGCGGAGTCAACATCTGCGCTTCTTTCTAACACCAGTAAGCGTATCTCCAGTCTATTGTTTGAGAGTGGCCTGTATACTCTGTGTTCTGACATGGTTACCAGACTTTCCGGCGCGGAGATAACCAGAACATGCGCTAGATTATAACCGTAGTAAAGTAACTTGGCCGTGGCCGCCAATACCCCGTACCTTGGGTAACCAATTTTTTTTTTTTTTGAATGCCTCAATGTATTGGATGCCGCGGGGAGATTTTTCGACTTGGCCCTTTTGGAGGAGATTTTCCATAAATGAAGTCACGCTTGGCTTGTTCTTGCTATGGCTCCAGGCGTGGATCGTCGTGCATAGAAATTGCCGCCTATGCGACCTGGTCTATATAAATATTCTGAGCGTGTAGCAGCCGACAGCAGCCTGGTTGGGGCTGTGTATGGGTGCCTTAAAGTCTCAGCGCCACCTTAAAAGATGCCTGCATGACTTTTTCTATTTTATCAGCGACTTCCACACGCTGGTGCAGCCACCGTGCTGCCTTTTTAACAACAAATTGATAAAAGTTACGCTTTGTTATTCTCAGTGTTTGCTACGAATAGAAATAAACCTAAATAGCAGATGCCGAACGCTTTCTGACATTCGTCGCTATCGAAATGTTTCGAACATCCATTACAGGTAAGGAGAAGTGTACTATTCATGGTTCACAAGACATTGAGTTGCATAGTTGCTACGGTCTTAGCATGTTAAATGTTAATCTGGCTATAAATACTCGCTAGACCACCACAGTTGTTTCACTTTGCACCGAAATCTCCGCGCTCAGCACGGAGCTTGTCGTACCGCAGTACAGCGCCCAACAATACGCTCGCTCCAAGGGCACTTGGAAACTGTTAATAATGTCGAACAATAAAACGGATCGATTTAGTACATACCAGTCTTCGGCAGAGCAATACTCAGTCGGGTTGTGGCTAATGCCCTCTCGTGTTGGTGTAAAGATCATGCTCGTAGGGCAGCGCAGATTAGTATAGCAGCTGTCATGGCCAGCTCCGCTAATCATTGGTTTCCACAAGGTCTTGTGCGAAGCTTCGGGTAGGGCAGAGCAGACTTCACCAGCACTTTGTTCTACCGCTGCGATGCAATCATTGTGGAAAACAACGGCTGGACTGTCAACCAGTACTTCCCACTCCACCTCGCATCCTTTCTCGGTAGCTGCTGCAGTAGACTTGAACGACTCTTTGCACTCTTTTACCATAGCTTGTAGTACTTCGTCGCTTCCATGACGCAGATCAAGCGAAAATGTTGCTGTGTGCGCCATGGTGTTGACTGTCCCGGGGTCCGTAATGAAGATGCCAGTGGTGGCGAGGCCATTGTGTCGCTTTGCAATCTCGTTTGCTTCGACTATTAATTTTGCGGCAACCAATACCGAGTCCTTTCGTGCATACATTGGCGTTGTTCCTGCATGACTGTCTCTTCCACGCACTGTAATGTTGAACCACTTGAAAGCTTGCACTCCTAGTCTCACTGTTAGCCAGACTTTAAAGTTTTTGTGAACTCAAAAAGACATGCCTTTTACGACTCCGATTTTGAGACCTTCATCCTCTAGAATTGGGCCCTGCTCAATGTGTAGCTCGAAATGGGCCGCAAAAGGGTTGGACTCGAACGACGCAGGCGACTCGCCGCAGTACCCAATTCTGTCGAGCTCTTCCTTCATTGATTTTGCTTGACCTTCGTGAGGCGTTACTTCTTTAAGGTCCCAGGCGTCTTGCAACGGAACAGCACCAGCCCAAACGCCTGATGACACGGCCATTTTTGGAAACCGAGCTCCCTCTTCGCTACTTCCAGTTAGTAGACGGCAACTTCCATTCTGGAACGAATTTGTTACTTACTTGGTCCAATTGACGACACCCACGTTTCCTTCGGTCTCGATACCGTTCTCTTCGAGAACTTTGAGAGCTTCCAACCCCGCCAAGACACCGAGGATCCCATCATATCGACCGCCTGTCGGCTGAGTGTCCAAGTGGGAGCCCATCATTATGGGCGGTGCGGCATTATTCTTCCCTGGGCGTATAGCAAACAAGTTTCCCATTTGGTCAACCGAGGCACGGCAGCCTAGCGACTTTGCAGTTTCCAGGAACCAGTCCCGCACAGCCTTGTCTGAGTCGTCAAGGCTGAGTCTCGCCATGCCAGTCTCAGTTGACAGTCTACAAAATTGGTGAGTTTGGGTTTTATAGTGCTCAAGAGCATAAAATCTTACTTTCCATATCGATGCGCTGCTCCATACTGGCAACTCTCATGGAGAGCCTCAGCCAGTCTCTCTGTATTAGCCCTGAGGCCGGACACTTCAGACATCTTAGCGGCAGGCATGCTGAATGCTGAACTTTCTCAGATAAACAATACCAAAGGATTTAAGTATGAGCTATTGCAAGATTATCTCGAGAAAAGCCTGGTATATGTACTGCCCGCCAAAGGAATGTCAAAGCCGACGGCGTTCATGTTGCGTCGGCCAACTACTCCGCGTTGTGGGGTAAATGGCTGAAGCAACGGCCGACGGCGGACGTTTCGCGACGTTCTAATTGGGCAAGTTTCCCCAGAAGCTTATCCGCCGACGGCATTGAAAACGTGGGGTAAATGACAGCGGCAGTTTGGGGTAGCGCGGATCAAGTGCATATATAGCGCCCTCCTTCCTGTCTAAGAAACTAGTTCAAGTAGTCTGAGGAGACGGTCATTTGTCTTTTCTGATTTTTTTAAATTTTTCGATCTTAATACTGGGGTTCTCATCAATATGTCACATCTGGAGAAGGTCGAGAAGGAGCATTTTGAAGATGCCGGTGACTCCGGGTCTGGCTCTGCCGACCGCGGCGACGGCCTGCATATAGAGCCATCGGCGGAAAGACAGGCTCTGTCTAAATTTGACTGGGTCATCATGCCACAAATGTCCATTTTGGTGCTTTTTGCGTACCTGGACCGAACAAATATAGGTTTGTACAACTTTCGTGTCAACTTATACGGAACCTACCAATACTAATTCCACATAGGAAATGCACGAGTATTTGGCTTTGAGAAGAGCACGGGGATGACTGGAACCGACTTCAACAACATATCCATGTTCTTCTACGTTCCATACGTCATTTTCGAAACTCCGTGGGTCATTGCTGTCAAACGCTTCGGTGCAGGTCGCGTCCTTGCAGTTGCCATTGTCTGCTGGAGTGCCATCACTATTGGCACTGGCTTTGTTCACACCTACAAGCAAGTGATTGCATGCCGCATCCTTCTTGGTGCATCCGAGGCTGGCCTCTTTCCTGCACTGACTTTTGTGATTTCTTCAATTTATCCGGCTGTATCGCAGGGAAAGAGGATTGCAGTTCTCTATATTTCTATTGCCCTGTCCGGGGCGGTTGGAGGTCTCATTGCTTACGGCATCCAGTCTATGGGAGCAAGACACGGCCTTGAGGCATGGAGATGGCTGTTCATTATTGAAGGAATCATCTCGTTGATTATTGGTGCTATATGCTGGGTCAGCCTACCGACTTCACCAGAGACGGCGTGGTTCTTGAATGAGTCGCAGCGGGCAACAATGAGACTGCTGAAGTTGCGAGACCATCCATTTGAGGTTGCAGAAAAGTTTTCGTGGAAACAATTCAACTCGGCCTTGAAGGAGCCTCTTGTTTGGCTTGCGTCTACTGCTCTGTTTACCTCGTCTATCGCCATGTTTGGCTTCAGCACTTTCCTGCCTACGCTTCTCAAAGGGATGAAGTAAGTGCTCCAATACTCTCCGAGTGTACTCAAGGTTGAAAGAAAGCTCCTAACTATTTCTAGCTATACGTCTCTCCAAGCAAACTACCTCAGCATACCTGTGTATGTTTTGGCTTCTATTGGTACCGGTATCACAACGTTTGTCTCCGACCGCATCGGTCGTCGCGCCATCTGCCTTATTCATTCACCAATTCTTGTCATCGCCGGATATGCTGTTGCCGTGGGCTCTGGGAATAAGTCTGTTGGATTTTTTGCCATGTTCCTCGTCGGCGCAGGAGTCTATTCATACAACACTGTCGTTCTCACGTATGTATCTGATCTTTTTAATTTTATTGCAAATAATCGGGTTTCTAACGCGTTAACAGTTGGGTTTCGAACAATATCCATCCCGACTCGAAGCGATCGGTGGCGATTGCTATAGTCATCTCGATTGGAAATTGCGCAGGAATGGCCGCTTCTCAGATCTATCCCATCGACGATGCTCCGCGCTACATTCTTGGAAACTCACTTTCACTGGGCTTTGAATTTCTCGCTCTATGCTGCGTTGGTGTTATTTACGCTCTTCTCAAATATAGAACAAAGCAGAAGGAGAGGCTGCTGAGCGAAGGCGCTGAAAGCAATGGCAAAGAGGGCGACCAGAGTCTAGATTTTAAATACGTCATGTAGATCATTAATAACCAAATCATTCAACTGCTTAAAAAGCCTTGTCCGTGTTTTCTTTGCAGCCATTTGCAGCCATCTTTGCGAGCGTATACTAGGGTGTGTGTATTAGCGAGGGCGCAAACGCCACCCCGGCTATTGATGGTCAACTGAAGTGGCGCACCTCCGACCGGAACCTGTCCGCGCCGCTCCGTTTACATCTCCAGCTCCGTTCACGCAGCCGGCAGTCAAGTCACGTCATTATTCAGTCTTGCTTCACTGTGCTTTTTCCATGTGAAGCCTATGACTACCAAATGGATATATCAGAGAGATCAACCGTTGCTAGACGCAAAGAGAACAATCGCACGGCTGCTGGCTCGAGACGATATCGCTCAAAAGCCGAACGGCCATGCGATCTATGCCGGTCTCGCAAGGTTCTCTGCAATATCCCAGACCCTTCGAAACCATGTCAGCTCTGTGACCGCACGTCTCGGCCCTGTACGTTTACAGTTGGTCCTGGCAAGCAGCTGAGAGTGAATGGGCGAGAAGATCTCAGCCGGGATGTGGCTCCTCATCAGATCAACGAGCTCGAGGCACCTGAACAAAACGATGGTGGCCATTTTACGCCATCATTCAACAATACTGATCTCCTTGAGACGCCCAGTGAATTCTTACCGCCATTTGGTCAGCTTTTTGGGAGTACTGGGTCTGGTACACCTCTGGAGACACAATGGCAGAATGCCGTCGGCTCACTCGATGACGGGCTAGACGTGCAGTCAGCCGGGATAAATGAAGGATTGCCTGATATGCATATGCCTGAGCTCTGGGCTTCCCATGATATAGAGCCATCAATAGCCAATTCAGGCAGCCCGGCCACGCGAAGCTCAGCAGCGCCTTCGATACCGTCCCCGATGGCGCATGGGGACTCGTCACTCAATTGCATGCCACACATGTCCTCTATATTTATCGGCTACTCCAATGAGTCAGACTCATTCTTACTCGAAAACTACCCTTACAATTCCTCAGACGAGCTTGACTTTTTCATGGTGAGGTATCGTCGCCCGTCTCAGCATAAAGTCTCTGGCGGTTGGCCGCCCGTACACATCTTGCAGAGCAAAGCGCAGTCTGTGTCAGAAGGCCAAGAGGCTATGCAAAGATGTTTGGCATTGGAAGATGAGCGCACACTACTCAAAGAGCTGGTGGATGTCGAAACTGGTGTCTCCCTTTTGCGACTGTAAGTCTCACTAACCCGCGCTTTGTGAACTTTATGAAAAACCTGACAGTTAATCGGCACCAGATACATGCGTTTTATATTCCAAAATCTGCCCATAGTACCTGTGTCAGAAATAGTCGGCGATGAACACGAATTCCTAAACTCTACTTCGCCTGGCGTGCTGGCAGGAATGTTTGCTCTTGCGCTGCCGTTCACGGCCTGGGACGACTCGCTTTGTATGAGCAATGCCTACTCTAAGCCAGACGCACAAAAGCTTTGGCAGATTGCCTATTCATGCTTGCAAAAGGAGTTGCATTTTCCAAGCCTTGCTACTGTGCAGACAATTCTTCTCCTACTAAATACAAGCACCTTTGATCCGGTGGCCGTTGAGAGTCCATTTGCATGGTCGCTCGCATGCTCCCTAGTGGGAATTGTACAATCATTAGGGCTGCACCTGGATCCGAGTGATTGGAAGATCCCCCAAAGCGAAATTCGGCTACGCAGGAGATTATGGTGGACAGTTGTGGTTGAGCATAGTTGGCGAGCTGTCACACAAGGACGATCCACAATGCTGTGCGAGGATGACTGCAACGTTGCGCCAATATCTCGAAACGATTTTGAGTTTGAGCCCAATTCATATGTGAACAGCGATAATTGTGCAGACCATTTTATCAGTCTGTGTTCTCTAACAGACATAGTGAATAGCGTCTGCCGGCGTTTCTTGTAAGCCTCCCCCCATTGTACGCTACGAGTCTAACACTTGCTAATCTTTCCCAGCACCTTGAGGGCAGTTTCAAAATCACAATCTGTACAAGAAATTATTGATCAGGCAAGAGAGCCGCGGCTTCGACTAAACGAATGGCTCGACAAATTGCCCGAATCTGTCCGAGTGTGTCAAGACGGCGACAGTGACAGCGATGAGGCACCAGAAAGTCGCGCGTCCTTGCACATAGCGTACTTTACGGTCCATGTGCTAATATTCCGTGCTCTGCTGCGGCCGATAATCCAGCAAAACTATAAAAATGGAGACATTCTTGCAGCTGAACAGGTTTTACAGGGCTGTCGCGACCTCATGAAGACACTTATAGTGTTTGTCCGTGGGATGGGACTCAAATACGTTTCCTCGTTCTGGCCTGCCTACACCAGACATTGTCTTTGCTATCCGGGGCTCTTTTGCTACATGATGTGCTTTCAAAAAGCACAGCCGCATCTCGTTTCGCATGATAAGGAGCTCCTTGCGACATGGCGAAACGTGTTGCGTGCAAGAGTGAGATCATGGCCGCTGTTGAGATTTGCGATTGTGAAAGTGGATGCCATATTTTGGAAGAAGCTTAACCATACAAGCAGGAATTAGCGTTAATATGGAAGCCAGACGATGGAAAAAAAAAAGAAGGGACGCTCCCGAAGCATGATTAACTCGTATTTGCTGCTAATATAAGCCATTCCTTCGGAAGGCTCGGGGAAAGCTTTTGCCCAGCCACCTTGGCGATAGGGCCGAGGCTAGTCGCTAGCTGAACACGGTCCACCAGTGCTATTACTCACACCATTTCCCCCGCCCAGCATCCACGATGAAGACAAATCACACGTCTACACAAAATGGCTGTGGTCCAAGGAGAATGCGATGCTAGATTTAGCAAGTTGAAAGAACTCCTCCGTGACTTTGTCGCGTCCGAGGAAGAGCTTGGGGCATCCATCTGCGTGAATATCGACGGCGCCAACGTTGTCGACATCTGGGGCGGTTGGAAAGATGCAAATCGAACGCAGCCCTGGGACAAGGACACTCTGACGGTCGTTTGGTCGATTACTAAGAACATCACCAACTTGGCCGCTCTGACGCTCATTGACCGCGGTCTGCTGGATCCCTATGAAAAGGTGTCCAAGTACTGGCCGGAGTTTGCGGCAAATGGCAAGGAAGAAGTCGAGGTTCGACACTTTATGAGCCACTCAAGTGGCGTGCCTTCTTGGGACAGTCCAATGACGTTTGAGGAAATCTGCGATGTTCCCAAAGCCACGGCCAGGTTGGCTGAGCAAGCGCCTTGGTGGACACCCGGTACGGCATCAGGATACCACCTTGTTAACCAAGGCCACCTGATAGGCGAATTAGTTCGTCGCGTTACTGGCAAATCGCTCAAGGAATATGTCGAGTCGGAAATAACTGGCCCCTTGGGAGCAGACTTCCATATCGGTGCTCGCAAAGAAGACTATCCGCGTATCGGCGAGATGGTCCCACCTCCGCCGGTTTCATCCCTACAAAACGCCGCAGACTCGATTGGCAAACGAGCTGGGATGGGATCACCAGTCAAGGCAGAGTACCAGGATCTGGACATTTTCCGTGGAGCGGCTATGGGCGCATGTAACGGCTTTGGCAACGCTCGATCGGTTACGCGTACGCTTAGTGCCGTTTCGCTGGGGGGCACTGTTGACGGACACAAGTTGCTCTCGCCGGAGACAATTGACCTCATTTTCAAGGAGCAGACCAATGGCGTTGACCTCGTTCTTGGGTCGCCGCTGACTTTTGGCATTGGCTTCGGCCTGCCGAACCCAGATGGGAACAAGAAGTGGATTCCTAACGGCAGAATCTGCTACTGGGGCGGCTGGGGAGGGTCTATTGCCATCATGGATACAGAGAAGCGCATGACGATAAGTTATACCATGAATAGGATGGAGCCCGGAACAACGGGCTCGCAGCGTACCGAGGCCTATGTTCGCGCGATATATGACGCGCTGTAGATGGCACGCGGGGAGAGTGTGTCTAGTCCTTAGAGGGTGATATAGGGCGGTATATCGATTATTTGCTTGAATAAAGTTTTGGATGCGATGAAATGCCGACGTTATATGACGTTGGAGAATGCGTTCATTGTGTCAGCAAACCTTCCATAGGCGGAACTGTGTCTTGGGTTCCTAATTTGGTAGTGTGTCCGGGATTTTCACAGTCCGCAATGCGACTCTGTGGTTCTGTCAAAGCGTTTAGGAAAGGGCAAAAAAAAAAATAAAAATAAAAAAAAATTCCCAATCAAGATTTATACTGTACCGGACAGAATACAATAGTGTCAGTGAAAATATTGAGTTCAATAGCGACATGACCTTTGCTGATAATACTCCGGTGCGTCGAGGCTGGTGGGCAGAGCATGTCGTCATTTGGGAGAGACGACATCGCTCACAACTGAGCCAATCACAAAAGTAGTACAACTAGGTTGTCTTTAAGTCGCACCTCGTATGGCTTTGCGTCGTATACTTCGTAGTCATCCCCATCCGCCGCCCCGTCTCCCAGCTCGCGTTGGCGATACCCCAGTCTTGGAAGCCCGCAGCCCCGCCGCTGAGTCCGTCCAATTCGCCTGCAAGTCATTGACCTTTATTGGCGAAGCAGTGTACGAGTACGAGTAGATATCGGCGTATCAGCACACCACCCATGTCAAAATGCCGATCTACTACCATAGTACATATAGGCCTGTGCTCGCAGGAGGCAAAATATCCTGCTCCTGAAAGCCAACCACCTCTCCATGAACTTGCCTCGGCAAACCCCTCACCTTCGGTGATCGGCCATGGAGCCGCAACCAGGTTCCACAAAACCTGGGGAAGGACGCAGGCGAGTCATTCGCACATTGAAGACCACCTATATTTCATGATATAGCGTGCTATATAAAGATAATATAATTATATACCAAAATCACAAGGCCTCTCTTTTCTTCCGTGGTTGTTAAACGGTTACAAACCTGCGTTGCTTCATATTTCATGATGGAGGCACCGAAACAATCCGTGTAGAAGCGGGCCGACGACAACTCTGGTGGTGGTGGGGTAAAGGTTGGGTAACATACGAGTGGTGTTCAGTGGCGTCGATGATCTCGAATCTTTGGCCTGCGAGTTCACCGGGCCCGATGGAGCCTCCATCCACAGCATGTCCTTGAAGCGAGCCGACTGGCCAGCGTAGTAACCGAAACTCTGTTGGATGCCATGACGCGGCAGCAACACATGTAAATAATTGTACCCGTAGTAGCTGGCTCCGCCGATTGCCCACAATGCGGACCAAACCTCCGCATTTGGCATTGACCTTTAAGAGTGGTTTATTAACTACCCCAGGTTCGCTGCCATTTGCTCCTCTCATCCTTGGTGTTTCACCTCGAAGGGACGGTACATGCCAATACAATGCGTTCCAAACTTTGGCCCATCGTCCTTTTGCAATGTGCACTTACATGTGCCAATGGCCATGTAAGACGTCAAGACGCTGATGTTGGAGATGCTTCTCTGTCATCATGGACAACCATCAAGACAACTCTCACTACGACGGAGACCATGTCGAACAGCACGAGGACCATGACCACAACGTCCAGTAGTGTGCTTGAAACTACGATCGAACCACAGTCTACTACTGAACTGGAGCCTACCACGGAGCCGGAACCGGAACCAACACCAGAAACTGAACCGACAACAGAAGAGGATGCGCCAGGTGGACTGGACGATACGCAGGAACCAGAAACTTCGACCGAACAAGAGTCTAGTACATCACCTCAATCAACTTCGACTCCGTCTCCCACGCCAACGTCTACCTCTTCTTCGACACCGGCAACTTCGACAACCCCGAGCTCATCTCCCATTCCAAGCTCTACAACTCCAAGCTCCACACCAACGCCAAGCTCTTCAACTCCGGAATCTACTACAACTCCGGAACCTACTACAACTCCGGAATCTACTACAATTTCTCCATACCACAGCAGTGATGCATCCAAAAATAGCACTACCCCGTCCTCTCCGTTGTCCAGCCTTGTGCTGCCCACCTCTTCAGAGGCAAACTCTACTTTGCCAGCATCCAGCTCAGGGCCGCCTACAACTATAGAGGCAAATTCTACACCTGCCACGTCAAGCAACACTTCTTTGCCATTGTCCAGCTCAGAGCCGCCTACAACGACAGATGCAAATTCTACGGCACAAGCAAACTCTACGCTCCCCACATCAAGTGGCACTCAAAGCAGTTCAAGCAGCACTCCTTCAACATCCCTTCGATGCGGCCAGGATAAAGGCAGCTTCATCACCGACCCCATCAAGAACAACCGCGTTGACAATCTCGATGGCTGCAAATCTGCATGCAAGGGCAATGACAACTGCAAGTCCTTTGAGTTTGGCACGCTAGACGGCAGCAACAACAACTGCTGGTTCTTCGACCAGAAGGTCGAGGATCTGGAAATTGGCGATCCTCAAGAAGGGTTCACATGGTCATTTTGGGACCGCGACTGTGAGGAGTCGTCTCGCTGCGGCCTTGAAGGCAGCTTCGCTACAGAACCCATCACCAAGACAAAGGTCCGCGATGTTGAGGCATGCAAGTCGGCTTGTCAAGACAATAGTGGCTGCAAGACTTTTGAATTTGGTACGACAGACCAGAGCGACAACAACTGCTGGCTATTTGATACAGAAATGTGGGAGATGCAAATGACAAGTCCTCAGCTTGGGTTTATCTGGAGATTTTACGATCGCGATTGCTCAGTCGGCGAGTGAGGTGGGAAGAGGAACCAAATATACATGTATGTAGAAGGAAACGGTATGAACATATGATAGATACGAATTATTGTTTTTGTTTAAATAAAATAGGAATGAATTGTACAGATTATGGCTTCTTGATTCAGTTTTCCACCACTGATTAGATCACGAAAGCCCAGAAGCTCTTTGCCGCAGGTCATGTAGTCAAATCATCACCACAGTCCTACTATGGTCCATCGGGATGATCTTTTTATAGAATATGCAAGATGTTCTTATGTAGGCAGCTTTAGTGCCTCGTATGGGCCGTACGATGACTTTGGTGTCCCGTATACTAGTGGCTCGTAAGGACTACTCACCCATACGGTGATTTTGGTGTTCCGTATACTAGTGGCTCGTAAGGACTTCTCGCCCGTACGAAGCCGATTCCGTAAATGGTGTGCAGCCAAATAAATTGTCGGTGTAAGTAAGAACCCAGATATTTAAGAAGCTGACACTGGAATACAAAAGGGCAGTTCGTTGACATAGTACTTCTTTTCAATTCATTCACCGGCCTCAGTTCTTCAACATGGTGTCACTTCGTTACCTGTATGCTGGTGCATGCTTCATTAGCGCGTCTCTCAAGACCGCTCTTGCTAGCCCGTGTGCTATGAGCGACACTCTAGTGCCACCCAGCAAAGATCCATGGTATACGGCACCCAAGGGATTTGAGTCCGCCTCGCCATGAACACCGCTTCGTGTCCGCCCGGCGCCTGGAAATATCACCCAGGCGGTTTACGCTGGGAAGGGTTGGCAGGTCCTCTATCGAATAACTGATAGCCATTACAAGCCTATGTTTGCAGTCACGAGCTTCTTCCTGCCACAAAACACCACCGGGCCCATACGTGATGTCGTCTCTTTTCAGATCCCCTACGACTCATGCGATCTAGATGCCAGCCCGAGCTATCTGCTCAGAGATTTACACAATGTTATTACACCCCTCCCTATTCCTATCTTGTTGCAATACGGCTACGCTGTAAACACTCCTGACTATGAGGGCCCTCTTGCGAGCATGACAGCCGGTGTTATCAGTGGCCATGCTACGCTTGACTCTGTCCGGGCTATCAAGTCCATTAAAGATCGCCTCGGGTTAGCAGCGAATACCCAGCACGCCATGTGGGGATACTCGGGAGGTGCTTTTGCCAGCGAATGGGCAGCTGAGCTTCAGGTGCAATACGCGCCAGAACTGGAGTTTGTTGGCATGGCAATAGGAGGAGCGCCGGTCAATTCCACCCATATCCTCAAGTATATCAACGGCGGTCCGCATGTTGGGCTGTCTGCGTCTGCTATTGTGGGACTCTCCTCTCAGTACCCCAAACACAAGGAGGAAAACTTTCTGCCTTCGTTGAAGACAGAAGGAGACTTCACGAGAGACAAGTTTCTAAAGGTAAAAAACTTTACCTTAGAGGAGTCAGCCAGTTACTTAACGGGTCAAGATATTACGCAATACTTTAAAAACGGGTGGGACGACCTGGTTAACCCACTTACACAGCGTATGATTTCCAGGGGATGGTCTCATGGAATTTCATGGTGTACCTGGTATGCCTACATATGTGCACCACGCCGTTCATGACGATATTTGTCCTGTTGAGGACGTGGACTCTCTGGTTGACAAGCTCTGCAGCGCCGGTGCAACCATCCACTACCGTCGAAATGAGGCGAATGAACATTTCGCCGAAGGTGTGAATAGTGCATTTCTGGCTTTTGAGTTCATAACGGGCCAGTTTAAAAACCGTCCCAGCACTGTCGGGTTGCGGCCGGTGGTGCAATGCAAGATCGAAGTTGTTAATGACACAGACATTCATATCCCAGACGATTTAAAGCTTCCGCCAGGATTTGACATACTTAGCTTTGGAGTAGTTTAGTGCCACAGTAACAAGTTGAAGAACCAGAGTCAGATCTATATTTGTTTTGCCCCTTTGATATGAGTGGATGGTCTTGACGGCTATACTTTAGTTAATTGTGAAGCTTTGAGGCTCCAATCCACCCATCGACCTCCCTCTCGGCAGCGACGACCACGGTACGAGGTATCCTGCCGAAAGCAACCGAGAATAACAAGTACAGCTTAGTGATTGATGACGGTAGCCAAACTATTGAGTGAGATATTTTGAAAGTCCTACCTCATTGGGGTTGCCGTTGGACCCCATTCTGTGGGCCACCGCAGCGGTAGTCTGACAATTTATGCATACACGTGAGTAAGTCCATATAGAGGACAAATATAGGAAAGTTGAACCACTCCGTGCGAGAGGTACGCCTAGACACTCGTAGAAGTAACCACCAGATGAAGGAAAGAAGCTCGAGGCAAATCGCCAAAGCAAAGATGCCGAGTGCGAGCCTACAAGTCCGTATAAATAAACTGTATCCGTTTGACAATGTGTCGATATGATTTGTAGGGACGAAACAGACGAGAAGCATGAGAAGAAGGGCCACGCAAGAACTTAAAGATAGCATGACAACCGCCATGCAGCTTATCTCCAGCCCGGGCTTTTGTCTAATGCGGTTATAAATCCAGCCGTCTGGAGGTCTAAACCAGCCATCTTGGAATGTTCTGGAGTTCAAAGTGGGAGACTGCGCTTTTGCGTCCGTCTTATCAATCGGCGTATCCTTCGACATGCGGCTTGGTGGGATGCCGCGGCGGTTCGTCCTCGTTCTCCAAAAAGAATACTAAAAAGAGCCCAGGTTAGCCATTAAACACGTACGTAAATATCCTAAAAATGCGGCTAAACTAACCAAGCGCGAAGCAATAGAGTGTCAGATTACAAATCGCAAAACTGACGCGGTTCGGCTGGTTTGTTGTGGTAGAGTAGTAGCGGTGCTCGCTCAGGCTGCAGTTGGCAAACACCTTGCAAGCGGTACCCCTTTATAGAAATCGGACAATTTTGTTGCTTGATAAAGAACCAGCCTCATAAATTTTAATGAAGCTTTTGATTCCACCGCCTCATACCACCTCGGGTAGGTGCGTACAAACTACTATAGTAGCATGGCGGACCGAAGCTTCACACACCAGCAGCCTCATAACAGCTACACTTTGCGGCAGGGCTTCCTGAAATACTAAACCTAGCTCCACACAGGCTTAATAACGCCATTAAGTTGTTGTCATAGCATCACATACTTTAAAGCATAGCCTCATTTTACTTGCCGGAAGAAATTATAAATTATTCTTTAAGATGATTTTGATTATACAGTTAATACTACTTAGAAAAAGGTTGGATCCCAATATTATGAACCAACGGCAGTTGTAACTGCAGATGTCGATTTTCCCTCAGTGGAGCTGCCGCCTTTGAGTGGATAATCTTGACATTAAGTGTAAGACTCAGTCTAAATAACTAATTTACTAGACGACGCAGCCTTTTTTGTGCGATTTTTTCTGCGTTTCGTCGATATGTTTCGCACACCATCCGATGGTGCCCGTTGAGTAGGTTGTAGCCACCACTTCTAGACCAGTCGTTTTGGCCGGCGTCAACCCAGTGAGAACTTGGTCCCATCAACGGTCCCATTCGGTCTGTTTCCCATCCCAGGTGACTTGCTTCTTCTGCCGCTCTATCGACAACTCCATCGATCATGTGCCAAGGAGTATCCAACGGATCGGGCGTGGCAGCTTCAGCTTCGCGTTTCTCGAGGGCCATCAGAAAGGTGATAGCCTCATCCAATGTAGTCTGCACGGCTGAGATATAGCCCTCAGCATCAACCACAGTATCAACTATTTTGCTCGCAGAGATTTGATCAAGAGCTATTGGCGCACTGAGACCCTCCTCAACGCCGGTGCGGACAATGAGAACGGGAACGCTAGATACGTCATGGACATCTAGACTGTATCCTGAGCTTCGGACAGCCACTGCAACAGCGCGAAAAGCCGGTCGCATAAAGTAAAGACGTTTGCCAGCCTGCTCTTCATCCCAGTCCAATATGCGAGACTTGGTGTCCTCTACCCTGTCACAAAAGTTGGCGCTTCGGACTTTGATATAATCGACCATTTCCTGGGAGCAAGGCTGTTTCGGGACCGGTGTATGTGGTAAAACGCACACTTTGGTGAGAAACTGTCCCCTATCTATGTTGCTCTGATAGGGGACGAACCAGCGTTTATAGGTGTATCTAAATAGCTCGGCGAGGAACAGGTAGGGCACAAACCAGTTGTCTTGAAACTCGTCCTCCACAAGGAAAAGCGGTGCTGTTCGGTGACAGGCAGCGATAGCGTCGTGGATTAGCAGGCCGGATACATTATCCAAATCAATTGGCTTGTGATCAGGACAGCATATCATCCGTGGACCAAATGCGCAGGCATCAAATACTTTGTTGAAGTGCCTTTTTTCCTGTACTGCGCGGAGGGCCAGAAGCATCTCGTCTTTGGATGGCGCTTTCGGCTCAAGTTCGACGCCAAGATCAGCCTTGGATTGTTGCATGATAATTGGTTAATTGGAGGAGAGGAGTGGAAGTTGTGTTTTGTGAGAGCTGATAATAAATCTTCTGCAGAAAACAATGTTTGGGGGAGGGAAGATAATTGGTAAGAAGAGAGAATTACACACCACAACTATCATTATTATATAATGCAGTTCATAATAAGTTTTCTTCCTCACACTAGCTAAGGTTTGTCTTTACGTCGGCGTTCTGAAGCCTAGCAAGTAGGAAGCCACAGCAAACTATAAAGGGCCACAGAAGGATAATTGCGAGCAGCCTTAACTCATCAACACAATTTTTGGTGGCGGCGCCATCAGACAGGCTGTGTCTTGCTGGTTGCATTTTTCTAGAATGAAATGTGCGTACGCTGACTACCAACCGTGAGGTCCAAACCTGGTTTGAGCCGGGGTGAAGATATTTCTATGCTTGCGATATGCAGCTAGTTCCGATCCTGAAAATATGATTTTGAGATACAGTCTGAGCATCAATCAAAGATGAAAATCTACTGGTTTATCAAACCGGTTGACTCTGTTATCAAGGTTCAACACCAGACATGATAATCTAAGCCATTATTAGCAGTGTTGCAAAGGTTGTTTGCTGCACTGGTTTGGTAGTGATACTAATGTTTTTCGGTGCCGTTAATTCACTCCAAAATCCCTTGTTATTAGAAGGATATCAAAAATTAAGAATATTCGTTTTGTATATATTTAAGCAGCATACTACACATGACGGTGACGGCCGCATTGGAGGCGAAAGTTTCTCGAGGTGCCCTACCGCAACCATGAAAGCATTACTGTTATTGGGTCTGAAAGTCGTGCATTGAAGACAAGTCGAAATAAACTTTGTTCTTGATGAGTACCAAAGAACGGCTAAATTGAATCCAATTGCCACGTAGTTCCGCCTCATTTATTTCTGGTCTTTTAATTTGCCATTTCCACCAAAATTGCGAAAGGTCATCTCCTTGCTATACCTTTTCTATGTCGAATGACCGCGTCGACCGGATATTTGGTTCTCTGGATAAGCATCTGTGTTGCCTCCTGGCATTTCCGCAATATATGAAGATACCTCATATCCCTTTGGGCTTGGTGATCGACCGTAAGGGCTTTGCACATGACTATGGTCGCCAATTTCCTGCGGGTTAGTAGCCCACACCATTCTTGAATTGTCCGTTTCCCGCATATAAGAGTCACGAAAGGGAGAGGGGGCAAAAGAAGAATCTCGTCCCGGACTATAGTACGGATGCGAGGAAGCGGGAGAAGCGTGGCCAGCTGCTGATACTGGAACGGGCACCAGTTCCGGTTTCACATTGCGTCGACGGAAGTATAGCCACATGCCGAATGCCAGTAGAAGTACTGCCGCACCACCAATCGCGATGCCTGCAATAGCACCACTGCTCAATGTCGGATTGGAAGCGGAGGAGTCTGTCACGGAAGTGGTTGGATCCGTGCTGGAAGCTGTGTCTGATGGAGTATTTGAGGCAGCGGTACTGGCAGTCGGTGTCGCTGTCGACGTTGTCCCATTGTTGGCAGCATTTGGCTTCAAGTCATTATATGCATCGCAGTCGGGATTTGGCGCAGCGAGCGGGCAATCTTCTGCAAAACAAATGGAATACAGCTGGCCGTTGACTGCGGGAGCACAGCGGACATTGTATCGCGCATTCATGAATGTTTCCAGAGTCTCGGCGTCTTCCTCTGAGAAGCCAAAATACTTGCTCGCGACGGTCAACTGGTTTATGAAGTAGCCGACATGAGTTTCGTTCAGATCCATGTATTTGTGTGTATATGCGACGCCAACAGGGCCGCCGCCGCCCGTTCGTGGAAACTTGGATACTTCGCTGCAGCCGTAGGTATAACCAAAGGCGACGAACCAATGAGTAAAGAGTCGGCTGGTGGAAAATATCGAGTGATGAGTGTTCACGCTTAAAAAACAGCAAGTCATATTGAACATACAATTGATTCGTCTGGCGAGTCAAGTCGACAATGCTAGACGACCCAGTCAAGAAATTTATGAGTGGCTCTGTGCCGCCGCCATCTAGCCAGTCAACTCCCACTGGCTGGTCATTGAGATTTGTCGTTGGCTCTACATGTAGCCTGTTAGTAAACAGTCCCGTAAAAGTGATCTGCCATCTCATCATACTAGAGCCGTCAAACCATGGTCGGAGGTAAACGTCTTGCCCGTCGAAATTGCCGTGGTTAAAGATGCCATCACTCTCTGCAGGAGCGCCAGAAAGCTCAGCGCCTCCAGCATAGGCAAGAGAGACTATGCTCTGAACAAGAAGCAGCTGCGTAGTGCTATTATTCTCGCCATATCGCTGAGCTGCGTAGTAGTCACAGATCGACTGACTGCTGGGCCGTTGAGCACGAGCTGACCTCCACGCAACCAAGGAGAGAAGATGCGTGGCGCGTTGCCAACGCATGCCGAAATAATATTACCGTAATGTATTAATTTATTCCCAAATGAAGAAAATAAGAGAGTAAGAGATTCCGGAAAGCTGCGCCAGATAACTGAATTGGGGAGAGCTTTCTGTCGCTACACTTACAGTGACTGACATGGGCTCCGATCTACAAGATATTCTATGCGAGCTGAATTTGCCGCGCCTTGGCGTCTACGCCAGTTTCGCCGCCACTGTATACCTCCATTGGCATTTTGAGCGTGTGGTTGGACTGTTTTCATGTTGATTCGTACAGTGCCACTCAGCCATAAATGCGATACTGACAGTCTCCCCAGAGCGCCACTGAGCCACACGGGGCTGAATGGGCCGAGACCAGACCCAAAGAGCGCCATGAACATGCCTTTACAAGAATGCGTTGGCAAAATTTATACCTCGTGATATAAGATAACTACGCCAACGCCCAGACCGCCTATGCTCTCAATCAGTGGCTGGCGCCATAAAGGAGAAGGCTCGAGCTGCCGCAGTTGGCCACATGTCTCATAAGAATATCGTCCATTCAAATATGAAAAGGTTATCAAGCAAGTCGTACCAGGGGAAAATAACGCCTATTTCGTCATAGAACCATCAGACTTGTCACATTCGTGCAATGCAACGGCTAGAATGTCTCATACCAGATCGCCACATAAAGACGACGATGAACCGCCAATGAAGGGTGAAGATATGGCATAGATTTATGGAATATTTAAAACATACACAAAACAACACCTTTTCATTAGATATCTTGGAGCCAACAGAAAAGATACTCATCTAGTTTGCAAGAGTATTGGCCCTCTCCCACTCTTCGGCAGGCCCCGCCATCCCCGATTCGTCGAGCTTTACCGGCTCCATGCCTTCAACATGACCTTCAATCAAGTCCTGAATATTCAATTGGGGGCCCGTGTAGTGTTTGCGGCCGTCAAAGATCCAGGTTCCGCCAGCAATGAGTAACATAACGCCAAATGCCACAACGCAGTAGTTCATGTTGCTCGGCGTTGTCGGAATTTCGGGAGGGAACACAAATAAAACTGTGGTCAAAACTGTCCAGAGAACTCCAACCTAGTGCATTTACATCAGTAAATCTATTTCGGTATAGCGGGGGTTACCAAGAGATGTTGTATTTACTTACAATATTGCAAATCCAGCCCCAAGGCTCAGGAATGCGGAAAGGACGTGTGTCAGGAAGTAGATGGCGGCCGCGCATCACAACGATGGCTGGTGGAATGGCATACGTAACGCCAAGCGCGACAACAGCGGCCGAGGTAATAGCATTAAAAGTACTCGATGAGCCGAGGAAAATGCATCCAAACACGATAACCCACGCAACAGTCCAGAAGAGAGCGTATAGCGGGACTTCGAGAGTAGGATGGACACGGGCAAAGAAGCTGCTAAAGGGCATACCGCGGTCGCGTGCAAAGGCATAACTCATGCGAGTACTGGTACAAGTGAGGGTCGTGGAGGTGAAGACCATGCACAGAATGGGGAAAATGAGCAGACAGGTGCTGCCAGCTTTGTTTTGCGTGGCATCCGTAAAGATTTGCAGAATCGGTCCAGAGCTAGCATTGATGACGGTGTCGACGTTGACAATGCAGAAGAGCAGGGCACTTAGGAAGATGAAGCCTGTGACCATGCCGATGCCGATGCAGTAGAGCATGATCTTAGGGCCTTGGCGCTGCGGGTCGGGGATCTCTTCGATCATATGGGCCGTGGCGTCGAAACCTGGGTGATGCGATTATTGTTAGCAAAAGAACCAAAAGTCCCCGTCAAATACGGCCACCAAGCTATGCTTTCGAGGGCAGGAAATACTCACCAGTCAATGCGAAAGCTCCTTGGAGAAGACCCAGGAGCCATGCCATGCCGTCGGGCCAGCCAACATTATTAATAAATCTTCCATATACAAACTCGCCCGTCTGAAAGTCAGGCGCTTTACACGCTAACACGGTGATGACAATAACAGCAAACCCGGTAAGGCTCCAGAAGAACGCAGCCTGGGTAAAGATGGGGAGCAGACGAGTCAAGAAGGTGTTGATAAAGAGAGCAATGGCAGCAAACCCGATATAGATGAGGAATTGATGCCAAGCCTGGTACTCGTAGTCTGGGTGGAAGAGGCTTATGACATTAACGACAAAGGTGCTGCCCAGCAAGGGACCTGTAGCACTCAGCGCGACCCAACCACAGACATTGATCCATCCTGTAGTATAGCTGATGGCACGGCTGCTCTTAGGCCACGAAACAATGGCCGCCCAGTGATACTGACCGCCTGCAGTCGGGAATGCAGACAGAAACTCGGCCAGCGACGCCGACAGACTCAGGTTGCAAATGCCAGCAACTATAAGACCCCAGATGACAGAGCTGGGTCCGCCGGAAGGGAGGGCGAGAGAGATGGAGGCGGCAAGGGCAGTCCAGGTGTTGAGAATGGCAAAGGCGAGACCCAGCATGGAAATCATGCTAAAATTACGCTTGAGCTCTTGCTTGTGGCCAAGACGCTCAAGCTGTGCAGCGTCGTCGACCATGCTGGCCTGGCGACTTTGTTGGGCGCTTCCAACACCATGACGGTTGCGTACTTGATCCATGTCAAGTGCTTTACCTGCAGCGGCACGTTCTATTGACGATGTGCGAAACGCAGCAAGATTCCCCAGTCGTTGAGGATGGGTGAGTGGATGAAGAAAAGGAGAAGAGGCTGGACAGGAGAGAGAGAGACCTGAGCTCGATGGTTCAAGAAAGACAACTCCAAGAAATGAAAACTAAACGACCCCCGCGTTCGTGGGGTTGGCGGACTTGACGGGAAATCCTTACCGCAAGCCCAAGATCAGCCTAGCCCTGAACCTTCGTGAATGTCTTCTACGAGTTCCGAGTCCAACCAGAGCAGGGGGTTCTGCCTGAAGCCTATCACACCATCTCCGTTCTGCCGCTCAAATGCCGGTCGATTGCACCACCTGTAAGCGGCCCGGAGAAGCTGCCCGGATGAGAGCGGCGAGTCGGCAGAGCCGGCTGGCGGTGCCGATCCACAAGAGCGGAGCCAGGCATTAGTCGTGCAGCGCCGAACACGCCGCCCTGCTGTACGAGATAGTTTCCCCACGGGCTTGGAAAGGTTCCATTGGAGCCTAAACCCCCATGGGCAGGAAGTTTATGGTTGCAGTAGTCTGCGCTCTATTACACTACGACTGTGTTATCTCATTTTTCTTCCCTGCCATGTTGACGTGTAACTAGCCGCTGCACGCAAATAAGTGGCTCCTATTTGAGTCGAGGTAGCCGGCTTATACTCACGTCAACTCAGAGATGAGTGTCATTAAGTTTCTAGAGATACTGGGCAAGGGTGATAATGTTGAAAGGGACTTATCGTACTGGCGAAATCGATTGGCAAACATGAGTGGTTCCGGGTGGTATTGATCCAGAGTAGAACTGGTGGCGTTACCGTGCGTTGTCTGTAAATTGCAATGTGGTCGTGGATAAGTGCATCTCACGGCTACGGACGATCCTGGCACACGAATATAAGAGCTCACAATATTATGTGAGCGTAGGTTGAAATTACTGCTTAAATGAAAACTCGCCGTCAATGCTGAATATGCTCGCGCTCGCTTTGTCGTATATGCCACGTGCGCCACTGACTTGTTTAATGATACAAAACACACGACACATCACAATCACCTCCTACGATCCCAACTCTCACCTCCTATGCAGGCTGCCTCCTTTTCCGTCGAAACAAACCGACAGCAGAATCCTTGGCCTTTTGCGCCTTTCTACCAAGGAACTTGGCGGGAGCAATCAAATAGCTAAGTATAGTTTGAAACACGTAGACACAGTCAGATGCAAACTTTCGGAAAGCCCAGTCCGAAGGGAACGATTTCCTCGGCTCTGGCTCGGCCACGGCTACCCTTGATCCAGGGAATTCGCCTGGCCCATTTCGCCCCTTTGGCTTAAACACGAGGTGATGATCTTCGTGCTCGCGTTCCTGGACCATTTCCTTGGTCAGCTTCTCCCTTAGCAGCGTCCTTTCGTCGTCCGGGAGCTCGTTCCACCATTTGCCAACGACTGTCTGCATGTATCCCTGGATGTCCGACTTTTTCTCCACAAAGGCCGGGTGGTGAAGGATTGTCAGCACCTGGGTAATGACGTCCTCTGCATTCACACTGGAATCATCCCAACACTTGATAACCTGCTGCGTGGCCCAATTCGACGTGACAGTCGCCAAGAGTCCGGCAGGTCTATTGAGTGGATTGCTAAAATGATCTTTTGACAGGTCCGAGTGGCTCGGGTCAGAGGCAGAAGACCCTGGTTCGTAGATTGCTGCCGAATCTGCAGAGGCAGCCTCTTCGTCAACTCTAGCCTTTGCCACCCTGAGCGTAGCACGCAGCTCCTTGACCGAGGATTTTACGACGACATTCACGACTTGAAACACAAACTCGTCAGTCAGTTCGCCTACTTTTGAAGTATTATTTTTGGAGGAACCCTGGCCTCTGTTGTCTGAGCCCTCCTGGAGCCATTTTTTCACCCTGTCGTGAAAGGCAAGGACTGGCTCCAGCGCCTGCCACAGGAGTGCCGGGTCCACTGGCTTCGAGTCGTCGTCGTCGTTGTCATCCTTGTTGTCGTCCTTGTTCTTGCCGTCCTTGTTCTTGCCGTCCTTGTTCTTGCCGTCCTTGTTCTTGCCGTCCTTGTTCTTGTCGTCCTTGTTCTTGTCGTCCTTGTTCTTGTCGTCCTTGTTCTTGTCGTCCTTGTTCTTGTCGTCCTTGTTCTTGTCGTCCTTGTCGTCCTTGTCGTCCTTGTCAGACGTTTCGTTAGAGCCCTCTTCATCAGAACTAGATTCAGGCGTCATTTGGTTGAAAATCCTCTTGAGCACCTCGAGTTGGTTCATAATTGAGCCGTCCTCGTTATCTTTTGATGAAAGGTCCGGCAGCGCGCTAATTGCAGCCTTGATTGCATCAAACAGCTGATCAAATGCCGCTGCACTGTATCCAAGCTTATTCTGAATCTGGTCTAGCGAGCCCTTGGACTGTAAGATTGCCATATCATCAGCCTCGCCAAGCAGGCTGTGAAAAATGTCGAGCATGCCGAATGTGCCCGTCACCAGTGGTGCGACTTTGCGTTCCGAGTTGGGAATGGATACTCTGCACTCGTCCCCAACAAACAAAAAGACGTCCTCCTCTCCTATTTCATGCAGGTAGAGCTCTATAAAGTTGGAATGGGCTGAAAAGTCTTCGAGGGTATGGAGAGCAGCCCCGAGGTGGATAAAGGACTCCTTTTCCGCACCCTGATCGCCCGCTTTGCCCTTGCGACCCAAGTCAATGCACTCACGTAGCTGCGTGCGAATATAGTCTGCGGCAGTATCCCATCCCTTTCCAGAGTTGGCAATGTAGTTCTTCATACCCGTTTCGTGATCAAACTCGAGCTCCTCTGGGTCCACTGGCCCTCTGAGGCGGGTGTCGATTTCCTTTGCGTTGGCGTCATAGCCGCGCGGGTTGTCAATGTGTTCGACGTGCGTATAGCAGCCCAGCCTCTCTCGCGTAACATCAAACTCGTCTGTTGCGAAGCCAAACTCCAGCATACCCATCACACACACAATAGCCCGCAGCACGGGCTCGGGTATGTTTTCGAGACATGCCGTATCCACAACTTGGGAAAAGTCGCGAAGCCAGTTACCAAAGTAGATCTGCCGTATTTGGAGCTGTGTGAAGCCGACTCCGGTGAGGAAGCTTGAGGGCAAAAAGCGAAGGACTTCGGAAATGTCGCCGTGTCGCCAGACAAACTCCTTGAAATTGCTGTCATCGGGGAGAGAGCCAGCGCCAAATGCCGACGCCGAGTTGGCAAACACTGCCAATAGCAAGAGCAACAGTGCAAAACGCGTGGCGGCTGGCATGGTGAAGAATGCAAAGCTGTATTTACTCCGAATCGACCAAAAAAAGCGGCAGTTCAGCGCACACACAGAGCAATATGTCAGCGTCGACTGTTTGATGGTGATGAGGAGAGACTCTAAGTAGAGCGCGTCATTGTGGATCGGGTGCGGAAGGTTGCTCGATCTGCACGTGGAATACCAAAGGTACGATGTACGACCCGTTGGCGGGCTTGGCGCGCTGCAAAGCAACGTCTTTGTGCCACACAACCATAACGAATTGAACGAGTAAATACTCATAGGCATGTGGCTGCAGATACATATACGTTAGCCTAATATTAATCCACAGTGGCTCAATAATCAGTCCAATCTGGTTTGTCCTTCCCACCCTTTGCAGCCTCGGCAGATACAGAAGTGTCCGTAAACCAACCTGCTTGTGGTCCCATTCCTTGCTCTATGATTATGTGGCTTGACATGATTAGTTTTCCTATGTTTGAGACCTATATCTACTTTCCTCGTAACTCATTTATTTTTTAAGTTCATATTGCCTGCTTTCCTAGTTTCTGAAACGGGAAGTGGCTGCAGATCGCTCGCTAATAACACGGATGTGCAAGGATGGCAGAGGCATGGTACAGAATGACGTCAATGACAACAAGTGCCAGCAACGTTGCAGAGTAATAGAGTAATGGAGTAATAGAGTAATAGAGTAATAGTCATTAGTCCATTTGCGTCTTCAAGCACATCAGCCTTTTGATACCCATTCACCTATTACTTAAGTCACTTGCCTCGACTTTGTGACATCTTATTTGCAATTGGGGCAGTACCGCTTTTAGCCACTGTTTCAGTCACAATCTTATGCCGCTTATTCGTTTAACACGCTACACCATCTCATAGGAATTTCTTCATACTTTGAGTCTCTATAACGGACTATTGGTTTTCAACTTACAAGCCAATCGGGGATGGTAGAGCTATCTGAATATTTTTGTGCAAGTCCAAAAGATGGCATTGTGTAGTCAGTGTAAGACACCTGTTAGCATAATAAGCACCTAGTCAGAGCTCAAGTCATTGGCGTAAATAACCACTAAAATCCGTATCTTTGAAAAACAAAAAAATCCCTTGAAAAATCAAATCACTACAGGGGTTGTAACTACATTTACGGCATCGGAGTTGATCAACTCAATCTCATGGCCCATAACAGCCCAGCCAACCAGACGGGCGCATTGCGGCCCCACCCGCCAATATATCCAGCACCCAATTTTTCTGCCTTCACTTGTTTCCTTTTCTTCATCACGCAACGTCGAAAACCCGCGCAAAAAAATCCAATTTGCGACCGGCTTTCTCTACTCCATAGAAAACGCCATTCTTGTTTCGGGCCTTTCACAGTTGCAAGACCAAATCTTCATGCCGCTCGTTTGAGGGGGGCTGTACGCTTCGTGTGTGGCGGTCCCCTATGGTTTTTTCGTGGCTACATCCCTTTGCTGTGTATCTCGCTCAACATTGTAGCTTTGTCGGAGCCGATACGTCAAAGTGTTTCTCAGTTTTATTGGACAATTCTGTGTGTATGACGCCGACGATGACGCGCAATATAATGTTGCTCTCTCGATGCTCCGCGGACGTGCCGTGCGTTGATGTCCGTCCCCGCCGGTATCGCTGTTTCCCCTTTGTCAAATCTTGTAGAACTCATTGAACTATTCAATTTGGGGCATCTAATAAACGAATGAAGCTCGACTACGACAAATATCAGCAAGTGAAACAATCGAGAGGCTTAACGGCGAGAAAAAACAAAGCATAGGCCAAAGCGCGACCATCATTCCTCATTCCCCATCCGCTTCGGGCCAAACAACTCCCCATTTAATATCCTCGTCATCCGGTTTGCTCTTCTGACTCCTATGAAACTCTTCCCATTTGCGCACCTGCTCCAGATCCTCCTCCTTGGGATGATACCAGTCATGCATGGTATGATTAGAGTCCACCTCGGCCACATCCTTCATCTCCTCGTACGTGCACTTCTTGAGCAGCTTGATGCTCCAGCCAAACACCGGCTCCTCAAACGTCACGCAGTTGGTCTTGTTGCCCTTGGGAATAAAAACCCTCCCCATGAATGACTTGAAGTTGCACTCGGCGTCCGAGGATGCGAGTCCGATAGGGCTTTCGGTCTCTATGTATTGGTAGTTGCCTCCGAAGCCATTGTTGTGGTATTCTTCGTCCTTGCCGGGCTTGTACCACGGCCCCTGTTCGAATTCTTTGGCCTTGAGGAGGATGCTGTAGGCGCCTTGCTTTGGGCTTGGCCAGCAGACTTCTGAGCAGCCAAAGTCTTTGTGCTCGCCTTTGCCTTTGTCGCCCTTGCATTTTGGCTTGGCGAAGAAGGCTGCGCTGTAGTTGAATAATTTCTCGCGCGAGGTTCTGTCTCGTGTAAAACTTTTCTTGACTGGGGGTTTGGCGGCGACTTGCTTCCTTTGTATTTCCTTGGTTGTATACATTGTATACTAGGCGTTCCCTCCGCAGTCAATGCGAGGAGTGCAAGGATAAAGGTCAGATTGAACTGCATGACGATGAGGTATCAAGAAATAACCTGTCAGAGGTATCAACAAAGGCGCCAGCAAATTCCAAGAACGTCAAAAGGAGGAAAATAGTGTATTTTGCTATGCACAATGTACAAAAGTATAGTAAACTTTTCCAACCGTCAAGGGCACAGCGCCCCCGAAAATGCAATTCAACAAAACTCAAACACTCGCTCGCTGTGGCCCGAAACAATTTGCAATAATTCTTTTTTCACTCAAACAAGATACGCCACTGCTCATACCATTTGAGCCTCGGCTTCGGGGGCAACTCGGCAGCCAGAATATCATCCAGGCCACTCTGCAGGTCAACTTTGTCCAGCGGAATCGCCCACGGATCATTCTTTCCAACGGTAAATTTATGTCCCAAATATAACACGCCAAAGACAACAATGCCGATGTATGATGTGATGAATGTGCCCGTATCCCAGTGGCCCTTTACAAATACTTTGAAGCCGTTTAGCAGCAGGAGCACTGTAAAGGTAACACCGCTGACCCAGGATGCCCACGGCTGGAAGCGAGATCGATATGGTACTTTGACACCCTGCGCCTCGGTGGCCTTGCGGAAGCGGATGTATATTATGCAGCAGCAGATCCAGCTTTGAAAGGCTCCTGTATTGACAATGTTGGCGAGCCAGTTGAATACAACTGAGCCAGTACTCGCCAGGTTCATGTATGAAAGAACACTGAGAAGAGAACTGGCACCGACAGCATAGTAAGGGATGCCCGATTTCGTGCATCGTGCAAAGATGGCTGGCGCATTTCCAGACAACGCCAGCGAGTACAGCGCGCGGCTCGCAATGTACAGGAAAGAATTGCCTGCAGACCACGCCGAAAGAACAATGACGGCGTTTATGACCGAGTCGAGGGCTGGAATACCAGCTTCACGGATGCCAATAGCCCACGGCGAGGCAGACGCTGTCGACCCGGGCGAAAGCAGGTCCTCGTGCTTGCTCGGTACAATGATGCCAATGGCCAAGACACCCAGCAGGTAAAATATGACAAGACGCCAAAAGTAGCGCTTCGTGGCCTTGGGCATGTTGCTCCTGGGCGACTGCATCTCCCCCGCAGTGGCGACAAGCATCTCCGGCGCAAAGATGAACGCATACACGGAGAAGGTGAGTGTGGCCACAAACGCACATAAACGCCCAATATCGCCACCGACGAGGAACGTATTCACTGCCGACGGATTCGACCAATTTGAAAAGTACAGTGGCTGCCCCGACGGCCCGCCTCCAAAGAACAGCACCACTGTGAGAATGAGCAAGCCAACAATAGCAATAACCTTTGTCGAAGCGAACCAGAATTCTGCTTCGCCATACACCGACACTGGAAAGAAGTTGCACGCAATAATAACAAGCCCGACGATGGTATACCAGACACCCGTCGGCACGGGCGTCTCCCAGTACTGTATCACAATAGTGGTAATGGTAATCTCGGTCGGCATTCCCAAGGCAAAGATGTACCAGTACAGCCAGCCGAGCGTAAAGCCCAGACTGCGCGAGACGAATCTGTTTCCGTAGTACGCCATTCCTGACCCACGCACCGGGAGATATGTGCCCATCTCGCCGATGCCCGTGGCGACGCCGTAGAGGAGCAGCGTAATAATCGTATAACCAGCCAACAGAAACGCCGGCCCGCCAATCTTGAGGCCCTGGCCAGAACCGACAAACAGACCCGTGCCAATGGACCCTCCCAGTGCAATCATTTGCGCGTGCCGCGACTTGAGGCCTCGATGAGTCGCAGTAGCATGTCGAGAAGACGGCGGCGACTCCCGCTTGGCTTCCTCATCACTGGCTTCTGCCGCGAAAGGCGTTGGGTTCGATTGAACAACAGCTTCGTCTTTTGATTTCATTTTTCATTGGTGTGCGCAGCGAGGCGTGGAATGCGTTTGTATTCTTGCAAGAAGCACATCATTCGCGGCCTTAAATTTTTTTAGTCCTGCGGCTCTTTGCCCGTGTACCCGCTAAGGATACAACTGTATCAAATAAGGTCCCTGAGCGGGCCGACGATCTCAGATCCAAGGTATCACGTGATACACCTTATCAATTTTGTGTATTTATAGGTAGATACAACTGGAAGTTAGAGTGAAAAATGGTTTGAGAAGCGGCGTGAATTGGCTATGTGTAAGCTGGCGCGATGTCAGCTGAGGCGATGCATCTTGGTGTATCGGAAGTGTTTCCCCCTTCACCCTTGCACCACTGCACTGTGTTTGAGGGAAAAGAGAGTCAACAGGTACAATATAGTATGAAATTCCGGCACACTTAGCACTGCAAGTCGTTTTGCGTCCAGAACATTGGTATAAAGAAATATTGTGTACTAAAAAAAATGGATCACCATGAAGACTGCGCATCGGAGAGATTGCCAGCCCAGCCAATCGGCCAAAAGTGGCTTGCCCAGGGGTTCAAACCTACTGCCTAATGGGGTAATGGAGATGTCTCGATGGTGGGCGGGAACCGCCGGCGAGGGACCAACTGCGAATACCGTTGTATCGGCTTTCAGCATTGCGCAGAGGGTGCTTCGTTAGAGTACTTGTTATAATAATTCGAGAAATTCTCTTCTGTCATTAATTGATTAAGCTTGGGGCTGAGTGCTGACAGCGTCAACTGTCAGGTGTCATAAAAAAAACAAAGAACAGCCAGCGGCTTCCCATTGGCCCTGTATAATAATTAATTATACATCCTCCTTTAGATTTATGTGTGAAATGATGCGCTATTGAACGTACTGAAGCAGGATTGCTGCTGCTACACCCAGTTGCAATGCCCTCTTGGACATGATTGACTGAGCCGCGTTTGGAGACGTCGTTGCAGGCGGTGACTGCAAAGTCTCTGTCGCCTTCCCCGTAGTTATCCCCGACGTCGTACCTGTCGCCTCCGTCGTGACTGAATCACTGTCATCAGTCATTCGGGCGTCGTCAGTAACCCAAGATTTGGTCTGCCACGGCCCGGTCGGAGTAGTCGTGAATGAAATCGACGGATCAGGGGTATTAGGTCCCTGGCGGGAAAGGACACCTCCATCCTCACCCGCATCGAATACACACTTTTCAAACTCACCGTATTCGTAGGGATAGTCCGGATTCGGCTGGTCAAAAGCTTGGTCAACCCGGCAAATGGCACCGCACGAAACTGGCCATGCAGGATGGTCTATGTCGACCGGCTCGGTAATGTTGTAGAATGTTCCAGAGCAGCATTTAGAAAGGCGCTGCGCGCTGTATTTGCCGAAAGGTGGTGTCTTGCACACCCAACCGGGCATGTCCACGGGCACATCCCCCGGGCAAGGTTGGATAACCCTGATCATATACTGGGTCACCGACACAGGGTGGGTTGTCCATGTCCATAAATGCGGATGCTGGTTGTGAAGGGTTTGGCGATCCTTTGCCTTTCAGGCTTGTTTTGGCTGACGAATACTATATTATTCGAGTTGATATGTCCAGAAATGAGAAATAAAAGTTGAATGAAGAAAAACTTGATGGGTGGAGTGCGAGGTTTCCTTTGTATTTGCTGAGAGAGGCGGGCCGCTAAGCAGGATATGGTAAAGCCGCAGCCTTACGACGGCAAAGACGGCAAATTGGGATGATTTGGGCCCAATAAGAGCTATGAATGAAAATTAGTGTTGAGCAATATGTTAGCTGCTTCTTAAATAAGCGTATAGGTTGTCGTATATCACATTACAACCTTAATGGCTCACGGATAGCACGGGTACGATCGGTACCCAATTTGCGTGAAGCTTCATTACGGCGAGGTAAAATGAGATCAGCTCTGTAATTGCATTTATGCTGCATCTGTTTCTCTATTTCGCAAAGTGCTTGGTTTTGATGATGGGGGCTGAGACAAAAGTCGGGCTCACATTTCCGCGTCGGAAAAGTATTAGAGTAAATTGCTTATGCGAATGGTCTTTCTATACGGACTGGAACAAACTGTGACGGTGGCTTGTAGAATCAGCAAAAACATCTTTGCTAAAATACCGAGGCTACTGTTCATCTGGCTTAGATAGTCGTTGACTCAATGCCACTCGGCAGCCAAAAAGACAAGTATCACACCAGGCTCTCCCATGTTCAAGCTCGTGACAGTACGCGTGCTACTGTTGCGCAGGAGCCATATAGGTGTCCACGTGAAACACATCCGCGCAAAAGGTTGCTCTCTGAGCTCGGCCACGGCTTGGTGCGGACATCGCACTCGTCTCATATGTGCAGGTCAAAGTTCCAGACGGTGCAGAAACGCCAGCGCCAGCGCGGCAACCAGAGCGCCCTACAAACAAGCACTGGGAAGGCGTTGCCGGCCACCCGCGGTAGCTGCTCCACCTAAAGGCGGGGTGGGCTCCAGTGGGTTGGAGGGCGTTTCGGGGTACTCAAGGCGCCAACAACGCCTGAATCGGCCTCTGTAGCTGAGCGTGTTCCCCAAAAGGCCCCTGGTCCGGAGCTCACACGCCGCCGGAACGTTCCACAAGTGGAGGGCGTCTTCGGCGGTCAAAGCAACGATTGGAGCGGCATCATGCAGGCTTGGGCGGCACACAGACAGACTTCCCCACGACTAGCTCGTGTCATGATGGCCTTTTTTTCTGGGGGAAGATATATATATAGCCCATTTCGGCGTGGGGAAGCTCTTTCGACTGACTTGAATTCTTTTAGTAGTACATTTTTATTCAAGCTGTCCAATTCCCAAGACAGACCTTGCTTGGAGGGTGCAATCAGATTCGGCCGATAACGGACCAAAAAGAGACATCCCACGTCTTCTATCCCTACAAGAGTTTACCGACAGCAACGTACCCTCAACATAACAGAAACTACACAGGATATTTGCATTCACGATGCTGGCCTCTGCTCGTGCAGTGCCCCGATCGGGCGTCAAGCTCGTGCAGCGCAATGCGCGTCCGCACCTTGTCCGCGCCTTTGCCTCGGCAACTGCCCAGGTCTTCCCCAACGAGCCCAAGAAGCCCGCTGTCAACACCAGCCTGCCGGGTCCTCGCTCTCAGGAAGCCACTAAGAAGCTCGACAAGGTGTTTGATACGAGGAGCATGAATATGCTCGTCAACTATAAAAAGTGCAATGGCAACTAGTACGTGCTTTGGCCGGCGTTTGCGCACCCCTGCTTTGGGGCAAGCATGCTAACCACAAACCACAGCATTGTGGACCATGACGGCAACACTATGCTTGACGCGTAAGTTGGAAAACATCCAAAGCATGGCGCAGCATCAATCTGACTCTCTGCTCCAATGTAGATTCTCTCAGATCGCATCCATCCCTCTCGGCTACAACAACCCCCGCCTTCTCGAAATCTCCCAAACGCCCGACATGATGAGCGCCATCATCAACCGTCCCGCACTCGGAGCTTTCCCCTCGGACGACTGGGCCGATATTCTCGAGTCTGGTCTGCTCAAGGCTGCTCCAAAGGGCTTTAGCCAGGTATTTACAGCCATGACCGGCTCCGACGCCAATGAGACGGCGTACAAGGCCGCTTTCCTCTGGCGCCGCACGAAGGAGCGCGGTGGTGCCGACTTCACTCCCGAGGAGCTTAGCTCCGTCATGGAGAACCAGACGCCCGGCTCGCCAAACTACTCTATTCTTTCATTCAACCACGGCTTCCACGGCCGCACCTTTGGTAGTCTGTCCACCACCCGCAGCAAGGCTATCCACAAGCTCGATATCCCCGCCTTTGACTGGCCCGCCGCGCCGTTCCCTCAGCTCAAGTACCCGCTCGAGGAGCATGCTGCCGAGAACGCCGCTGAAGAGGAGCGCTGCTTGAAGGAGACTGAACGCCTCATTTCGACATGGCACAACCCCGTTGCTGCCATTGTCGTCGAGCCTATTCAGTCCGAGGGCGGCGACAACCATGCCTCGCCCGAGTTCTTCCGCCGCCTGCGCGACCTGACCAAGAAGAAGGATGTCCTGATGATTGTTGACGAGGTGCAGACCGGTGTTGGCGCCACTGGAAAGTTTTGGGCACACGAGCACTGGAACCTTGAGACGCCACCTGACATGGTGACTTTCTCCAAGAAGGCCCAGGCAGCAGGCTTCTATTTCAGCGACAACGGCCTGCGACCGGACAGGGCGTTCCGCCAATTCAACACATGGATGGGTGACCCCGTGCGCGCCCTTCTGTTCCGTGGCATCTTTGACGAGATTACGAGGCTCAACCTGGTAGAGCGTACCGCACAAGTTGGAAATTATTTGTATGACAAGCTTGAGAAGCTTTCGGCGAAATACCCCGGTGAGATGCTCAACATGCGCGGCAAGGACCGCGGTACATTCATCGCCTGGGACAGTCCGCGCAGAGATGAAGTGACAAAGATGGCCAAGGCCAAGGGCTTGAACATTGGTGCTAGCGGAGAGCGCGCCGTTCGTCTACGACCTATGCTTATTTTCGAGGAGCAGCACGGTAAGTAACATGCATACAACTGCTGCCAAGGTTTGAAGTCCTTTACTGACGTCTTTCATAGCCGATGTTCTCGTTGATATTTTGGAGTCTATTATGAAGAAATAAAAATAGCGAATAAACAGGATATAGTTTGATTTTAAAGGAAAAATAGCTAGCCGAGTACGAGGCGATAATGGAATATTTACAAGTCATGACGGCCGCGACGATAATGAGCATGCGCATGGACATTCCCGGTTTGGGATGTTAATTTCAACTTAATTTATAACCTTGGCCAAGTTTTTGAAGTATATATCCATCCTTTTCCTGCCACGGCTCGAACTCCTTAATGAGTTGCTTGTATATGCACTCTTAGCTGTCGGCTTCTCGGCCGAATCGCCACCCCACATTGCTTTCTAAATGGGTAGGTTTTGCCGGGCACCCCTCCATTTGTCATCCAAGGCACAAACGGTGCACATGCCCAAGCCGTGCCTTGATTCTTCAGGCCCCAATATCTCGTCATCGTTTATTTAATTCTTTTCTTTCATCACTCTTTCTCTTACTCGATGTGTCTTATTCTTTTCATCTTGTCATCTCACTCCAGCTAACATCATGACCCAAATCTTCCTGTAAGTCGAGGCCGTCAAGGCACCGAGTCTCGATCTCGATTACCCCCCGGTTTTTGTTTGTGCAAGAGTGAGGCTTACATAACTTACTTCTAGAACGGGAGCCACAGGCTATATCGGCGGCCAAGTTTTGCATGAGATTGTGCGCAGTCATCCTGGTATTTCCGTGACGGTCCTCGTGCGTGATCAGACCAAGGCAGATAGTATCACCAAAGCCTATCCTTCCGCCAAGACTGTGGTTGGCGACCTCGACAGCACAGAGCTGCTAGAGCAAGAGGCGTCTCAGGCTCATGTTGTTCTGAGTAGGTTTACAACCATGGATGCAAACTGACTTCAGCTTTTTTCTAATCCATCCGCAGATTTGGCCAATTCCAAACACATTGCTGCCATCGAAGCTATTCATCGAGGCCTTCAAAAGACAACGACCAACGGCCCAGGTACGACTTCACCGTTTGTTGGGTATTTGTCACACACTTACCATTCCTGTTTATACAGTATATTGGGTTCAAATCTCCGGCGCAACAGCTCTTGCCGCTGCAGAACTCATTTCCAAGACATTTGAGCCCGGCACTCCCTCACCCGAGCTCTTTGACGATGTAGAAGACATTGAAAACTACCGCTCTCACATCCAGCAGCACCCCTTCCGCGCGGCGGACAATTACATGCTCAATGTCACAAAAGACAATTCCAACATCAAGACGGCCGTTGTCCTGCCACCAGTCATCTTCGGACCCGGCGAAGGACCAGTGAACCAGCGGAGTGTCCAGGTTCCCGGCCTGATCCGCTATGCGTTGCAGAATGGAAAGGGTGCCCAGGTCGGTAAAGGTCTAAATCGATGGGGAAATGTACACATTCGCGATCTTGGGCGGCTTTTCGGAGCGCTCGTAGATAAGGCTGCCAAGCAGGATACGTCAGACGACCTGTGGGGTGCAAACGGCATTTACTTTACAGATGTTGGCGAAATGGTAAGTCGACCGCCGCTAGTAAGCCATTTATATGGCTGGAATAAAAACTGCTAACGGGAAACGGTAGGCGTTTGGCGAGCTCGCGCAAAAAATTGCCAAGGTGGCTGTAGAGCAGGGGCAAATCTCAAACGGCGCTGTCGAGGAGTTGTCGAAAGAGGGCGCTGACCAAATCATTGATCACGGCTGGATCTTGCTTGGCACGAATGCGAGGGGACGGCCACATCGTGCAACTGAGTTGTTGAAGTGGTCACCGCGAGAGGAGTCGCTCGAGTCAACAATCCCTGCCGCCGTTGCGGAGGAGGCGAGCAGAGTGTAAGCTGAGAGAGGGGTGGATATCTGATGTATTCAATTTTTGGCATTCACGAAACAGGAAGTACATGGTCGTAAATTAATAATTTAAAAGTAAATAAGATTTTTGCATATCAAGTGTTGTATTGTTTGTTTTGTCTAGTCAAAGGAATTTGCTCGGGCAGCGGAGTCCCTTCCGAGCTTTTCCAAGGGTGGCAAAGGGTATGTGTAGATCACTTGCAATTTAGCCGCGGAATGATAATCCAAGCGTCGTTGAAGTTTTACAAAGAAAAGTCAAGCGAGACACAGGGACCAAGTAACAACTGACATGCAGTAGTTGAGAGGCGATAATAATACAGTGTGCGTCACAGACCCCTGCTTCCTCGTTCGACCAGACCAAGACCAACCAGGCAGGCCATGGCGGGCGACACGCGATCGGCAATCTGAGCCAACGCGGAACAGCGGCAATTTAATTCCCGTAGCGATCGATGTCGCATTTTTTTGTTGCTGTGATGGTTGAACTCTCTGCCAGTTGCCAGTTTTCCCAGCTGGTATGTACATTAAGCTATGTGGTGCAGTTTAATATCAGACTTTAGGTATTCCGGAGCACATCTTTCTTCATCATATGGCATCTTTCGCACAGATTCTCCCGAATGATATAGAACCAGGTGCACCGCGCCGCACCGGGTGCCCTCGGGCGCCGGGCGCCTTCCAGTGTGGAGTCTCCGGGGCCGGCATCAGCTCCGCACCACGTATCCTGTCACAATACTATTGGCTCCCAAGACCAGGTCTCACTACAGATCTCACCCGCTAATTGGAGAAAGGGTCCCGTCCTCATCCCCAGAGGGTAAGTAGGCTCACCGGTGTATGCCGTATACTGCAGGTTTCCCCGTCGTATATATCCCCGACTACGCTGCCCATGTTGCTCCGCCCAATGCAAGCTTCCGCCCATTAATACAGAGCCACTTGCTCTCACAGACTTTCGCCCGCCGTTCTCTACATTTTCGTGCTCTACTCCCTTTGCCTGAATTACGACGATACAAGTAGATCAATACACAGCATGGCCACCCCAGTCCAGCTCCAAGCGCCTAATGGCGTGAAGTGGTCTCAGCCCACAGGCCTATTTATCGACAATTCCTTTGCCAAAGCTGCTAGTGGTGAGACATTAACGTCAATTGACCCGGCGTATGTGAACTACCTACCTACCTCATTCTCCTGCCATTAAAATTTTACTCTCTTTCTATACCCCAAATAAGACCTTTCCCCGCCTGATAAATGCTTATATGCTGACTTGCCCCCTTTGCGTCGCGGATACAGAACAGAAGAGACGATTGCTACTGTGCAAGCAGCGGGTGAAGCTGATGTCGATGCCGCCGTCAAGGCCGCTCGCAAGGCATTGAAGGACCCGTCATGGAAGCGCCTGTCGGCCACAGACCGTGGCATCCTCATGGCCAAGCTAGCAGATCTGATGGAGTCTAAGCGTGAGCTTTTTGCTACCGTTGACGCCTGGGATAATGGTATGATATACTTGTCTGACATTCTGGGATTTTGTATAGTATAGCTAATTTGCCCATGTTGTAGGCAAAACATACGCAGAGGCATACGAGTCCGACCTTACAGAAGCAGTCGGCGTCATCCGCTACTACTCTGGCTGGGCGGACAAGACTTTTGGCCAAACCATCAACACGACGCCCGAAAAGTTTGCCTACACGCTTCGCCAGCCCGTCGGTGTGGTTGGCCAGATCATCCCATGGAACTACCCCCTTGCCATGGCAACATGGAAGCTTGGCCCGGCCCTCGCCTGCGGAAACACCGTCGTCATCAAGGCCGCAGAGCAGACGCCGCTCAGCATCCTCATCCTCGGCGAGCTTATCAAGGAAGCTGGCTTCCCACCTGGCGTCGTCAACATCATCAATGGCCTCGGTAGAGTTGCTGGCGCGGCGCTGGTGCAACATCCGCTTGTCGACAAAGTTGCCTTTACCGGCTCTACAGCCACCGCGTCGCAGATTATGACCATGGCAGCCAAGACGCTCAAGAACATTACCCTCGAGTCGGGCGGCAAGTCGCCCCTTTTGGTATTTGGCGACTGTGATATGGAACAGGCAGTCAAGTGGTCGCATTTCGGCATCATGTCCAACCAGGGCCAGATCTGCACGGCTACGTCGCGTATCCTCGTCGAAGACAGCATCTACGACGACTTTGTCCGCCGCTTTGTCGAGACGCTCAAGTCTACCAGCAAGGTTGGCGACCAATGGGCAAAAGAAACGTTCCAGGGTCCTCAGGTCTCCAAGGTCCAGTACGAGCGTGTGCTGGAGTACATCAACATTGGCAAGCAAGAGGGCGCGAACATTGCGACGGGCGGCCAGCCTGCCAGGGTCAGTGCCAGCGGCAAGGGCTTCTTCATTGAGCCTACCGTCTTTGTCGACGTTAAGCCTACGATGCGCGTCTACCAGGAAGAAATCTTTGGGCCTGTGGTTGCCATTGGCCGCTTCTCAGACGAGCAGCAGGCTATTGACATGGCCAACGACACGACATACGGACTAGGCGCTGCCGTCTTTACCAAGGATCTGGAGCGCGCGCATCGTGTTGCCGCGGAGATTGAGGCCGGTATGGTCTGGGTCAACAGCAGCCAGGATTGCGATCCACGTGTGCCCTTTGGTGGTGTTAAGCAGAGTGGTATTGGTAGAGAGCTGGGTGAGGCAGGTCTGGAAGCGTACTCTCAAGTCAAGGCCGTTCACATCAACATGGGAAGCAAGCTGTGAGCCAATGACTCATACTGTGCTAGCAAAAATCTAAACTACAGAGGAGTAACCTTTGGTTGATGTGGAATCATCACGCCTGCTTGGTAATCTCGCTAGCCCCACCGCCAGCCTTGTCTAAACAAGGACGTGGATAGCGATTATAAATTGTACCTAGCGGCCAGTGTAAATCTCAGAATATAATATAAAAACAAATTGCTACAAAAACAGAACTTGCTTCATTTGAAACATTATGCCTACGGCAAGACAGGCCAGGGCTTTGCAGCCCGGCGACACCATCGCCTTCATCTCACCCTCGGCAAGACTCAACGACAAACTACCTGCCGTCCTTGAAAGAGCCACACTTGTGCTCACAGACTTGGGATACAAGGTCCGCACATTCTTCAATAAAGACGCAGGCGTTCAGTCGTCTATAAAGAATCGCTTAGCGGAGATCCGAGCCGCTTTTTCAGACCCGTCCATTGCTGCAGTAGCTTGCACAATAGGCGGAACAACCTTAACAGAGCTATTGCCAGCTCTGACCGAGGACACGGAGCTGCACGAAATCATTCGCAAAAACCCAAAGATTGTTTGGGGTTACTCAGACATTACGTGTCTGCACTGGTTCCTGCACGCCTTTACTGGCCTTCGCACGTTCTACGGTCCCGGTGCCTTTCCGGAGCTTGGGGAGCCCAACTCGTACAATGATAAAGACACTCCTCTGGCATTTTGTGTAGAGAACCTGACTCGAGCAATTGCATCCGCTGAGCCGCTGGGTGCTATTTCAAGGTCAATTACATATTCGCCTCATGCGGCAAAGTGCTTCACCGAGCCAAATACCACAACACCGCCTGTTGTATCGCCGTCACCGAAATGGGACTGGATTCGCGGTGGGCATGGCCAAGGTAGACTCTTTGGTGGTCTCGTCACAGCCATGCCTCGCTTACAAGGCATCCGATCAATTTGTCCTGACTGGCATCATAGAATTGTGTTTGCCGAGTCAGCGCTAGGCGAGGACGAAGTATCTGGCGTCCCTCCTGCACGAATTCAAGCCGCATTCGCAGACTTGATTGCAGGGGGCGTCTTTGATGATGCAGCCGGCCTTATCGTGGGACGACCATTTGGCTATGATACCCCAGAACAACAGGATGAGTATGCTGGTATTATTCGGGCCCTCTTTTGCGAGGGAGGAATGGCCAGCAAGGAGTTTCCCATATTGATGAATGTGGATATTGGACATACCACGCCTATGGTTACGCTACCGTTTGACGCCATGGCGGTACTAGATTCGGAGAAAGATTTGTTTTCTGTTATTGAGTCTGGTGTAGTCTAGGGTTCCCGGTTTGAGACACGCGATTTTCGCAAATAAAGCCAAAAGCAGGAAGACACGGGCAACGCTTCATATTGTAGAACTAAAAAGGCTATCCAGAAGAACATCCATTCAATAATATAAAATTATTATAGACTAAAGCTTCACAGTAACGGGGGCCTTGGCATCGATCTCGGCATACATGCGATCAATTTCTTTCCTGTACGCCTTGACGGCTTGTTGACGCTTGAGCTTCAATCTATGTAGATTGTTAGTAAAATCTTTAGCTTGCTAGTTGATTAAAAGGGCTCAGTCACTTACGTAGGAGTAAGAAGATCATTGTCGACCGTAAATGGCTCGACGGCCAGCATGATGTTCCTGACACGCTCATACCCATTAAACTTGTTCTTGACACCAATGTCGTCCAAAATCTTGAGAAACTGTTGTTTGACTCTAACGTCACCTGCCGCCTTGCTCAACATTGAAACATCTTCTTGCAGAATAGTTTGTCCAAGAATTTTGCTGGCAAAAGGCGCAAAAGTCTCTGGATTGACGCCAATGATGGCGACAAGCGTAGACTTGTCGCCATCACCGTGGACAAAAGCATTAGCCAACAACCCACAGTTGGCAGCATATACATTCTCCAGGCGCTCAGGTGCAACGTATTCGCCCTGCGCAAGCTTGAGGATATTCTTCTTGCGGTCTATAATCTTGAAACGGCCCAGCTCGTCAACCTGCGCAATATCGCCGCTATGGAACCATCCGTCCGGCTCCATTGTCTTTTTGTTTTCCTCGTCATTCTTGAAGTATCCTGAAAATATACTGTGTCCACGCATCAGCACTTCTCCACGAGGATGCGGCTTGTCGTCGACAGAGTACTCAAGCTCTGGGAGAGACTCGAGGCATATTTCCACACATGGAGTCGGCGGGCCGACGTGGCCCATTGAGTAGTCGTCCTCAATCTGCATGGTAGCAAGACCAGAGCTTTCCGTCATGCCGTAGCCCTGGCCAAACCGGACGCCAAATGCCGCAGCCAGGAACTCTTGTACTTTGGGATCCAGAGGAGCACTGCCACTTGCCATAGAGTGGAGCCTGTTGAAACCAAGCGCAGCTTTGACCTTGGGTGTCCAGAAACTGTCGTAAAGCCAGTGCTTGTTGGTCGCTGTGCCGTCGGTGCGCTTCATCGAGGCTAGTTTCGTGTCGACAATGTGCCGTGACAGCGAGCCCTTGAAGCCCTCTGCCTCGACGGTGGCGGCCCGAATTGAAGTGTTGAAGCGATTGAACAGGCGAGGGACAGACACAAACCCGGTCGGCTTCAACACCTTGATATCATCCAAAAGACCGTCCATATCGCCACGGAAGTATCCATTTCGGCCACCGACAGCGAAGCCGCCGTGCTGAAGCAAGCGCTCCATCAAGTGGGCAAGCGGCAGATACGACAGTCCGACATCATCTTTTGTACCCGGGTTTGCAACACGTAATGCGCAGTTCCCGGCCAACATACATGCGTGAGTGAGGATGACACCCTTGGGCACGCCAGTAGTGCCAGAGGTGTAGTTGATGGTATATATATCCTCGGGCTCCGCAGGCCTCATCGGGCGTCCAGAGTCGGCGCCAATTTTCTCAACCTGAGCCATGTCGTAAATTTTGATTCCATATTGGGAACATATATCAGCCAGGACTGAATGCTTTGTGAACCCCTTTTGCTCGCCCTGGTCAAGGCTGTCCATGGAGACGATGAACTTGAGGTTTCGCAGGCGCGGAGCGACTTTAAGAAGCGTTGCGATATGTGGGAGTGAAGCGATCACGCAGCTAATCTCGGAGTGGTTGAGAATGAATTCGGTAGCGTCTGGGCCGAGGGTCTCGTAGAGTGAGACTCCAAACAGGCCCTGTGACATACACGCGAGATCTGATAGAGTTCGTCAAGTCAGCTTCATGCCGGCCATCATTCCTAGCGTTCCTTTGTGCCAACATCGCTTACCGGAAATCTGCCATTCTGGGCGGTTCTGCGACCAGATTCCGACACCATATTTGTCATGGTCGTAACCAACAGCTTTATGGATCTCGACAAGACCAGCACCGAGGTTCTTGCGGCGCTCTGCAATCTGGCCGTACGTCATCCACTGAAACTTGTTGTCCCACGTCTGCGTCGCCGGCAACCAAGCCCTAGTACCAAGGCAGGGCTGGTTCACAAATGCCTGCGCAGAGGATTCGAAAAGGTCGTGAATAGTTCGAACGGCGGGATCAAGGGTCTTGAGGAGCGGTCCATCACGGAATCTCCAGTGCCTATACACGGGGGTGCGGCCAGGTCGTTCTGAGCCAGGGAGCGGAACGCCTTGTGGTGAGCCATATGGAGGCGGTTTGGATAGTTCGAGGGCGTAGGCCGCGGCCGCGGGCTGATTGTACATTGTTATGGCTGATATGTGCTGAGCGTGTAATATTTACAAGAGCTCGAGGAAGTGTCAGAGAGTCGAGGCAAGCTTAGAACTTCCGAGTCCGATCGACGAAAACAAAGCGTCTAGCTCTACGAATGCAACCAACTCGGGAGCACACCGGGCGAGAATGTGGTTGGAGAGCTACGGGTGGCAACGAGCTTGGTGATATACGAGTACATGAAAGAGTTTACATAAGAGTACATTGCCGACAACCGAAGTTAAGGTCTGAGCGGCCCTAGCATTGCTTCGTACAACGGCTAGCAAAACACCCAAGTCTAAGACGGGGAGAGGTCTCAGTTATTGAAACCCCGCACGCCACAGCAGCTAATAGTGCGTCTCTGTAGACGCTGCACATGCCAGGATACAGTGGTTGCAGCAGCTTCCCTGGGGCTTTAGCAAGCTAATCGCCCATCATCCGGGCGTGGCTTGTCCAGATTAGGCGATTTTCCACCGTTGCCAGCGCTGGTTTGGGGGGTTGAGGGGGTTTGTAGGAGACTAGTCGCTCCCCGCCGACACTAATAAACTAGCGTAAAGCCGAGGAGACGAAAGCCGAGGCATTCCCTCACCCGTAGCCCGCTTGAGTGTGTAATTACGGGGTAGTGGTAGGTTTATTTAAATGGATCCTGCAGGCACGTCTCTCACCGTCACCGCTACCGAATACAGTGGCTAACTGTTGTGCCTATACGCCCTTATAGCCGCCGACACTACAACGTCATCGGCCCGAGCAGTTGCGCCTAACGCTCCGTGCTAGATCCTTACCTAAAGACTTGGGCTTCAGTGAGGATCGGGGGATGGAGGAGACTTGATCACTTGATTACGTACAAAAGTTTACGCGGTCTAAAGGTCTGTGAGACTGTCGAATTAATACTCAGGTGTGGCTCGTCGACATCAACGGCAGACGTTTGAAGGCAATGCTGTTCGAACAGGAACAAAACATCAGTAAATATCATTAAGCGGAGTCCTTATAATTCCCGGTCAAGCACCCATGCAAAGCGCACGTATATGATTATTGGACGTATCATGATACTGGCCACTTATAAGTTGGGCTATCAACTTACATAACCGCTTTCTCGTTATATGTAATACCACACAATACATGGCTGCAGCCTCTAGAACAACCCGCTCAAGCCCGGGGGATCCCTCTTCGCAATCCCATCTGACCCAGTAACATAAACCTCATCAAGCACGCCCAGCTTCTCGACAGCCTCCAACCAAACCTCGGGACAAAGAAGTTTATATCCAACCTCAAACGGCGGTTTCCAGTCCAGCACATCTCTCCTCCCATGGCCTCCCTCCCCACACCCTTCAAACGCCAATGGACACTCGGCCTCATCGCTAGAGATTAGCACATACTCTGTATAATCCCACCACACAGATCTAGCTTGTTCAAGATTAGCATCCTCTGGTACATATCCCCTCATCACATGCCATATCCACGACAAGGCAAACGCCGTATAATTCGGCAGCGGTCGAATATTCGGCGAGATCTGTAAAGGGTGCAGTAGTCGCCTGTCATTTAAAAGCGGATGCCTCGCCACATTTGAGCTGGGTATATCACGCACAACGCAATCCATGGCCGGGATGTTCATGGGATGCAGCTCACGCCATGGTGACGGTGGCATGTCGGTCAGCTCAGTGTCCTCCAGCGGCGTATCTTGGCTTAATATGTCGGGTCCAGGCGTGAAGAAGCTCAACTTCTGCAGAGCCGGTAAACTCAAAAAATCCAAGCTCTGAATCATATTCTCCGCGTCAGCAGGGATTTCGTTGACGCCAATGTGTCGGATGCGGCTGCGCTCAAGCCCAAGCAAAACGTCCAGATTCGCATGTCCTCCTCTCTCCTCGTTGTCAATCGCAGCTGGGCGGTCCCGTCCTTGACCCGCCGACCAGGCTTCATACGCCACGAAAATATCCGCTTCATAGTTGATATATGGCGTATCAAACCGGACCATGTAGCGAGTCGGTGTCGTACGACCTTGCGCTTTCGCCTGAACCTCAGTCACACGCTGCGGCACGAGGCAGAGCCGCGAAAGCCACGTCTCCCGCGACTCGCGATTCACATGAAGCAGTGGAAATATAGGCATATTCCGCGGTTGAACAGAATATCGAAATTGATACGGCTGCTGAGCCTTGTTGTCCTGCGACGCACTGATGCCCAGCTGGGAACTCAGCTGCAGCGCTGCGGCCGGCCCAGCGCGCGAGTTCTTGCACCATTCTGTCGCGCTGGGAACTAGACCAATGACTCGGGGAGGAAATGGAATCAGATCCCATATTGCCAAACGAATCTCGGTGGGAAGGTCTGGAAAGCGATGGAACTCGGTGAGTGGTGTCATTTTCGGCAAACGACAAACGGAGGCTGCGGGCGTCTACCAAATTGTGTATTTGGCGTTCCTTCTGGCTCTTCTCTTGTTCGCTGAGATGAACAAGTCCAATACAGACACCAAAATTTCGCTGTTTGTTATCGCTGTTGATTCAAGTTTGATGTTGATGAACAGTAGATAATATGTACTTCACTGTGCGGGCAGCTGGGGGCATTTAGGCGCCACATCTCCCCGCAAACAAGCCTGGCTTACAACCTAACCAACAGGTCACTCACAAGCCGCGTTCTGGCTATGGCGCAGGACGGCCATGTGTGCAAAAGTGTTTTCACATGAAGGACCAACGGCTACTTTGTAGAAAATAGTGAATGGTCGTGACGTAGGCGCCTACTCGTAGATCGCATGGCCGCGGTGTTGGAGTGATGGTGCAGCCCGTGGAGCGAGCTGGTACTGGTTTCGCGAATGACTGCACCGAAACACTGCGGTTCCACCCTCAAAGGAGTCACCCGGCGCGGGGACGTATCCATCGCCACAGGCGCGCGTTTAGCCGTTATACGCGATATATAAAGAATCGTATAATAAGCCTAGGTAGCGCCGAACACTTTTTCCTAGCCTACGACTATTTAGCAGCACGTTACGATGTCCAAGTCACGCAAAAGAAGGGACGGAAAAGCCATGGCATACCTGCCACCTAAGAAACCAAGACTACCTAAAATGCTCCCGTATCCATTCCACATCAAGATGAATATAACGCCCGCTGTACCCAAAATCATAAAGTAAATATATATATAAAAGGACAATCTCTTATATAACCAAATGCGCCTTCCCGAAAAACGGTACATGTTAAACTATACCTATGTTGTGTATCGTTAAGGTGATATCAAGTACCCCATAGTAAGAACTTGAAGAAAAACAGGTGAGAAAAAAATGCCAAAATTTCGTCAATTAAAAAATGCACCAATACATCAGCTTTGTTTTGTTTCGTTTTGTTTCTTGATTCGCCACTCTAAGCATCGCCCTTCCAGTAGCGGGTCTGGATAAAAGGCATCTTGGCGACAACGCCCTTCCTCTTGCGGCCACGGACAACAATGTCAACCTCAGTGCCCGACTTGTGCTGGCCGTCCTTGATGTAGCCCATGGCAATGTTCTTGCCCAGGGTGGGGCTGGGGACACCGCTGGTGATGTTACCAATGACCTCGCCATCCTTCTGGACCTCGGCGCCCTCACGAGCCGGAGCTCCCTCGACGAAGAAGCCGACACGGCGCTTCTCAACACCAGCACCACCCTTAGACTTGGGAGTCAGCTGAGGAATGATGACATCGGCACCGTGGAATCCACCGGCAGCGCGGCGCGCTTTGGGGATGACCCAGCTGAGGGCAGCCTCGACGGGGGTGATGCTGTCGTTCAAATCGTGGCCGTAAAGGCACATACCGGCCTCGAGTCGGAGGGAGTCACGGGCACCGAGACCAGCGAGCTGGAGACGCTCAGGGCCAGCCTTCTTCATGAGAGAGTCGACAGCAGGAGTCGTGCTGTCAAAGGCAGGGTACAGCTTGCCATTGAAGGAGAGTTCGAAACCGTCCTCGCCAGTGTAGCCACCACGGCTAATGAGGACGGGGTGCGTCTTGCTGCCATCAGCCAACTTCAATTCAGCCCAGGCAGCGTTACCAAAGTAGAGCTTGTTAAGGTCGACGTCGGTGGCGAGAACCTCGCGAAGAATCTCAGCGGCCTGGGGTCCCTGCAGAGCAAAGAGACCAGACTTGTCGAGACGGGTCCATTCGACACCGCCACCAAACTGGCCAATCTGCTCATCAAGGTACTTGGTGTCCTTGTCGAGGCAAGCACCGTTGGTAACGACATAGTACTCATCCTCACCAATTCGGGTAATGACAGTGTCGTCGACAATGCCACCAGTGCCGGGCCACAGGAGCGTGGTCAGCTTGCTCTGCATGTGGCCCTGGTTGGCCCAGTCGGAGGGGGTGATCTTCTCGAGGAAAGCAGCAGCGTTGGGGCCCTTGAAGATGTGCTGCACCATGTGGCTGACATCAAAGAGCGACGCGTGGTTGCGGGTAAAGTGGTGCGAGTCGGCGAGCGACTGGCCCGAGTACTGGACAGGCATGCTGAAGCCAGCAAAGGGCACGAGCTTGCCGCCATTGGCGACGTGGTAGTCGTACAGAGGCGTCTTCTTCAGGTCCTTGGAGGCGGCGTCGGAGGCGTATCGAACAGCACCCTGCTGAGTGAGCGCAGCGGTGGCACGACCAGCCTTGAGGGCGGCCTGAATCTGGGGACGAGCCCGCGTGGCGATGCCGAAGCTCATCTTGTGTGGCGAGTGACTTGTGACGCTGTGGTCAATTGAAAATGGTCTCTGGCGTAGGACGCGACAGAGAAGTGGTACGATCAATTGATGAGCGTATGAATGTAGGGAGAAGAGGAAGAGAAAGGGCTTCTGGTCGAGTCTGGTGAGAAAAGTTTAACCCCGCGACTGAGCACAAAGAGTTGGAGATAATATCTAGTTGCTGGTACGTAAGAGAGAGAAGCTCTGGTGGGGCTCGGGTATCCCCGGACAATGCGCTCCTGCCTCCGATGTCGAAGGACGGACCCCGGCGACAAGTCTCTGCGCGCTGCGGCTGGCCACTGACAGGCGATAACGCAGCGCCTCTGCCCACTAAATGGAGAATCCCCTGCGCTGTGCCTATTACCCAACCGTTACCTGATGCACACAACCGAAGAAAAACGAGACTCCGATCTCCATGTGGCGAGCCATTGTGGACAGTCAACCGTCGAAACAATACATTAAACCCAACCGTTCTCACTAATTCCATCAATAAGCCAACACAATTAACTTTGCTTTATGCCAATTGTTATTCGACTGCATACCTCTCTTGCGCTATAGTCGATGCGCATCTACAAACTACACTAGGCACAACGATGTACTCTAACTGACGAAAAAAGAACACAAAAAAACCAATGCCGCATCGTGATCGGGCTACATGAAATCGCTCGCCACTCTAGAACCTTTATGCCGCCTGCTCAAAGCTGTACTTGAGCCAACCACCCAGAGCGCGTAGGCTCTCCCACCGCACGTTCTCATCCTCTGACTGCATCAGCTCCATGATTCTCGTCTTGAGGCCAACTTTTTCCAGTTGTTTTCTTCTCTCCGGTACCTCCTTGACAAGACATCCAACATCGTTGCACGCAATAGCCAAGACTTGCTTGTCGTTGTCCCAAGGCTTCTGCATGATTGCGGCCAACTGTCGGGTAATCTCTCCGTTTTGGTAGTCAAGAATCTTTCGCGCATTCTCAGCCCAGAATACTTGGCTTCGGTGGGGAGGTGACCAGCGCAGGTGGCCCGAGTTGACTTCTGCAGCATATTCGTCAAATGTCGTCTTCGTCTTGGTGTACTCGACCAGCATTTCCTTGAGACTTTCAAGGTCTTCTAGCAGGTCAGAGTCTGTCATATGGCGGCCGGCAAGCGTCTCCAACAGGTTCGGGAGACGCGCGAGAACTGCTGTCGGAAGTAGGGACCGTTGGTTCTTTTCAAGCAAATTGTAAAGCGTTGATAGGATCAGTCTGCTCGTCTTTTCCTTTGGTGAGAGTCGAAGCAGGTGAGTATACAGTAGGATAATGTCGTACTCGCTGCACCTTGTTAGCATATATTTTGCGTGTCTGGCAGGCTACAAATCTGCTTACTCGTTGAGGTCATCACCAATCTCCTCAGATTCAAAGCTCAACTGCCACATGACTAGGAGGACGTGATAAAGGAGCTGGAGACCAACGCCTCCGCCGAGAGAGCCTTCAAAGCCGGCATTGCGGCCATTAGTATTCCCGCTCCAGAGGCTCGCCGAGGAGCTGCCCCCGCTGCCGATTCCAGCTGCGGTGTTGAGGATCTTGACCAGTGGCTCAATGGTCTCGCTTCGCTGGTTCCAAAACTGCTCGCGGGCGGCGCGTCCGAAGAGCAGAGTCGAATATTCCTGCACGGCAATATCTTGCAGGCCAGCGTCGGTGCTCTTGGCTAGACCAGCAAGGTATGTGAAGAGGATGGGCAGCGCCTGCAGCGTGGGCTTTGATTCATCTCGGGCCAGCGCCATCAGGGTCGACAGGGCGTGCGAAGTGAGCAGTGGAATATGGTCTTCGGTAGTATTCGAGTGCAGAAGCGGTAAGAAATGCGTATATGGTTCGGGGTTCTTGAAAAGAGCCTTTGCTAGGGATGGTACAGCTAGGGAATTGTGTCTACATTAGCCGCCTCGTCCTCGAGGGATGGATAATCACTGGCTTAGAACATTGCTTGGGAAGTGACGGCTGTGCAGCGCAGCTTCCTTGAAACGAACAGTGCAGTTTTCGGGGGGGGTAATGGAGAAGCTGTACCTTCGAGTAAATCGGCCAGCAAGACCAGGATGTACTGAATCACGTTGGGCTGCTTGCTCGCAGTCTCGAGGACGCTGGGCTTGCCATCGCCCCCAACCAACAGCAGTCTATATCCATCAAGATCGCCCTCAACAATCTGTTTCTTTTGCTCGGGATTCTTGGCCTTGTCGACGGCGCGGATCTTGGCATGCTGGTCTTCAGTGAGGGTGCCGGCGCGGACAGCTCCCTCCCAAGGAATGGGTCGCTGCCTGATGTTGCTCTGCAGCGAAGCCAGGTACGTCGGCGGATCGAGCGACATGTTGGCCAGAGTCGCAGCAGCTAGGAAGTCGTCGATATAGGTGGCAGGCGGCAGGCTGGCTTCGACGGCGAATTGACGATGAAAGCAAGCCGAAGGAGCGAATGGAGCGGCGTCCTGTGATGATGTAGCCAGCCAGACGAACGCACCAGTGATGAGCAACTGGGCCTCGTGGAGAGGTCAAGCCACATGCATACCCCACTGCTGTGAGGAGCGACAGCAGGCATGCGCCACAGGTGATGCTTTGGTGTGGGCAGTCAACAGATCCTGCGCCACACTTTCATCCCAGCAAGCTCCCCAGCCTGGTTCTGGTGAACCAGCCACCAGCAAAAATAAGAGACCCTGCGCACCTGTGAGCCTTGGTAAAAGGCCCATGTGCCTGGGAACGGCGGCAGACTATTACAAAGTAAGCTTCGACGTAAGTCGTCTCCATTTCGGGGGCCCAGTGTCAAAGTCATGCTACGATACTCTGTAAAATTACACGCAATGCACCAAAACAGGGTGCTCCTACGAAGTAGATCAAAGCAGTTCATGTCTTGCTTCCCAAAGCTCTGGAACAAAGCTAGTACTATCCAGGCAAAGTGTGAGCGGGTGGTGAGCTGGCCTAGCCCGTCAGTGACGCTCCGCATGGCCCAGTTTGCTGAGATGATTCTGAACACCGTCTCCCGGGTAGCGGGAGCAGTGACTTGGAATCATGGCAGATCAACCGCGATGCTACGAGCCAAACCTGTTCCTGAAACGACCCGAGACCCTTGTCAAATTAGCGCAGGGCCAGTTCAGGGCCAGAAGGAAAAACAAGAAAAATTGTCACTCTACTCCGTACTATGGGCTCGTATCCTGGTTAGGCCGCTGTGTTTTTTTAGTGTTATGCGAAATGGAGGGGCTGGTAGCTTAGTGGGAGGTTGGGGATGGCGGCACCACACCACCTGCCAACCCTCTTATAGTCATCATGCAGGCGCCCGATGTCGCGGTGGTGCATCCGTCCTGTTCTCCTCCAAACGTGTCTTTTTTTTTCATCCTTTGCAGCGTTTGTCGTCTTTGCAAAGAACCAGCGCGCCTTCCTGTGATTTTCAGCCATTTTTCCAGCGCATTTTCGCCTGATCCTCTTATACAAACGTTCGGACACTCACTCGTTGCGTCACTGAGATTGGGCGGGTGAATCTCACACCATTGTCGCTGTCTTGCGATTCCCGCATTCCAGCCGACCAAAAACCACGCCGCTGGCCAAGACAATGAAGGCTATTTCGGGAATGCCTTCAACGGCCTCGTCGTCCTCGTGGCGCACGAGTCTGCTCTTACTCGCTGCCGCCACACTCACCTCCGCCTCACCGTATCCGCGCGATGACCTCCACGACGCTGGATACGCCTACCTCATGAACCGCAACTGCGACTCATACTGCGGCGCCGACAACCAACTTTGCTGCAACTCGAATCAGCGATGTGCTACCTTGGAAGGCAACATCGCGAGCTGCTTGGCTGCCGGCGGCTCGTATGGCCAGTACACCACCACCTGGACCGAGACGCAGACTTATACGAGCACAATCATGACCTACTTTGCTCCTCCGCCCGCGCCCACCGAAGGCGTCGACTGCATACCTCAGAAGAAGGAATGGGAAGCCTGCGGTTCCATCTGCTGCGCTGGCTGGCAGACATGCGCCTACAAGGGCCAGTGTTCGCCAAAGCCGGGCTACGGTGAGGGAACTACAGTTGTAGTCACCAAGGATGACGGCGTCGTCACGACGCAATATTCGGCCCCTTACCGCGTCACCGGCACAACTACTGTGGTCACAACTGGTATCAAGAGCACAGATGCCACCGTCACCAGCACCGGTACGGGCACGGCAGACCAGGCGACGGCCACGAGTGACGAAGAGGGTGCAGCTGGAGGCAGCACCGCAAACAACAAGCTGAGCGGCGGCGCCATTGCTGGTATTGTTGTTGGTGTCCTCGCGGCTGTTGGTCTACTCATTTTCCTCTGCTTCTGCTGCATCGCTCGCGGCATCTGGCACGCCATCTTTGGCAAGAAGAAGAAGGACAAGGAGCACGTCTCTGTCTACGACGACTACTCCCAGCACAGCGGTCACGCCCCCTCATCTCGACGGGACCGCCACTCCGGTTGGTTTGGAGGTCGTCCGTCTTCAGTCAGCGATCGACGAGAGAAGAAGTCTGGCAAGAAGTGGCTTGGTCTGGCGGGCGGCGCAGCAACTCTCTTGGCCTTGCTCAACATCAAGAAAGACAAACGTCCCGATCGTAAGGCGCCTTCGCGCTACACCGATTCCTACTACAGCTACTCTGACTACACGACACCAAGTAAGTAACGTTGTAGGCACAAGCACCATTTAGAACATTCAGACTAACAAAATCGTGATAGGTAGCGCCAGCTCGGGCGACAGAACCGCCCGCACCGGTCGCAGCAGCCGAAATAGTCGCACGACTCGTACGACTCGCACTACAAGGGGCCCAAGGTCGCAGTACACAGCGAGGTCCAGCCGCCGGCCATAGTTTTGCCGACCTGAAGGCTCCCAGTACATTTTGTACATGAACCCTAATATCCCCGTTGTATATTGAGAAGCGGAGGGAGGACATGAAGCATTTCACTTTATTTTTGTTTTGAAAAGAGGCTTGCGGATTATATATGAGCAGCCCTGGCGTTTACATTTTGCATTTTTAAGAGACCCACAGTGGTGAACACGGTAAGGATTGGCACGAATGAAATGAAGAACAGGAAAGGAAAACGAGAATGAGGTTTCAAGATGACAGTATGAAGTGAAACGGGGAATTTATCTTCTCTTGCTCTTCGTTGGCTCGTAACGTTTGAAAGATTGGCGACGAGTTTGGATTTTTGTTGGATTTTTGTTTTTATATCGCTGCAGATGATTTTGGACGCATAGATAGATGACATCCATTGACTGACGGCTTCGGCTTGATCGGTCGCTGGTATTTAATGTTAACGCTCGACTCCCAAAAAATATATACCCACGCTTTGCTGTATCTGAATCTTAATCTTCAAAGGCGGCTTTCCGTCTCTAAATTCGCTCGTGTGTAAAATTTCGCGTAAGACACTGGTGACAAGAATCGCGCGAGTCTGGTTAATAAAAAAAGGTCAAATGGAACGGCGACATTGGACTGCAAGGTTATTTCTTTGCTTTTGTTTGTATTTTGTTCATAGTGCCATATGCTACATGACATGCAAGTTTAAAACCTTCGCCACTCCAGAAGACCCCAAAACGCAAAAAGAAACAAGGCCCAAGTCCCACGCGTCCTTTTTTTTAGTCGTCGAGAACAACGTTGGTCTTCTCAGAAACGTACAGACCGTCCAAGAACTGTGGAAAGAGACTAGTTAGCAGCATGAACAATAAAAAGGACGAAAATTCTGCGATCCAAAAATCCACCGCAAAAAAGTCGGATGGGACAAATTCCGCAAGTGCAGTGAGAAACGTACCTTTCGGATATCCTTGTTGCGGACCCTGCAGACCTGCTGAATGTCGGCAGCGCTTTGAGAGACCTTCTCCAGATCGTTGCCAGTCAGGATGAGCTCATCCTTCTGAGCCGTCGAGATGGCGGCGTCAACACCCTCAGCCATGGCGATGCGGCGGACAATCTTCTCTCCAATAAAGTTGCGGATCTCGACCTCCCACAGACCGGTATCCTTGTTCTGGTCCAGGTTGACGTTGATGGGAAAATGGGCATAGACGTAGCGCATCTTGTACTTGAAGCCCTTTGTGACGCCAGTAATCATGTTCTGGATGATGGAGCGGACGGTGCGGAGAGCAGCGACCTCCTTGCGGTTGCCATGGTGAATCTCAATCGAGATGATGTTCTTCTTGGGGCTGCGGAAGTTGACAGCAAGGTGGCTGAGGTCCTTGACGAGCTTGCCTATAATTCCTCAAAAGTCAGAATTTCCAATTCCACGAAAGCAGTAGCAGAAAAGCGATTTCTTCATCGCAGAATCGATTTTCGATGGCGGGATATCGTACCTCGGGGTCCCTCGACGGTGATAACTCGGCTCTTGATAGAGACCTTGACTGTAGCGCAAGAAAGTGTCAGTATAACCACATCGACCAAGTCCAATAGCAAAGCGCCCGACAAAACAATTCTCCCGCCGCATCCGTATGACTGTCTCGTCTGATTCCTGCTAGCATTCGTGGCCTGTTTCGACGGTTGTTCCCTCCTCTTCGCGAAACAAGTTCGGTCCGGTGTATCGACATTGACAGTCCTCAACGGGGCGGGAGAAGAAATTTTTCGGCTCGTTCGCTTGGATATTCTCTTCAGAAATAATATTCACGTACCACCATCAGGGATTTCCAAGCTTTCGTTGGAATGAATGTGCTTCATCCTGCCGGTATTAATGGGGGTTGGCGAGAGTTGACGGTATCTTGGATCTTCGGCGGCCACACGAATTGTTTAGCGAAATCCTACCAGGTGTGGGTTGGAAAAGTTCTAGGGCTCGGTGCACGTGAGGCGGAAAAGTTGCAGACCCGAAATTGAGCCGCCCGGTCCACCCGGTTAGGAGAAGAGGACGGGGCTGGCGACAAGTGGGCCTCCGGCCTGCACGTGACTGTGCTCTCACTCTAAGACTTTGGCCTTTCGTTGCAGGCCAGTGGTGGCTCTAACGTACTACGTATTTGTTCTATTGGTCGTATACCGATTACTATGAATAGATGTGTACTTGTATGGGAATATATTTCCACTTGCCATCTTCTTAGAACTCTGTGGCGGGTGTAGTTGTTAGACTGGATTTTCACTAGTGCCATGATGCGAGGTAGTGTAATTACAATGAATCAGCGCAAGCTCTCTGAGATAATGAATATAACTGACTGCATCTTCTCGAGATAATCTGCAAATTCCCAGTAGGAGGGCCGTTGAAACCATCTTCACTTTATACTGGACCAGTTGCCGCAGGATTATGCTGCAAGATCCCGAGTCCAGCAACCTGCACGTACTAGGTATTTAACGAGGTACGTACCGCCACCACCAACCTCCAGCCCAGCGATACGTCAGCTCTGGCCGCGAGCTCCACCAAAGCAACAGCGCGCCGCAACGTCCGCCTCAACGACATACGGACTAGCCATTGCATTCTCCTTGCGCAAGCTGTCTAAACAGCGACGGCACTCTGCAAGAGATCGGTGAATTACCAGAAGTACCACGGAAAAGCCGCCCAACATGTCGTACTTCTTCTCCACGCCCGTCGACATCGACATTGTCCTCGAGGACACTGACGACCGGTCCATGGTCGATGTCAAGCTTGACAAGAACCGCCGCGAAAAGGCACCGCTCTATATGGATGGCGAGTCCGTCAAGGGAGCTGTGACTGTACGACCAAAGGATGGCAAGCGACTCGAGCACACCGGCATCAAGGTGCAATTCATTGGCACAATAGGTACGAACGGCAGCCCCTCACGCCATCTCGACGCCTCTACGCAGCCTTCCATCTAGGACGGGTTCAAAGTTGGATAAATGCATACTGACACAGCTACTTGTTTAGAAATGTTCTTCGACCGCGGAAACCACTACGAGTTTCTCTCCCTAAACCAAGAACTCGCCGCCCCAGGCGAGCTGCAGCACCCGCAAACATTCGATTTCAACTTCAAAAACGTCGAGAAGCAATACGAGTCCTACAATGGCATCAATGTCAAGCTTCGCTACTTTGTCCGTGTCACAGTCTCACGTCGCATGGCCGATGTCATTCGCGAAAAGGACATATGGGTCTATAGCTACCGCATCCCGCCCGAGATGAACAGCAGCATCAAGATGGACGTCGGTATCGAGGACTGCCTGCACATCGAGTTTGAGTACAGCAAGAGCAAGTACCATCTCAAGGACGTCATTGTCGGGCGCATCTACTTCCTGCTTGTCCGTCTCAAGATTAAGCACATGGAGCTGTCCATTATCCGGCGCGAGACGACGGGCGCCGCGCCAAACCAGTACAACGAGAGCGAGACGCTCGTACGCTTTGAAATAATGGACGGCTCGCCGTCGCGCGGAGAGACGATTCCTATTCGCCTATTCCTTGGTGGATTTGATCTTACGCCGACTTTCCGGGATGTGAACAAGAAGTTTTCTACGAGATACTACCTCAGCCTTGTTCTCATCGACGAAGGTACGTTGGTCAAACCTAACACTACGCGACAAGATTTAGCTAATCATCTTCATACAGATGCCCGCCGCTACTTCAAGCAATCTGAAATTATTCTATACCGCCAAGCTCCCGACCAGCAAATCGAAGACCCCATCGCCAATGCCCTGGCGGCACCACCGCCCGAAAACCAGGCCACCCTCGCCCAGGCGTAGGAGGACTGACACGATAATTACCTGCTGATAGCTTTTCTGTTATGCAATTGTTCTGTTGTTTTATTGCTCATTTAGCATATGTTCTGGCGTTTTTGGGTCCTGGAGACAAAAAGGGGGTTCACCCCTTATATCAATAGTCAAATCCTAGATTATAAACTTTCTCAAAAGAACATTGTTCAATTTCCTTTTGCCAAGTGATGTATTTTATTCGATGTAAAATATTCGGTACATATTTTGTTTTTATTTGAGGTATTCAAAACCCAGAATTCCTCCAAAAAATGTCCTAGAACAAACTCGAAACCATGAGAAACAAAAAAAAGTAGAAAAAAACTGATTACTCCTAGTCGTACAGACAAAATACCCTCGTGTCTTATGCCAGCTCCATAACATCATCCGCCTCGAATCCAAACTGATTGTTCTGGATCGCCGCGATTCTATCTAGTTCATCCTGGTATTGCTTCCTAATATCCGCCAGCGACACGACCTTGCGCTTATTTTCCTGACCCTCTTCGCCCGGCACGCCCTCGTCGAATATCCATGCCTGCTTCGGGTCGACGCAGCTAAGTGCATTGATAAGGAGCAGGTATTGTCTCGTCACCGGTGTGTCGAGGACGTCGTCTCCTGTTATCTTGTCACCTTCGCCTGCGAGTTTCAACTTTTGGATGCGGTCGAGAAGCACCCATGCCGCTCCGCGATAGTTAAGCCGCTTCGTTCTCCATGCGTATAAGACCTGGTGGTATTGGGAGCCATACACTACATCCATGGCACTTTGGCAACGCTTTGTTAAGAAATCGTCGACTTCTTGTTGCATTCCTGGGAAAGGTAGGCCGATGAGCTCCATGTTGTGGCACGTCTCGCACATCTTGTCAACGAGCTGGCGAAGACTTGAGCGTCTCAAAGCTTGGTCTTTGATGGAGAGGAGAGTGGTATGGGCGAGTTCGAACTGCGACGTTGCTAGGGTGGCGCTGAATAGACGGCTGTACATCTCCGCCTTGACGGTTACGCTATCCGGACTGGAGGGAGCGAATTGAATTGCTAACCGGGCAAATTCTACGACGTAAGAATGAGCTTTCAGTGTGTCGTAAAGGCCAACAATATGTGCGTAGTACTTGGCGAGACCGCTGTTTAGCATCGACATCTCCGTCTCGTCAAGAAGACCGCCGCTGTGCCTTTCTATTTGCAGTGTTTCGGCGCCTAAAACAATTAGCATTCGTGCTTTACAACCAAGAGTCGATTGCACTTACTCATGCCTACTGCTGCTCTCCTAAAGCAGATTGAAGCAGCGTGGAGTTCCTTAAGAGCCAGGTTGACACGGCCTTGAACGTACACCGCAAACGGGCTTTCGTCACAGAACGGAGTCAGGTCACTGGCCAAGTCGGCTCGCTCCCGTCTTATCAGAGAGCATTGGACAATGGGCGGTGATACTTCAACGTCACTATCCGACGCACAAAGGTTGGCTACCAAGCCAGCAATGCCTTGTTGCAGAGGCTGGCTGTCAGAGTCTGAAAATCCAAGCAGGTGGCCAACGGTCGTTTCCAAAGCTGTAACTACCTGGGTATCATCCGTGCCCTTCTTGGGCATGGCGCCTTTTTCAGGCTTGAACAGAGGAACTGTCACCTCAGCATTCGATAGCCACCTCAGCAGGGCGAGACGCTTTAAGGCGCCGATCAATTGACAGTAAACAGGTCCAATGTTAACTCGGTGATGCAGAGCATCTTCCTCATTATCAAACTCAAACTCCATGTGGACAAGAAGGATGAGCTGGCTAAAGCACACCTTCCATTGCATTGCCAGACAATCCTGCGCAGCGGCCATGACAAGTTTACGGCCAAACTCTGAGAGAGGATGTTGAAGGTCCCGATGCTTGGACTCCCCTGGCGAAGCAATGAGAGCCATAACATCAGCGTAGAGATCGTCAGTGACAATACCAAAGTTTTCGCCAAGCGTTTCCACAATCTGTGAACAATCTTCATCTGTAATACCGCGCCAGAACCCGGCCTTGTCTGAGAAATATTGAATCCGCTCGAGGTCGCTTTTGTGGGACTCCTCAAACATCTCCGGACGGAGCGCGGACTCACAGAGCTGTAGGTAGCTATCTGAAAAGCCATCGACAAATGACAGGGCAGAGTTAATGAGAGCTGCCTTTTGTCTTTCGTCAGGCTCCGGAGTGTTTAGGTTGTGATATATTCTCTCCAGATCGTTGCATTCTCTGACGGCTGAGATCAAGTCAGCGCATACTACCCAAGCCATTCCAGAGTTACCATCGAGAGCAAGACTAATAGCCTCGCCTCGTTGCTTATCCAGTTCGATCAGCAGACGGTAAAACCTGCGCCATTGACTTTCGCTGGAAGATCTGAACTGCTCGTAATCCATGGCTCCTGATGAGCCTCTGTCAAGGGTCGCTGTTGCACCAAGGACTACGCAAATGGAATCTGCTAGTCCCCGTCCCTTGCTGCTGTCTCTTGATTTTCCTAGGCCTCGTTCGTAAATGGATAGCGCGGTCTCGAGCGTCGCCTTTGTAAATCTACCCGGCTGAAGAATCAACTGCAGCCACTTTTCGGTAACATCGGTTGAGTTCCAAGGCCCAGAGGTTTCTGCTGTTATCAGACCTGTCTCGGAATAAACACCGTCCCAACTGTCCTGCCATGTCCGCTCCATATTTTCTCTATCCATCTCAAGGCGCTGCACCCTATACGTCATATTGTTCTTCCATAACGTCCACAAGATGATAGACCCCGGCTCTGGTGAGGCAAGAACAAAGTCTGCCAGAGTCCAAATGTCGGAGGATGAAGGTGTTCCAGGCGTAAGTGTCAACTTTGGGAAAATGTCCTCGACCGAGATGCTGTGTGGTCCTTTGGCAACGAGCTTCCAGAACTTGAACTCTCCAGCCCCAATTGGCGAATATGTCGCACATATTCTCTGGCCCTTGCTTGCACCGACAAGTTGCAACAGGTTTGACTGAGATGGGTCTAGAGCCCACTTGCCAACTTCTTGGGGCGTTCGGTCCGCGCCAAGCATATCGCCCGTAAACAGAATCTGACCATCTTGAATATTCCAAATTCGAATTCGGTGATCGAGGCAGACTGTAACTGCAAAGAGGCAATCGTCGAGACCAAAAGACGTGACTTGAACTGCAGCTGCAGCGCTGTATTCCATGTTGACTTTGCCGTATCGGATGGTGTGGTGGCCTTGGAAAGGCAGCATGCTGCGAAGATTCTGCTTCCATCCCTGGACATTGAAGAATGTCTCTTTCCAGTTATTGCCCGATGAATCGTCGCCCTGGTTCCTATCAAGTCGGATCATGCCGCCATCGTTGACAGTGAGCAGGAGCGTATTCGCCGTAACAGCAACCATGCGATGCGGGTACTTGAATCCCAGGCCAGCGGGCGCCTGAACCTTGGCAAGCTCAGACAAGCACGCATCCACAGCAGCTCTCCTCCTAAACAAGTCCGGTCGTAGCGTAAACGTGTAGAGGTTCGCGGACGAGTCGAGGACAAAGACGCAGAGAACATCATGCTCTTTTGGATCAGCCATCGCCACGCATCCGGGCTGAATTGGCACTGAAAACTGAAAGTTGAGCACGAGCGGCGCGTCGTCTGACCTATTCTTTTGACAAATGTCCGTAGCGCGGATGCTCAACATAGAGCCCTCATCGAGGACGCGCCAGAGAAAGCCGCGCGGCGTGTCGTGCCATTGTCGGTTATAGACGGAGGCTGCAGATGCAAGATTCTTTCGTCGAAATGTCGTCTCATCCTCGGCGGATGTGTCGCCGCCGTCGCCCTTTGTCTTCCATGGACTATTGTTGCCCGAGACGGAGGGAACCCGTATTGTGATGACCGAGCCTTGAGCGGGAGGCTCGAGGTTCAAGCGGGTCTCCTTGAAGAGGTATTGCGTATCGCCTGAATCCATCTCGCCTCCTTGTGGACGCACGTATGGCGGTCCAGGTTGAAATGCGATGACGGTTGGCGGAGGTGAAGTGGCTGGTTGAAGCTTTTGGCGCAAAGCTCTCTGCTCTGAGGTCGCTCGGGGACTGCTGTTTGTTGCCGGCAGAATTTCACTGGCGCTAATGCGCGGCAAGGTGGAGCTCTCCAAGCTGGAGCTACAAAGAAGGGTACGTACCTTTTTCACCACACATTCTTCTAGGTACATAAGGTATCCAGACGTTCTGTACCACGCGACGCCCATATTAAGAAATTATTCTTCAGGTGAAAATTAGTTGCTGGGATTATAGCCTACTGTATATCCATGCAAGATTTGAATCCTCACGCGCAATGAATGGAGAATGTATGAATACGAGCAATGACAACCTGAGCTACGCCTCCACTTCAAGCATATAATTCTTTGTGCTGGTGGAATTTGACATTTATTTTTTACGATATTTCTTTTTTTTATGTTATAATAGTTGTCGTTAATCTAAAAATGCCGCCAAACATTTAAATCTTTACATCCCTCATAGCAAATTAAAAAATGAAGACCAACAGTACAGCAACGCCAGCAAACCATGCAAAAACTCGTGTCCTCAAAGAGGTAATCCACTCGAGATGCCATTATCTGAGTAGGCCAAATTAGTCCTTTTCCATATCCTTTGGTGCCGGATCACCAATTCCATCCTCATTAATGGCAAAAAGGGTATCGCTCTCAGGCAAACAAGGGCTGTCGTATATTTTGGCAACTCGAGTTTCTCCACGCCCCTTCTTCAAGCTAAGTCTTGTCGTGCTAGCGTGAGCAATAATGTTTCCACCGATGGGCTTCTTCGGGTCTGGGTTAAACATGGCACTGGGGCCACCGTCCACTTGGGCGACGACCTGGTTGGTGATAACCACAGCAACGCCAAACTCATCAGCGAGGCGCTGAAGGGTTCGCATAAACTTTGCAAGATGTGTTTGCCTGTTGGAAAGCTCACCACGGCCACAAAAGTCTGTGCGGTAGAGGCCAGTTGCGCTATCGACGATGATAAGAGAGAACCGAGTCTCGCACATCATCGCCGCGGCTTGGTTTAGCAGCTGAAGTTGATGGTCTGAATTGTAAGCACGTGCATACGCGACATTATCCAAGACCTCTTCTCCCGAAAGTCCATATCGGTTTGCCACCGCTAGCAGTCGGACGGGGCGAAACGTTCCCTCGGTATCAATATAGAGGCATTTACCCTCACCACCGCCCATATCAAATGGCAACTGGCATGTTACAGCTAATGTGTGACATATTTGACTCTTTCCAGTTCGAAATTCTCCAAATAGTTCGGTAACGGAGCCGGTCTCGATACCACCGGCGAGCAATGTATCCAAATTTTTGGAGCCGGTCGAAATCGAGATAAGCTCGCTTCTGCGTTGATGCATCTCTGTCGCCGTCGTAAAGCCCATGGGAACAAGCTTAGAAGCTTTAAAGAAATGTCAGTATGGCAAAAGTTTCCAATTTCACGCCGCTTTCACGTACCTTCGCCCAAAATTTTGGCAGCTTTTTGCTCTGAAATGCCTTTGATCTGCTCAAGCGTGCGGCGAGGCGTGTACGCCACGGATTCCACTGTATTGAAGCCTCCATCTACTACAAGTTGGATATCGCGCTTGGTCAAGCCGGAGATGCCCTATTCGAAGGCTGGTTAGTCACAGTTGCGGTGGTTCCGCGCAAGAGATGACGCTGTATACTTACCTCAAGCGCTGTCAGCGGCGTTGGGGCACCAGGACCGCCCATCCCACCATCCTCGCCCATCTGGGCCTCATCATATTCTTCGCTCATACTGGTTATCTGCGAACCGGGACTTCAGGCCGTGTGAATAAGAGTATTGCGTTTTTTTAGGTGGCAATCGGCGCTGTCAGTGGACGAGTGAGCGGCGAGGTGTGTTGTGGGTGGGCGCGTCGGAACGCGACTTGGACAGGCAGCCACCTCGTGAATCCAACGCCTGATCACGTGCATCACTGGGAGCGTAAACATGCGATTAATGGCATCACTCATCGAGGTATACTGGTGGATATTTTAGAAACGAGATATTTGTTTAGAATTACGTCTGCTGTTTCTTTCTGAAAGGTTTTTCTTAATGAGTTTCTAATTTGTTGAATCAAATACTCTACAGTTGACACCTACAGCCTGTCCCGCCTTCCACAAGAATGCAGCTTGAAACGACCATGAGCGAAACAATTTCGTCTCGAAAGTTCACATGTCACATTGAAGAAAATTTGGGCAGTTTATGAACAGAAGAGCTCGTTATATTTTATCTAGAATCTATTGTACAGCCCAAATCCACTAATATCAGAGACAACAAGCCATCAAGCTACTAGTTGCAATAAGTTATTATAGCTGGTAGTAATGTAATGTCAAAAAAGCCAACGCCATGATGCAAAAGCAAGCTAAAGCTAAAGCAGAAACGTGTCGCTATTAAATCCGCCATAGCCAGGGATGTTTGTCGTTAAAACTATGCAAGCTTTTTACTGGACAGCAATGCGTCGGGACTCGTGCTTCTTAGCCTTGGGGACAACGATGCTCAGGATGCCATCCTTGAAGCCAGCACTGACAGTGTCCTGGTCAACCCGCGAGGGGAAGCTGAAGCTGCGCGAGAACTCGCCAATGCTCCTCTCAGAGAGCCAGTACTTGGCTTGGTCGGCTGGCTTCTTAGGCTCGACGGGGGCCTTGGGCTCCTCGACAACCTCAAAGCCGTTTTCCTGGGCGTTGTTTTCATCTTCATCAGCAACAGATGCGTGGTGTGAGTGAGACTTGGCTGCGGCCTCTTCGCCACCTTCGGTTACGGCATCTTGCTTGGGAGCGTCTTCGACTGAGGTAGCAGCAGAAGGGTGCGTGCCGGAGGTGTATGATCGTTCAACCTTGCCGCGGACGACCAAGGTCTGAGGCTCGGTGAATTCAATGTTGATGTCTTCCTTGCTCAGGCCGGGGAGTTCACCGTGGAGCTCATAGTTGTCGCCCGTCTCGCGGACATCAAACTTTGGCTGCCAGTGAGACAAACCGGCGGAGCGGCGGGAAGAAACGTTGTTGGAGCTGGGACCGCACTGGCTGCCTTGACGCGAGTAGCTGTCAAAGTCTTCGAGAAGGCGGAAGAGAGGCGTGAAAGAGGCCTCGGTGTTGTAGACGGTGCGAGGGAAGAATGCCATTGTGCGTGCTTGGGAGTTTGTTGGTTTCAAAGAGACTTGTTTAATTGTTCGAGGAAGTCTGCGAGAAGAGACTCTGCAGTGTAAGTTGCTGAAGTTTTTGTAGTGGTTGTTGGTGTAAGTGAAGATTGGGATGTGTGTAGATGTGAGTGTGTTCTGATGAAGAATGAATTTCGGATTAACAGGAATCAACGTGCTACTTTATAGTTTGAATTCAAGGTAGATGCGCCTGAGATTAGGCTGCAGTGGTGATTGCGTGACATTTCTAGAAGATGGTTGAATGTGCTGGTATCGCCTTACAAACGCCTTTGATGGCTGTATTTCGAATCGTGTTAGCTGTTGGCAGCTGCCAGAATGCGCTGGAGGCTGCTAGAAGGTTCCACCAAGATCTCGCAAACGCCACCCGACTTTAGCGTCAGTCCCCTACCCCCAGCGTCAGTTGCTCCAATCAGCCGTAACAAATACATATTAAATTTACATCAAATAACAAAATCCCTCAGAAATATGCATTAATCGCAAATTGGATAATTATCATCTAGAATCATCTACTAAAATCGCCATGTTGTGTTTAGGCCAATCACAGTTTCCAAACAGAGACCAGACTCAATTTGCACGGTGCCAACCAGCAAGAATTGCGCTAATCCCTTTTTGGATAGATCAGGACAAGGATACCTGCACCCGCGGTATGACGTCAGTTTGCGCGTTCCAGGGTCCTGTCGGAGTGGAAACGCGGCCCTGCCAGTTTATTCCATGACTTGCGGCCTTTGAGTTTATTGTCGTCGTCACTGGGTGTGAAAATATCGAGAAAACATGATGCTTTGATTTTGCAAATGCCAAAGCCCAAGTCGTCATGAGCAAGCCCGAGTCTCGCCCGGTCTATCGGCACCGGTTCGTCGAGAGTTCCTTGGCCAGCACTAGGTTTTGTCGTCCAGTCCACCCGCCTTAGCGGCTATGTAGTACTAAAATTGGAGCATGAGAACTTGGTTTACCATGTAGATGCTGGGCGTAATACACTTTTCCTGGGCCAAGAAATAGCCTGCCAATGTTGAGTAAAGCCACACCCCCGTGGACCACCGTTCTTCGCCCAACCCACTCCAGTAGTGCGCTTCGCCACTGTTCAAGCCACACTTGGCTCAACGTCGCGGTCAAGTTTCGCGGGATTCTCATTCCAAGTTTTTACCTCGCTATTGTTGTCACAGCAAGTTCAGGGACTCTTTGGGCTCCACGGAGGTGCAGACATGGACCGTCGTGGTCTTTGCCACCTCTATTGCTGGATTCTGGCCATCTCCGGCCGCACACGACACTCTTCGGCAAACATCATGTCGCTAGCCTCCTGTAGACCTTGCACTTAGAAGAGAGCTTGCAAATGAGACAATATAATCAAATAACATGTTCAGCTACAACATTACTCTCATAGCTCTTCCTATTCCCCGTTCAATGCCTTAACTTACCGTTCGTCCATGCAATGCTGTTTGCTCCAAAATCAATCAATTCATCATGCCTCCTTCCCGTTACCGTAGCTGGTTTTAACGCCGTAAGTTGTGCTCTTGTTACGCTCCATAGCCACCCATAGCCATGGATCGCGCAATATTACCCCGTTGTCCCTGGCCAGGTTCGTTATTCGTCCGGTAGTGGAAAAGTCCGACTAGCCGCCGACCCGTTGCTGGCTCCAACTCCGTTCCATCTCTTGCTATTTTCACTTCGCGATTCGAGTTCCAGGGATTTCGCAGGCCTCTTGTGCGGTGGAATGGCAACCGGCTAGTAGACAGCCACGTAAGGTTGAACGGCTTTCCAGATGTTTGTATGTCTTCATCGACCTCGGAGGCTTTTCGACTCGCGACATCTTTTTCTTCAACTTCCTCTTCATCCATTTCTCCATCTGATTCATCTGTCTCTACTTCCCAAAATATTGTGCCTCGTGCGGAGTCGTCAACAATGCGACCCTTTGGGGTGCTGTCGCGCGCTTCGGTCGGGGCCTCTTTGGCCGATTGTGTTTCGTCGACGTCGTAAGTCTTCGGGGCAAATTGAATTGCGGCCTCAGGGTCCTGGTTAATCTCCGAGGCCATTCTCGCGTATCCAAAGTATTCTCCTGATTTGTTAGCCGAAAATATCAGGTAAACATTATCAGAAGTCTAGATGGGAAATTAGTACAAAATCATTCAACCTGTTGCCATAGTTGTGCTGACCTTGAATGCATAGTTCAAAGACTCTTCGTTATGAGACTGTGTTGCCCATACGCCTGTGCGGACGCTGAGTTCCAGATCCTCCAAAGTAAGACTCTTCAGGACGAAAAATCGATCCGGGTGCGGTGATTTATCGCCTGTAGCCTTGCTCTCAGATGGTTGTCGCTGACCAACGACTAGGATAGGCGGCTCGATCTCCTCGGTGCCAGGCTCAGTAGGCGGATTTGCTTCTGAAATGGGAGACGCAGGGCTGCTGCTGGAAAGGCTGGTTGGTGTAAGTTCCACCGTGGCTCCTTCGATGCTATTCTTTCGTAGTCGGCAAACTAGCCTGACGGTCTGGAATTTCGAATCGTGTAGTTTCTTTTGGGCTTCCAGACAGGCCTCCTCGTCATTGAAGTTGGCAAAGGCACAATTACTCTTCGAAATCAAGAAGAGAGACTGCAGCCCTGGTGTTTCGTTGCATACGTAGTGCACAAGACTCATGAGGTCGGTCTGGGGAGGTAGGTTGCCGATCCATATAGCGTTACCTGTCTTAAATTAGCGACCGTAATGAATTTGGGCCGGCCAATTGCAGCTTACCGCTCTGTCGAGGTTTCCTAGGAGGTCCCCGGACTGCGTTTTGCATTTTATTGTCACCTGTATGAGCTTGCGTCAGAACCAATTCCAGACCGTTATTGAACGAGCTGTCATACCAATCTGTTTAGAATTGTCATGATTAGGTTTGTTCCGTCGACTCGATGTTCGCTGTGATGGTTTTCTCGCTGTTGCGGTCGGCTGTCCATGAACCAACGGCGCAGGCATCATTGGACTCGGCATGTGATGGTATTGCTGAGGGAAATTATGCTGGTGTTGTTCAGCATAATGCGGCACTTGCACATAATACGTCGCAGGCTGTGCCTGTCCCATGATGACGTGCGGCGCGTAATATGCCATGTTTTGACGGTGTTGCATCTGCGGATGCCCAGCGTTGTTGATTGAATTATCGACACCATAGTACGGTGCCATTTGGTGCGGTGTTATGTAATAGCCCTGAGGTGCCATTGATTCGTGGGATGGCCCCGGGAACTGAGGATTATGTCCCATCTGGGGCATCATGGAAGGGGGGACGTGTTGAGCGTATCGTGGTGGCCCTTGAGGAAACTGGTTGGGCTGATACTGATGGTAGGGAAGGGCATTGGCCATTTGTGACATTTGGAATGGCTTCGAACTCCCATCTGGGCCTGACGGCTGTGTCATGTCGAATTGAGATGAGAATGCATTGTGCTTCGCGGTTTCGATGTCCTCATGAGGAGGAGCCGGCTGTCGTTGTGGTTCACTTGTCGCCGGCTTGGCAGGGGGTTTTTGAGCTAGTAACTGAGAAGACTGTTTCTCTTTGGAAAGAGACTCCTGCAGACCTGGCTCAGAATCTTTCGGCTTCGGAACGTCGCCCATGTCTTCCTAGACTTCGCGTGTAGGGGACAGGGGGCGGTCTCGTATTGGCGCTAAGGCACAGCCAAAACAGTTTGTGGCTGTAACTGCGACTTGGGGGATTAGTGTGGCCCAGAGAATCAATACTGTACAGCCAAAGAGACTGAAGTAGCAGATAAGGACAACAATTCGCTCGAGTCCTTGCAAAGAAGAAATGATAGATAAAGTAAAGCCGCAGTCTGGCTTACTGTGGAAGGTGTTGGCACGCAGCCCTAAACCAAAGGTACTTAATATAGGACAAAGGGGGAGGAGTAGTATTTTTGTAGGTGAGGTGTGGCGGCAAATAGCTCTTTGCCCTGCAGATACAATTGGGGCAACGTACTCGTAGAAACCTGAACAGGCAGGAAGAGCTGTTTTGTGGGATGTCGTGCTCCACCGTCTTATGTGACTGAGCAGCAATATAGTCGTAATGTATGTCTTTGAAAGACTGCCGGCCGACAAGAAGGTTAATGGAGCTTGCAATACAAGGTGAAGCGCTGTTTCCCTGAGTTAGGGGTGTAAGTAGCTGAGAGCTTGGGGGCCACGCTTGTAAATACCTACCGTGAGCGAGGCTGGCTGGGGATATGGGGTGGGCTCTATTAAAGAACTTGCGATGGATTTGTGCCTTCTCTCCTGCGCTGTGGAGTACGTGGGAGGCAAAGGACGGCTGCGTAGCCGTTATAGAGCTGGCCAAGGACAAAAGGACCACCCAGAAGGACCGGATACCGAGTGGGTAGGGTATAGAGAACGGTCGCTCCGGGGCGGCGAGAAGGTACTTTTTCGGCGCCGTTCGGCCTGCAATAACGTCCAGATGTGCTGGAGGAGTGTTTGCAGTAGGAGCAGAATCGAGAAGGCCTGGGGAGGATATAGTCAATCCGCGCGGCGGCGTTGGATCGCGGCTAGCTTAAAGCGAGGTAATGCGCTTAATGCAAGACCAGTGTATCCAAGCGTCGCCAGAAGGGCTCTATAACAATATCCAACTCCTGCTTTCTCAAAGGTCGGAGGCTGTGATAGGTAGAATTGGCTCCTAGCCCTGCAGCTTAAGGCGATAGGCGCCAGCGCTAGCGAGAGTAGTAGGTGAGCGGGATGTTGCCAGGCGTTACGACGTTTTTTTGCCACTTGGCTGATCTGCCGTCAAAGTGGTTTGCTTGAGAAAAGTATGAGCAATACAAGCGAGGGCTCTGTGCAGGCTTAATGGCAGGGCCTGCGTGGCGTCTTTGGTGGATTTGTGCTTGCCGGTTTGTACTTACACGCCCTAGGGATCGGGGCGTGTCAACCCGGCGGTGGAATGGGGGCGTGTGCGTGCGTGAGCGTGTGAGATGCCAGAATAGGACAAGGGAATCAATAATTAGGGTAGAGATCGGGACCCAGACAGGCTTGGTGATAAGACGAACGAGTTTACGCCTGGGCTATTCCTTGTTGGAAATTTCAGGCGCGAGCGGACTGTGGCTAGCGGGCCCCGGTAGCTTAGTACTAAAATTCCAAAAAAAAACACGATTGTCGGCGCCGGCACGGCGTGCCAACGGTATTGATGGGATTCAATGCGCGCTTGAGCCAAAAAGACTACCAAGTAGAGTATTTGCCACTGGCTCAGGAACGTCTCCAAGCAAAATGGGGTTGCTGGAGTCAACGGGGAAAGGGTTCCACCAGGTTGTGCCACAGGTAGCTGTACTCGTAGGGTGGTCTCTGGCGCTATTCGGAGGAAAAGCCTCTCTAGTTGATTGGCTTGAGTGGAGGAAGTGTTTGGGTTCAGGTTTCGAAGGAGCCAATTGGGTTTGTCAACTTGTTACGCTGAACCCTGGATGTCGGGGGGAAACAAAACAAGAATACTGGGATTGGAACCATTTGCTGTCGGTATAGTAGTAGCTGGGCAAAAGAAAAGGCTGCTGCCCTGGGGTTCTAGATCCGCCTGATATGAACGACTTGGAAACAAGGTATTGAAAGCAGTCAAGGCCCGGCTGGACCGCCAGTACGGGGCGTCCGCAGTTTTGGCCGGCGCTTCCAGACTGCCAAGTACAAGGAGTTTTTGCCACGCACTACTACAGGGCCGTACTACTAGGCCGTACGATACGCGAGGCGAGACCGGCCTGATATTCTGCAGATCTGAGGAAAACCCTGGAGGGGGCGTGTGCGGTGTAAGCCAAGTGGTGTTCTGGTTGCTCTGAACGGAGCGCGACCAGTCATGTGTGGGCTGCGGCATCCGGTGTAGCACGTCGGTGTGCCGCGTGCAAGTAGGTACAAGTCGCTATCCACTTACGCAAGAAAAGAAAATTCCAGTTTCATAGGGAACAAAGTGGATTTCAAGCTGCCAGACGGGGCCGAAGCCATTGGTCCCTTCGATTGGCTGGGCCGTGATTTTACCTCTAGTCTGTGACGTCAGTGGAAGCCAATCCCGGCTATATGCACCGTGGACCCTGGATCGGCACCAAGAACTGCCCGGTTGGGACATATACGTACCTGCTTTCTCGTACGCAAGTGCAGCGTCTTACTGGTCCGTCAGTACTAGTAGCTGTACCAGAATCCTTTTCGTCCTATTCCATAATTTGTTTTGCCTAGAGTCGATGATGTATTTGGAGTACGGATGGATGTCTCGGCGTTGCTTCCAAATGAGTACCGTCGACGCTCATCGTCACCTGATGCCACTCCTTACGGTGCAATCTTAAAGGCTTGCAAACTCAAGACGTGCGTCTGAATTCGTGTCATAGCAGTTCTGAAATGCTTTGGTAAAGTACGGGCAAGCTAAAACGGATTGTTTCCCGTTGCGCTACGGAGTACAAGTGCTAAGCTAAAGGAAGACGGAGAAATGAGAGGAATTACCGCCCCATCCCGCCAGGATCCTTCAAGTACAGAAGTTGAGCCAATTTCCCATGTCGAGTATGATGCAACAATTGGTCAAAACCGATCTTCCTTCCAACGGCACTTGGGTGTCGCCATGATATCATTCTGTACGCAGCATGTCGGCTACAACGGTCCATTACGCACATGGCTGTAACTCGTATGAACTGAGCGAAGACCAAGTCTTGGCGACAACACATGTATTTGGACCCTTGTCAGCCAAAATCTGGAGCTTTCTGGACAAAAAGGCTTTCCGCGGACGCTTTCCCAAGGAGCTTACGAATGCAAGCAAGACCCAATCGCGTCGTCCTTGGAATATTCGTACTGTACATGTTTTTTCCTTGCAAAGCCTGGGGTTAAAAAAGTGGGACATGTCTCCCGTCTCATTCTGGTAGTTGGATAATAGTTGTGGCGGTGGCTCAACCGTCCCGGAGAACGTTTCTCGTTCGACCGGATCGGACCCTCCGGGAAACTGGTGAGCCTAGGACCAGACTACGAGTACTGATACGCGCTCGGTCAGCCTTTCATCAAACGTTAGCGGCATTTTGGCCGTTTTGCTTCCCCGTTGCACTTTACTTGGGTTTCAAACGGTGGTTATGCTCCCGATGAGGATCTGCCCACTCTCTCTCAGCTATTTACAATAGTCATGGGTGCCTGTCCACGTCGACCTTTACACAGTACGAGTAAAACATAAAAAAGAAAACGGACAAATATAGTGACGCTATCCCTGCATGTACTTGTTCCGCTCGAGCAATTGACACGCAGAAGCTCCCCAGTGGGTTGCTGTCGCCCAGCTGCAGGGACCAAGTGACGCGTGATGACGACATGGAGTTGCAGGAAGGCCCACGCTCTTGTGCGTCGCAGCGGCCGGTAGGGGACTTGCTGAGGTTTCTCCACCGAGCCGAAGTGCTACAATCGCCTGCCACAGGCGCTGTAACTGCTCACTACGAAAACGAGCACTCGTACCTGTGCCGTACTTTACGGTGTTGGAGAAAACTCTGTCTCTAGCCCTTGGCTGTCCCAATCAAGATTCGATCTTCACAGGCACTTGACTATCCAGCCCTGTTTCTTTCACCAGCCACACTTTTGTTTACGGACACCCCTCTGAGTACGCTCACGAGGGCTCTTCACGAAATGCAGTTTTATGGCCAACTGCCACGACCCCATTCTTCGGCCACTTTACAGGATGCACCTCGTTACCGCACCATCGCAATTGTAACTGCATGCCAAGACTATGGACAAGTAATCAGTAGCCGGGAAGAGGAAAATCAGTATGGAGTGCATATTATGTGCTCAAATAACCCTCATATGTACCGATACAGAGCTTGGGCTACTGGTAAGGAACGAATAACTTCCTTCGGAAGGCAAAGCACTTTATGGCGGCCCCACTCTTGTCCGACTCGGCCGTCTGGCCCCCGAGCCCCTGCCCTTCTTCGTCGCCCAATTCAACACCTCCTGGGTGGCAAATACCGCCGATGATTCACGGTACTATTTCCCAGGAAGAGATATGACACTCACAAGCCCAATTGCACAGTTCCCACCGGTTCCACTCTACCGTACAACGAATAAGCAACACGCCCTTACGAGCCTTTCCTCTGCTTGCCAAGGGCGCTCCCCTGGTCCACGTAATCCCACGGCCGATTCTCTCGTGCGAGACTGTCCTGTCGGTTTTCTCATTTGCTGTGGCTTGCTTTCATATTCTCACTCCCCCAAGCCACACAGTCCTGCGCCACTGTCCCAATTCCAATTCCCCATCTGGCTCGAGAATAGAAGCGTTTCTGTGGTCCCTTGCTTTCTCCATTCGTAACGCTGGGCCACCGCCAATATGTACCATTTCCTCGGCTGGCTTGTGTTACCGCTTTTACCGCGCCGCTTGGGTCTTGGAACACATTATTCGTAAGCTTTGTAATTAATGGTTATGACTCATTTTTCTTCCTCTTCAAGGCTTGCCTGCGCTCCCGCCAAGATCGGCATGCAACTCTGCTCTGTTTGCGGGTGCCATATTATTTGTCAGGGTGTCTCCATACGTCTAGAGCACATCACGCTCACCTCACCCATGCAACGCTGCTCATGCAACCATACAGCCTTGACGGAGAAAATTCTCCTACGTTAATTACTCGTAAAAGTGGCAGAAGTCTAAGTCTTCTACAACTTGAAAATTGTTACCACTGATGCCAATTGAGCTGCCAGGCGCGCGCTTGCTCTTCTCCACGTGTCGCTAAAATGCATATAGGGTAGCTATTCTGTACTCGTAAAGACTGCCCGCTGTTGCCGCCAAGCCGCCCTGTCTACGCCACCATCAATACTTTGCTTGCCGTCTCCGAGTGCTCCGTAAAGTGGCTTTGACCTTTCAAGATGCATGAGGGGAAAACCAATATCAATCAATTGGGCTAATTGGGGCTGCGTACGAGCCGGAGCATCCGACGTAAAAGTACGATGCTACCCTGCGAAAGGCCCACCGTCTTGGCCGGATACTCTGTATCCGTTTTCCGCCGCGGGACTCCGTGGAGATGGCGGAAACTGACGGACTCTTGGCTCAGCATTTACGTCTGATGCTGTGATTGTGGGAATCTATACTCCCAAAGAGATAATCGACACCGGTCAAGTCGGGGCGAGGTCGGCAACTTTGAGTTGTACGAAGTAGTAGTCTTTGGCTCGCCAGGCTGCTTCATCTTCTGCAGACGATTGAACAACTCGACGACAAATAGCGAAATAATAACGTGGTAACAATCTGCTTTACTCGATTTAATGGGGAGTTTGGGTAGCTGAGGCTTGGGCTTTGCCAACTTATGACAGTCGTAAGTCAGAATACGTTGGCCATTCGTATCGAGTGATGGATTAGTTCCTCGACTTGACACTGCAAAACCCCAATCTCTGGTACTTTATAGAAGGGCAGACGAATATTGACAACGATTTTGAGCAAAGTTGCGGTAGGACACATGTCATGGGGTAAATCTGTTTCTTATTTCTCTGAGCCCATCTATCTCAATTATTGTACAAAAGCACTTCCAGAAACGCCCACCTAATCCTTCTTCAACGGCACGAAAATCTCCTCGACGCCGTTCTTGGTAATGACAAGCATCTGCAGCGAGTCACCAACTTCAATGTGTCGCTCGGCCGCACCGTCAAACGCGTCCTTGATAATAGTCTCAACCTGCGGTCGCTCAAGAGGTTGGCGCTCCCTCTCCTTCAAGTCGTGACCGACGCCGCTTCCAGGGATGTACTGGTTGCGGAAGTTGACCTGGTTGTCCAGGAAAGGCATAATGAGACTAGCGGCCGCACCGCCAGCTCTGCATTGCTCGCGTTCGTAGCTGCCCACGGGATCGTACGAGTAGACAGCGCCCTTGCCCTCCTCATCGAGACCACCGAGCATGGCGTGCGTATAGTATGGGAAAAATCGCTTCTGGTAGAGAATCGTAGACAGGCGCTTGGCGCAGGCGTTGACGCTCATGGGCTTGTTGTGGCGGTAGCGGTAGATCTTGCAAATGGTGTCGAGGCGATCGCGCAGGGCGTCGCCGTCGGCGGCGAAACCGCATACCGACAGTACTAACGTCGCATCTTCTTGCGAGGCTGTGGTACCGCCAATCTTGAAAACCTTGGGCACCATGCGTGAGTTGATGCTGTATCCGCTGGTGTGACGAGTGTCACCAGCCATGATGGTGAAGTCGGCACCAGCAATTCCGAGGGTCGAACCACCATTGTCTGTATATCTGTTTGCGATGTTGTCAGCAGCGGTGCAACTTGTAATGGCCATCAGATGACGTTTGAAGGCCAAGGCGTATCCTTACGGGTTGAATCGATGCTCTCGTGGCTCGGCTGACGACTTGGGGACGTCGGAGAAGGAGTAGTTGGGACCGTTCATGACTGGGTTCTGGCTGAACATGGCTGCCATTGTGGCAGTTGTATGGCTACAACTGAGCTCTGTCGAAGAAAAGATGCCGATTTGGAGATTCGGCGAGGTGCGTGGTTGATGAAGACGGTTATCGTGGTCGTTGGGTCTGGAGCTTGGAGCTGGCCGCAAAGAGCACGCGTACAGCTGTAGCCTTGATGAGGCAGCTATGATGACTAAGGCCCCACTTTACGTGTTGCTTGGACCAATCAGTCTGTATGCGCACTAGACAGCACTGGAGCGGCTTCGAGACACTGTAAATGAAGGAAAGGACATTTGAAACGACATATTTTACAAGGGACAGTTTTGCTAAAATGTGTGGACATAAGGTGATGTGGAAATACAGCCACTTGGCTCAGTATCGCGTTGGCCAGATCAATCATGACACTCTATTACAGACCAACGGCCAGCCGTGTAGGTGAACGAATCCAAACAGTATGGAAGGTATCTTTTAGCGGTATCACACAGAAAACTGGTCTTTTGAAAAAGAAAAACAAGAAGAAAAAAAGAAAGAGAAAAAAAGAAAGAAGAAGACTGACTCTCCGTAATAATCAACCCTTCTAAACTGCTCTCATGACAGCTTGCCAGCTACACCACAAAGGCTTGCTGCGCCGTTTATTTACCCCACACTAACACTAGCCGAGGCGTTTTGAGCCGAGCCAGTGACATCTGGATGCGGCTCTCAGACCATCAATCGAGCGTAATTGTTTTTATAGAAGGAGAATATTGGATTTTTATTCTAATATATCTGCTATTCTGTCGAGGAAGTTACAGGAAGCGACCCAAAATCGTTGGGATATTTGTAGGCAGACCATTCTGGCGTTGCTTCTATATCGAGAAAAAGGGCCGGATTGACTGTAGACAAGTAAAGCAATGCTGAAATTAATTTCATGAATTTATTGTAATTTTCCAGCTACGAATCCGCCGACCCCTCTTTTCAACAACTCTTCCTCCAACATTCTGTGGCTTCCTCGGATGCATATGAAGAAATGAGCTCCTCAGCCATGTGCGGCCCGGCTCGGCGTCTATTCGTAGAAGTCAGTGGGGCACGGTCGTCTTACCCCAGCAGACGCCATTGGCCAGCGCTCCAAGCAGGACATCCGCCTTCGCCCCTAGCACCCCTGGTCGCGCAGCCACGAGGCTCAGGCTATTGTTGCAGACTAACTGGCCTCGGCAGCAGATAATTTGTTCTGCATTTCCTTTGCAGATTCTCTCCTCCCGCCATTGTTGCGCTTCCCAACCTGTCGCCTTTGCCTTCATCTGGTCCAGGTATTGGAGTAGCAATCATGTCTCGAGACATACGCGCCAAAGCGCTCGAGAAGATAGCCTCACTGTCTGCCGCCTCGACAAACACGTCGTTTGACAGGTCGGACCTGGACAAGCTTTGTCGAGCGTGCCACTCTGGTGGTAGGAACAGGGAATACAACCATGGCTCCTACAGCTCGAAGCACGTCGGCTCCCTCGGCCGGATTCCTATGGTGAGCAGCTTGACTATGCGACGCTCGATTCGCCTTGCAGAGCAAACTAACACTGATAGTCAATCCGCGAATACGATGTCCTCCTTGCCCTATGCAAGACGGCGCCAAATATCCAGTCTAGCCAGTCCGCGCAGAAGTTGTCCTACCAGCTGATCCCCTACATTCTCGAAGCACACTCACAGACCTTCGTTCCGTCTCCCTTCTTCCGCAAGATCAACCCATGCCCGACCGAATCGCTGGCTTTCCACGTCACCGCGGCCCTCCTGGCTCTCGGCATCAACTACAATGAGCTCAAGGAGACCGTATCCGATGGCATATGGGCATTTACCAATGCCTGCAGCCGAGCCACCGAGAGCGTTCTGTCCCCTCGTACCAGCGATCCCGACAACCTCAACCTCGACGAGGCCGTCCGAACGCTGAACATTGCCGTTGCGATCCTCGGCTTCCTCGACGCGGCCTCTGCACAATCTAATTTCTGGAAAGCAGGTGGCCGATTGGGTCTCATCCAAAAGCTTAAGCAGCTTCTGTCGGAGCCTTTTCTCATCGCTATTGAGACTTCCTTGTCTACCATTCGCAACTCTCACAGCGACGATCGCGAGGTCAAGGAATGGAAACGCCATCTCAAGCTATACGTTGCTGCTGGACGGCCGCTTGGTGCTATGCTCCTCCAGAGAAGCTTTATGTGGCTTGTTTTGTCGAGCACGTCGCTCATGATTGCCGACGGATCCCAGCTGAAGCAGACTCATATTCTAGATCTGCTCATGGACAACAATGGCGCCGCTCTTACAAATGGACGTGCCGTTGACGCAGAGCTTCAAGGCATTGAGATGCATGCGAGCCTGGCAATTGACCAAATGAACCACCTTGAAGCTGGTGCCGACTTTGCTCGTCTTGGCTCTCCATCGCAGCAAAAACTCACTTTTGCCGTCAAGTCAGCCACCATGATTTCCTTCATGAGCTGTGCCGTCCTCAACGAGGATGCCGCTGATCCTGAAGTGCTTATAAGCTGGCTCCAAGAGGCTTTGGATGACCCCGCTCAAATGGCTGATCCGGTGCTCGCCAGTACTACAGTCCGCTGCCTTGCCTTGCTCTGCCACATTTCTCCTTCATTCTCGCCAACGGTCATCCGTGCGCTGCCGCGATTCCTTGTCCAAGCAGCTCCACAGGGTAATGTCGGTAGTGTCGCGTCTAAGAGTCTTGCTTTTGTTCTAAAGATGCTATCCAAAGACGCCGTTATTAGCACACTCTACTCCCTGGGCAACGTCTTGAGCCCTGAAACCGAAGGGACTATCACGAATGGCAACATGAATGGAACAGCAGACGGCGAGCAGAAGCTCAACTCTGTTTATCAGCATAGACATTCTAATGACAGCTCCATCTCTGTCCAAATGAATGGCGAAGAAGAGACGTCTGTTGTATATGGAAATGTTGTTCAGGCTATATGCGGTATTGCGTCTACTTGCGAAGATGAGAAGATCACCGCCTTGGCTCAGTCCATGCTTCTGCAGAAACTTGACAAGGTCAATACAAGCGTCGACGCGCAAGTCATCGCTGGCGCGGCCGCTCTGGCACTTAGTGGCGGCCAGCTGGAGTTCCGTTCACTTTTGAAAATGTATAATCGCATCTGCCATATTGGAGTCGTTGACAAGAAAGAGTTTCTGCTGGCTGCAGTCGCAAAGGGGCGAACCCACATCTCAGCAAGCATTAAACGAGATTCGCCGCTTTTTGATATTTACTGGGAACATATTTTGGACAGCATCATTGCACTGGGCGATGCTTACTCGCAGAGCCACACAAAGGAGGCTGATGTTGAGTTGGCCGCGCAGGAAATTGGCGAGCTTCTTCACCCGCTTGCTGTACTAATGTCCGGCAACGATTTGGCAGCAACCCCACTGGCCAACGACGAGTCTTATTCTCTTCTCCGCGATGCATGGTTCAACATTGTGGTCCACGGCATCACGAGTGGCACAACCCGCGGCAAAAAGTATTTGAATGAGCTCCGTATAATTGCAGTTCATTCCCCTCCCCTAGTTGCTGAGCAGCGAAGTGAACAGGTCGAGAGTGATATCGAACTCAATACTGTTTTGCGTCGTGGTAACAGCAGCGAACGTGAGTCGCTACAAAAGAAGCTACTGAGCGACCTCATCCCCTCGAAAGCCGGTGATATAAAGAGCTTAAGCTACCGAAAGGTCATCTTTCTTCATTCCGCCTACCTAGTTGAAAGCCTTCGTGCAGACGCTGGCGATTGCACCAAAGTACTTTCCTACTTTCTGGAGCCCAGTATGCGAAAAGGAGAGGTAAAGAGTGTCATGGAAGGCATTGCCGCCGCAGTCATCGAAAAGTACCTGCGAAAGACTCTTAGCGGCACGGTTCCTGCATTTTCAGCTCAGTATACTGCCAAGCAGTTGGCAGCCATCTTTTGCAGTTGCTGTCACCGCATTGAGAGAGTTCAGCAAGCTGCCTTTGCGGCCGCCGATCGAATTGTCAGAGATGTCCCGTCTGCTCTCTGCAACAAGATTTCGCTAGTTGCCCTGCTAGAGCTGCTCTCACTCATGTGGTCCAGCTGCCTTGAGGCAGAAACCGACATGTATTCTCCGCGATCTACTTTTACTTCGGCACGTGGCAATGTTACTGTTGAGCTGTCTGACGACTACGACTTCCGTCGCTGGACGTTGGACATTTTAAACCGTAAGGCTAAGGTCTGGGTCAATGCCGCAGTCAATCTCGCACCCCTTGACGTCAAGGGTCTTCTACAGACGTATCTATCGGAGTTTGATGACGAAGGCGCCTATGGACACATTTCTCTCGGCAGATCTTTTGCACTGGAGCTCGGCTCGACTATACCCTCTACTGATAACCGATTGCAATCGCTCGAAAGAGTCGGCGATTGTAGCATCAATACTGGGTCCGATCTCATTGCGCAGTACACCACTCGTCAGGAATATCGTTATGGCGAAACGCTACCGGAGCGAGGAATGGAGTTGCCCAGTATTTCGCACGGTCATTCGCTTTCCCAGTCATCAGTCGTGGAGAGCGCAAATGCCGCTACGGCACTTGCACACGTTGAGGCCCGTATTCTTAGCAAGAAGGAAACGCCGTTTACAGAGGTGCGAGATATTCTGAGACGAGCTGCTGCACTACTGTGCCGCGCGCGGCAAGACGAATCTGCTGTTGCTCGCTATTTGGTTAGTATTCCATTTGCGCAGTTCTCTAAGCAGTCTCTCAAGTTGGGAGTTTCTCTATGGCTTGGCGTAATCAATGAAAATCCACGACTTGAGTCCAAGTTGCTCAACACTATTGCTCAGCAATGGGAGTTTACAATTGCGCGACGAGTGGGCATGTTTGATCGCTCGCTGGCACATCCCGATCCCTTCTTGCTGAAGGAAGAATTTGCGCCGTCTGAGCTAGAGCAGCTTAAGAAGACGAAACAGCAGGTGCATGATCTTCTTGTCCCTCATACCCGTCTGTTGCAGTTTTTTAATAGCCACTTCAATGCCACCAGACTTGGCAGCCCAGACGTCCAGCGAGTTTTTCTCCGCTTGCTAGATCTGACGCTGGAAGCCATGAAGGACTGCGGCTCTCACCCAATGACACGCGACCTGCGATTCCAAATTATGCACTTCGGCCTCAAAGTCTTGCGCGCTAGCACCGCAATCGGTGCCACGGCCCAGTGGAGACTGAAAGAGAGGATCCTCTCCGCTGGTCTTAGCTGGTTTAAGCATTCGCCTAGGTGGTCGTTTGGCAGCAACCTTTTGCAGCTCAAAACAGAAGTGCGCCTCATTTCCGACATACTCTCAGCATTGAAACTTGTGTCGTTCATAGGTGCTCATACCGTTGGGAATGTCAAATCGCTGCAGAGTAAGGAGCAGTTGTTGACAATTTTACTGGAAAATGAGCAGACTAGGCTTACTGTCTGGGCCAACCCTCGGAGCGTACCCGGATCGCATATGCCTTCACACCACAACACAAAGAATGCCACCGAGTCTGCTCTGATTCCCCTGGTTCGTACTGCTTGGTACCAGGATCCTGCCATTGCAATCGAGCTGGCAACGCGCTTCCACTTCCCTCGTCTCCACAAGGATGTGCGACATTTGATACTTAGCTCGCCAGAGAAAGTGGTGAATGAGCCGGAGGCCATTCCTCTCATTTTTGGCGGACACCTTGCAGACGATGTCAATTCGCAACTCCAAGTAAGTTTAGACTGTCTAATGCCACTTTCAGCGCTAACAAACTGTAGTTTCTTTTGCTGTGGGAACCTGTTGTTCCAATTACCGCCGTCACCTTCTTCCTGCCAGCGTACAAGGACCACCCGTTCCTCATCCAGTATGCAATGCGCTCTCTTGAGAGCCACTCTGTCGACGTGACGTTTTTCTACGTGCCCCAAATCGTCCAGTCTCTTCGTTACGATGTTCTTGGATACGTTGAGCGCTTCATTCTGGAGACTGCGCAATTCTCGCAGCTGTTTGCTCACCAGATTATCTGGAACATGAAGGCAAACTCTTACAAGGACGACGATGCCCAAGTGCCCGACGACATTAAGCCCACACTGGACGGTGTCATGGCAAAGATGGTGGATGCTTTCATGCCAGAAGATCGAGAATTTTATGAGCGTGAATTTGCCTTCTTTGACGAGGTCACCGGCATCTCGGGCAAACTGAAGCCGCTCATTAAGCGGCCCAAGCCGGAAAAGAAGCAAAAGATTGAGGAGGAGCTGCGTAAAATAAAGGTCGAGGTCGGCGTGTACCTCCCGAGTAACCCTGACGGCGTCGTCATTGGTATCGACCGTAAGTCGGGCAAGCCGCTCCAGAGTCACGCCAAGGCGCCGTACATGGCAACGTTCCGCATCAGAAAGAAAAAGACAGACAGCCACGATGACGAAGGCGAAGCCGAGGAGAAGCAGCGGCTCCAAGCCAATGAGACAGCACCCGAAAACACCATGGAAGTATGGCAATCCGCCATCTTCAAGGTCGGTGACGACTGCCGCCAAGACGTGCTCGCTCTCCAGATGATCTCTGCTTTCCGTGGCATCTTCCACAACGTCGGGCTCGACGTCTACGTCTTTCCCTACCGCGTCACGGCCACCGGCCCCGGATGCGGTGTCATCGACGTGCTGCCCAACTCCATCTCACGAGACATGGTTGGTCGCGAAGCCGTCAACGGACTCTACGACTACTTTGTCTCCAAGTACGGCAACGAAGACTCGCTCCGCTTCCAACAAGCCCGTAGTAACTTTGTCAAGTCCATGGCCGCCTACTCCATCATTTCGTTCCTCTTGCAATTCAAGGACCGCCACAACGGCAACATCATGGTTGACGATGCGGGCCACATCCTACACATTGACTTTGGCTTCTGTTTCGACATTGCCCCCGGTGGCATCAAGTTTGAACGCGCGCCCTTCAAGCTGACGTCGGAAATGGTGGCTGTCATGGGCGGCTCGACAGACCACCAGAGCTTCAAATGGTTCGAGGAGCTGTGCGTCAAGGCCTTCCTTGCCTCTAGACAGTACTGCGAGAAGCTGAGCCAGATTATCCAGCTGATGATGGACTCGGGCCTACCTTGCTTCAAGCCCGAGAGCGTCAAGCACTTCAAGGAGCGCTTTGTGCTGGAAAAATCGGAGCGTGAGGCGGCTGATTTTGTTCGTGGGCTTGTCAAGACGAGTTACTCGAGTTATAGTACGGGTATTTATGACCAGTTCCAGCTTTTGACGAATGGTATTCCGTATTAAGCTTGGTCATGGTAGAAAGTGGCTCTGGAAAAAAAAATTGTGCCTTTGCTGGATGCGCCGTCTCCTTAGTTATGTGTTGATTTCAGTTTGATTTCAGGTGGCAGACCCTATCGTGCTCCTACAACCGTTCATCTCTATTCTCCTTTTGTCTTCTTGCAAGCGTTTATAATTACGCGGCATTAGTATTAATACATATCTCCCTTTTAGCTGTTACAATATCACATATTTGAAGAAAATTTCTCGCTTGCCTTCTTTTCTATATTACAAAATAAAGCTCAAAGTATCCAAAACTATGGTACCATTCCGCAGCGGGCCACTTGTGTCAAGTTGAAGACTGCTTGAGCATATGCGTCGGCGCATTGTAACTTGTATAATCCACATGCACAAACGCGCGATCCACAATCGGCACCGACTCTAAAAAGTACGTCAGCACCTCACTTAGGTCGTGCGAGTCTTTGAGCGGCGTAATAGGTGAGAGCACAATGTCGACTTCGACAAAGAGCTTGTCGCCGGCGTGATAGGCGCGCAGATTCTGGATTTGGCGGATGGCAGTGGCGAAGCGCATGGTGAGGTAGAGGAGCAGGTTGCGTTCGTCCTGGTCGGCGGAGAAGCCGGTAAGGTTGCGTACGTGGTGTGCGGATGTTTGGCTCCAAGTTGTGATGACGACGGCGGAAAGGAGCAGACCACCAGTTGCGTCGAGCCACCATATTTTACCGTAGAAGCCGACTATGTAAGTGTGTGAGTCAGCTGAAAGTTTGGACAGTGGTTGGTGATAATTGCATGCGCTTTTCTTACCAATGGGGAATAAGATGGAGCCGATGTTGAAAATTACATCCGTCTTGGCGTCGTCGGCGCTGTGAAACGATGCGTTAATCAAACGAAACACGGCTGTTGCATGGTTTGGATGGACTTACAGGGCTCGGACGCTTGAATTTCTGACCAAACGGCACCATAGCCAGCAAGCTCCTTTGATTACGATCGTGCTGACCATGATGATGATGGCCGGCATACCTAGCTTAATCATTTCGTGTTCCGGGCCGGCGAGGCGCTGGATACACTGCAGGCCCACCTGGAAAAATGAAGTGACCATGATGACGGAGAAGACAAGCACACCGAGGGGCTCTAATCTGTAATACGGAAAACAAGGCATCGTCAGCATGGGCCTCGGTCTCGGGTGACAAAATAGGAACGACCGCTGTGTGAATCAAAGTGATACATGGAAAGCCGCTAACAAGGGTGCCATGAGACAACAGGCACAACGTTATTTGCCCTTAATGGCAATGGCTTCCTGGAAAAGAAATATTGACGAGAAACAAAAAAAGGGGGTAAAAAAAGTAACGTACCGGCGACGACCAACGGGGTAGCGATAATCAGACTGGCTCGATGATATAAGTCGAGTCGTCGTCCAGACGATTGCCGTACTGAGGAAATCGAGGACAGCGTCGACAAGAGATGCCAGTACTGACATGGATGGAACCGAGATGATGACAGCAATTTTACCAGCTAGCAACACGACATTGGCTACCAAATTAACGTAAATAGCTAGCGTAACAACGGGATCATCGCTATCAATGTCGGCATCTTCCAGCCATGGTAGCAACGGCCGTGGTCCGTTTTCCGGATCCGTGGCCGGCATGGGCAGCAGGGGCCGTCTCTCGCCAGGGCGAATTTCCGCTTCAGTTTCATCTTCATCGTCGGTATGGTGGTTAAGAGCGAGGGTAGGCAGATGCTCTGAAGACTTGAAAATATCCTTTGGGGTGCGTTTTGGCGGGAGAGGCGGCGTCTTTGCAGGCCCGCTTGTGGGTGTGGTAGTTGTTGTAGACCCGTAGGACGTCGGGCCATTGAAGCGGTCAACGAGGGACGTTGATAGTGAGGATGAATCTTCCTCAGTAATGGTGGCTGGTACATCGACGGGCTTATATGCAGAGGCTTCTAATTCGGCATGGTATTCATTGAGTAGGTCATGGGGGACGGACGAGTCCAGCAGGCAGTCAATGTACATATACTGCTGGATGAGATCATTGGTCCGTTCATAGTATTTTCGTCTTGAATCGCGATGGTTGTGTCAGTCAATGCGCTGGTGCCACGACAGGCATGGGGCGGACCATGGTCTTACATTGGTTTCTTCATGTCTTGGAGCTCATCTTCTGATTTCCAATAACGCTCCCAGCGGTACCGGGGATTACTTTTGCCAATCAAATTCATGCTTCTGTTTTGCGGGCCTCCGAGAATTTGGCTGAGACGGGTCTCATCGCGCAAGAGCCTCTCAATTTCATCGTCATCCCCGGCGCGAGCACGGCTGCGCCCACGAGTTGATTCCTCGTCATCGGATGAAAAGCCGTGGGCGTGTCGCAAGCCATGAGCTCCGTGCCATGACGTAGTGAGGTTCTGCTGTGAGCGGCTCCGCATCATTGAAGTCAACGTGCCGGTGCGCGTTGGCAGGGCCGAATGAAAATGGCCATCGTCTTGAGCCACCAGAGACGGGCGGCGGCTCGGAGGGCGAGGGCTCGGCGAAGTCATTGTCGTGGCGCCGGTACTCGTCGCTCAACAGCAGTGCTGGCGCCCTGGGCTCACAGGTTGATTGGGCGTGGTGAGTTGCGGTGAGTCTCTTTACCCCAAGCAATTGAACCAAGAGCCGACCAGTCTTAAGCAAGGCTAGACAGGCTCAGGTCAACTAAGCGTGTTCCAGTGAGAGTGAGTCGCGGTTAGACAAAAGACAAGGACGTGGCCGTCGGCACTGGGGAGCGGACGCGAAACGGGACACAGGGTGGATGCAGAGAGAATAAAAGAAAATATGCTCGGCGATGCGTCGCATGTACGAAGTATGTAGGCCCTGTCTCCGCGCGTTGTTGCATACGTCGTAGCAGCTTTGCGCCAGCACGAGCTTTTTTTTAGAGTTAGCCTGGTGGCGCGGCTACCGAGCACGGGCTCCCTCCGATATTGGCGCCCAGACGAGGGACGTGGAGCCAGGAGGCGGGGAAGGGAGGTGCGCTCTGTGGAGACGCTATCCGTGCCTGGGCGGCCGTTGTCGAACTCTCTGCAATGGAAATTTCTCCTTTGGGATCTCCTCCCGCAGCTCAGATTTACTCTGCGCTTGTTGGCGGAAATCCTGATGAAGCTGCACCATGAGTCTGGATCTCGGTGCTGGCTGTTGGTGGTGACGTACCTTGATGGGCCGCATGCATCTGCACCAGGCGCGACCTGCATTACACAATTGCCGTATCTGGTTTAGCCCCATCGATGCCGGCAAGAGCTTGTCGCACTGCCAGTCTTGCGCCTTCCACCAGCAACGGCGGTTGAAAAAAGCGTTTGTTGAAAGCCCGCCCTGGTGAAATGTTTCAATGCCGATTCTAGCACGTTTGCAGACTGCAGTTTTTTCTTGAGAGACATTACCTTCATCCGTGAGACTCTGTAGCACTGCGAGCCCTATAGCAGCCCGTTCTCCTCTCCTACGGCAGCTAGTGCCCGCGTTCCCAACTGCTGCAGCGGCATTATGCAACAGAACAAACACCTGCATCATGCTTGACTCGTGGCTGGCGATCAAAACTTGGCGACGCTGTGCAACTATGGCTTGGAAGCTGCTGTTTCCGCAATCCTTGTTTGAAACGGGAACTGCAGATACTATCTTACCGCTACGTCATTTTATCAATCTAGTTGCTAATGAAGTAGACAATTCTTGTCTCCGACGAATTTTGGTCGTTTCATCGTCAATTGACTCTCCGGAGTAATTACAGAGTAATGTTCGAACGAGAGCCTTCCACATCATGCAGCACAACCTCGCTAGACCGCTTGAATACGACGCTGCTCTATCTGTAACCGATCGGCACGTCAAGCTGCGTGCGGCGTGCGGCTACCATTGGTTACAACATGAACGCGTGCACAGACACAGAACGAATATTCTGACTGCGATGCAAAACGAAAGAAGAGGCATTTATTGTTTCTGTCTCCTGGAGCCGGTGAAAGTTATCGCTGACCGCTTTTTGAAGAGGCCTGCGACGTTACTTCATTGCCCAATCCGACCTGCAACTCAGACATGCCGGCGGGATCTGAGTCAAGAAACGCAGTCTGCAGTACATGTACCGCCCAAATACCGGCCGGGATCTCGTCTTGTTCTTGATTATTTCCGGAGAATGTAACTCTTTTGTCGCACTACGTTTGCAGTCTAGCCCCGTCGTGGGCTGGTCTGGCCGTCCATATCGTGGACGACGAGCGTTGATACGTGCGTAATCACCTTGAAGCTATATTGTGAGCTAAACACCACGAGGAGAGATGCTGTGGAGACCCTATTGGACTTGCGCAAGCCGTGGCCTAAGCCTTTTCGATCGGACGATGGCAGATACGCGACAAATTACGATCAGCACCTGGAGACCATGCGGCCGTATAAAACAGATGTCGATAATAAAAAGGTTACCCAATCGCCAACAGATCAGAACCAACGTCGGCAAATCAATCCATATAGGGCTCATACGTCGTAGCGCATTTCAAATGCCCGAAAACAACCCAGAAACTTTTCTATAGTGGGTTGGTGTTGATGGTCTTAGCCAGACACTTTTTAAGCTCCCATTTCAGCCTGCTCGCCCTACCCTAATACGAGTAAGCGCTCCACGACTTCTCGCGCCCCGCCTGACCACGGCGCACCTGGACGCAACGACTGTTCTGCAGTGCTTCGATTCTGCCTGCTGACTGTTTTCAACGGCGGCACTCTGCAGCGACTGAGTGTATAAGCTGTGCAACTGCACTCCTCGAAAAGTGTCTCCATGCTTCTTGATGCAACGTCATAATTAGCTGGCATTGGCAAATGGTAAACCCTCGTCCCCGCAAACGGTCAATTTGACACGCCCTGCACACCGACATTGCTGGGAAATCACCATTCTCTAGCGTTGGGCTAAAGCTACATTAGCCTGCTCTAGCCGCCGTCTGATCCCGGCTAAAGAAACCGAGGCATGCCATTCTATGAAGAGAAATTACCTCGTTATTTTTCCACTGAATGTGTTTATTGCGCATGTTCTCGCGCATCTTGGCAAGCATTCTCTGAAAGGACAAGAAAGCCTTGGACAAATGTAGCCGGCGTAGCGAAAAAAAATGTCGTCACGACTTCTCTTCAAGTTTTGGCGCAGCGATTTTCAGAGACGTTGTGCATGCGACGTATATACCCGTACCAGCGATTACGGTCATTCATGACAGAGTGTGCCTAACCCTGTCGGAGCCACCGAAGTAATACGATAAACCCCTGTTCAGGTCTAAACGAGCTTGTCGTACGACCACGCAGGCACCACGCTTTGTTCATACGGAAACTTCTCCGCAAGTCTGGTGGTCGTCTGTACCGTAATTACTGCACGGAGTACTTGTTTAAGTATTGCAATGCCAAGGAATACATTTGTAATTTGACAGCTACGGCAAGAGCTGGCTCCAGGTATTGGCGACGAGGAGTGGATATAAGAGTTGAGGTTTTGGGTGGCTCACGTATGAGATCATGGTGCATCTGTAGAGGATGCTTTACTCGTATTCATGACGAGCACAGCAGCTGCCCGCACCGCTAGAGGGGCGCCGTTTTGAGAAGAAAGCGAGGCCTGAATAACAAATCAGGGATTATTACTCTGTAGGGAAGAGAGAAGATGCTCCAGGCGGCGGTGGTGTCACAAAAGCGGATTGTTTGGGCTTTGTTGCCGACGTCTCCGGAATTGAGCACTGGCCAAGGTCGTTGACTCGAGAACCAAAGCGTAAAATCAAAATCACGAACACACAAGCAGTCTGTTTGTTGCCTTTTTAATTGGCAGTTTCACCTGATGGTAATCTTTTGCGTGTATGGAATAAGATTTTCGTTTGACGTCAGTCCGAGTGTGAGAATGGTGACGAGAGGACCACCCCGAACCACCAAATTGGCTCCCTTGCGTCCGACGCTACACGTGGGCAGCGCATCCAGGATCCAGAAACCTTTTGGTGCGGTGCCAATTTATCACACATAATCGGTGATCCGGGACCACGGGTAATACCGTACGATTCGTCATGGACTAATGGCCAATCGCCGTGAGCCTCACGGCATACATAATGGCCGCCAGGGGGTTTATTAATGAGCCGCACCATGGCTGGTTGAACTCTCCGGTGTTCCGAAACAGCCATGTACCATGAGGCATCGGATGATGTTGACGGTTCACGTTAAACTGCGGCCGTGGTGGGCTGGACAATTTCAGCGTTTCCACTGCGCAAAGCAAGCCACCCCTGAACGGCGCGCCGGCTCCATTGTTGGGACGCTGGGAAATGGGTGTTAATTATCAGCTCGGAGAGGCCTATGCTGATGAGGGAGACCTGCTAGCGCAGCACTTGTGTGTGTCTAGCGTACTGTACGAGTAGGACATAAGAAACGACGTACTTTCTTCACTCAAAAGCCACGCTTCTTCGAAAAAAAGGTGGACTAATTACGTCGTAGGAGTAATTAGAGACTTTCATTGTGGAAGGGAGCAGCCGTCGAGGCAGGCCCACAATAGCGAGCACTGGTTTGGGTTGGTTTAGATGCCGTCTTATATTACGCTCAAGTAGCTTGGGACTTGGACTGGCACTAATGATACAAGCGGCTATTAGTGGCTAGTGGGAGAGCTTAGTCATGATGGTAATTACATGTTGAAACGCCTTGGCATACTTTGTCGATGACTTTGTCGCCGGATTTTGTTCTCTTTTTGGCACAGCGGCTATTAAAACGGCCACCAAAAAAACGGCCTTTGATACCGTGGGACTACTGCAATGCACAATCCGGGGTTGTGCTGGCCCAGTAGCCCCAGCCCACCTTCAGTGGACTTTGGTCCCTTACGCGGGTATAAAAAAAAAAAACTGGGTGCCTCGGTCATTTTTGCAAGGTACAGATCGCACCTAGGCAGCGCATAAAGGGACTTTGAGTGGACCGGTCGGGAGAGAATGGGGTGGTTTGGATGCCTCTCAGCCAGTGAAATGGGTGGACAAAGGATGCCATGCAGGTGGACAGGGGAACAGTGTATCTCGTGGTGGAGAGACTGAGGCGAGGCGAGGCGAGGCGAGGCCCTAGTCCAGCCCAACCCACCAGACCTGTGACCCAAGCGCCCCTCCTATTTCCATGCAAATGCGGTGGCTCTTATTAGGCACCGGCCTTTTTGTCCCTTTACTTAAAGCCTTTTTTTCCCTTTCCTTCTCCTGTCACGCCGGCGGAGGAGAGCTTGTGCCTGGCTGCGTTCTTCTGAGGTCACCTTTGAACAGCAGCTTTCTTAGCCTGCTGTGCAATAAAGCAAAGTTGCTGCTGTAGCCATATAAGATTTCTACAAATTTCAGCCATATAAATACCTTGATCGGCCGCTAGAAATTCCAATTTGTGCTGTAGCTCTGGCATTTGGGAGGCAGCTATTCTTGGAAACGGAGAGATAATATTATAGGTATGGCATAATAGGTGATACTCGTAGAGCATCGTGCTCCGTAGATACGAGGGAATTGGTGGTTGTGTGCATGCACAGCCCGCCTGCGCCGCAGTAGAAGAGGTAAATTCCATCTGAAAACGGCACTCGTACTAGCCTGGAAGGAGGAGAGGGGGGGCTGAGGCTACGCTAACAACGGCCTGACAAGCCGCCGAACCGCTTGTAATAAGGTACAGCATGAGACGAGGCTCCTGCACTAACACTGCATTTTTTTTCTGCTTTCTTTTTTCGTCGCTCAATGCTGATTTGCCCTTGCCCTTTGTGGCATCACACGAGCTGGTGATAAAGTACTACATAGAGTTACCAAGTAAAAGCGCAAGTACGTTAGTATTCGTATAGTCTCTGATATGTACAGTACCTACCTACTCGTAGGTACCGCGTAGGAAAATTGAACTGCAGGCCGGCTACCTATTCAGGGCAAACCATACCCCGTCAGCCTTGCTGGTGCTGGGCCTCCTTGTTCCCTGCGACGTCGTACTTTGCCCCTTATCCGCCACGCCCCCCCTTGTAGCGGCACCATTTTTTTTTTTTTTTTAGAGATCGCATCTGCCAGTACTCCGTACTGTAGGTAGGGACCTGTCCTTGTCCGGCCTTTTCTCTCCCATGCCTGCCTGACCTTGTTACTTGTACCAACCAACCTTACCTGGAGAGCCTTTTTCCGTGCTCGACGCTCGCTATTCTCTATTTCCCAGGGTTTTGTGCCGGCTTTCTTTGTTTTTGATATTCTAACCCTTTTGCTTTGCATTCTTTCGCTTCGATTGCCTTTGACGCTCTTCGCCTTGTCCGATTCCGCTTGTCGTCGTTCTGCTGGGCTGTCCTGCACATCAAACAAACCCCACGAATATCCTCTAGGCATTTTTGCAACTCTACGGGCAACAAATTACCAAGAATACGACGGTATCGCTGCCCTGCTCGAGCCTTTTTTTCAGTCTCCCTGCTATTTGAACCACCTGGTGCGACGCACGAGTACACGCAGAGCCCGACTACCACCCAGCAAACCGCCCTCGACGGACAGACAGAGTGACAGACCGACTGTCAGACCGTTTTCAGCCTCTCCATCCGTCTCGCCCGCTGCACGCCACCCTGGCGCAGCAAAGTCAGAAAGCCTACTCCAAGAAGGGGGTTTTTATCCAGTTTTTATCGCTTCTTCTTCCTTTTGCGATTAACGTAAGTTTCACCTTCGTCCACCGCCGCTGCATACCATACTGGCCACGTTGGGTAAGCCACCTGTCGCTTGTCTCAGAGGCCGCCTCAGACAGTGTCGATTAGCAGAGTGGCTTTTGTGGCCCGGCGCGTAATAGCCATAAGCGGCCAACCTCTGGCTCCAAGCACCATCGTCTCCTGCGACGACCGAACCCGCCGCTAATATCCATTCGTTTCGGGAGTAGCTTGCTACTTGGATTCTTGATCCTTAACCGACCAGATACCGTCGTACAGGATCCTCGCTTCCTTCGCATCGCGCAGTGACGTTTTCCTCCGCTGTGCATCTGCATCCTGCAAAGCTGCGTTGCATCAGCCATCGTCGTCAGCGCTTCTCCAGCGGGACCTCGTATCCGCCCCATCTCAACGGCGTCACAGTACGAAACGCGCGTTGAACTGCCGAGCCCAAGGCGACCAATAATTTTCCTCAGACGACCTTTATTCACTTCTTTTTGCGTACAAGCAGTGCTCCCACGGCTTTTATGGGCTGCTAATCCTCTACACAACTAGACATCTCGTCAACAGGGCGCGCTCATGCCTAGATTCTCCGTTGCGTTTCCCAAGCGGAAATCCACCGCCGGCGAATTCGAAAATGTCGACCTAACGGCTCCGGCCCCGACCCCTGCACAGTCCTCTTTCAGAGTTCTCGAGCGTAACCAGCAGGCCAATAGCAACTCGTTTTCCGGGGGTGCGAGAATGGCCATGGCAAAGTCGGCCACCACCAATGCTCTCCTGAAACCGACGACGCATGATAACGCAGACGAGGACAACATTTTTGCTGATTTCAAAACAAGCCGGTGAGTAACTCCGCTGCAGAGACGGAATGGCAAGAGAGAGCACTCTGTCACATGTTGCAGCTGTGCCCTTCAACTTGCAATTTCTTGCCAGCAAGGGGGTAGTACCCCAAAAAGCCCACTTACACTAACTTTGTCAAATGTTCCCCAGCGGTAGTGGCATCTCCAACACGACCAACGCTACATCGGGCGACAACTCTTCCAGACACAGCAACGTCTCGACTACACCATCATCTGCCGATATGGCGAATGGCAACCTGTCGGGAGACAACCGAAACGCCAGCAAGGCCACGGCCAACGAAACCCAGAACGGCCCGGACCGAGGTCCATCCACCAAGTCTGTCGCCTCTTCCTTGTTCAAGGCTCCACGAACATGGTCTTTCGGCGGCCAAAAGAAGCATTCCGTGCCCCCTCCCAAGGAAGAGCCGGCGATCCCGGATCTGCCTCCCGTCTTAACGCTGCAAACCGGCGGGCCTGCTCCAGGTCCTTCTAAGCAAGCGAAATCACCCACGAGTCCGGTCGGCGGCGCCCCAGTTTCGGATAAGACAGGTCTGGACATGGGCGGCGACTTTGGGGCCATGTTTTCAGGCATAGATCGTCGTGAGGGCCTTTCCACTGTCCGCGAGGGCGCTGCCGTGCCTCGTTCGTTAACAGGTGGAGGAGCTGAACCGTTGTCGCCAACAAGCCCGAGTGGTGGCTACGGCGACACGCTGCTGAGTCCCATTGGTAATGGTTTGGGCGATGGTATTGAGCGGCAATCGTCAGTTCAAAGACAAATTGCCGAATACAAAAAGTCCACTCCCTCGCCTGTCGAAGATGAAGATGCAAACCTGTTGCGCGACTCTTTCACCGCTATGAAATTTCTCGATGAGGACCCTGCTCAAACGGCCACCGAGTCATTCTATGGTAGCCGCTCCAGACGACAGGAAGAGCCCATTGCACGAAGACCAGTCGCACCGTCTTCGTCTATCGCATCATCATTTGCCAAGGAAAAGGAGGACAATATGTTTGAAGGCAGTGTGCCGAGGTTCTCGAGAACTAGCCATCGATACATCCCGCGCTCTACGTATGCCCCTCGTAACAAGGTCATGACGCCTGCGCAATTTGAAAAGTACAAGCAGGATAAGGAAAAGCAAGGCATGACGGAGAAGACAATTGGTCGCGCAGCCCCGGCAGCAGCAGCAGCAGCAGCAGCTAAGCAACAGGAGGAAGAAGAGGAGGACGAGATAAATTACGACGATGAAGAGGACGAAGCCGAAAAGACCCGCCAACAGACGAAACAGCGACGTAAACAGGAGGCTCATATGGCGGTCTACCGACAACAAATGATGAAAGTTACTGGCGAACATGCAAATCCATCCTTTGCACCGGCCCATCGACCGGGCCTTCCCACGGCAAACAGTGCACCACAGCTCTCAGCTGTCAAGGGTACTTCGCCAAAAGCACCATCAGACGATGACGACGACGACGAGGTGCCACTCGCAATCCTGCAAGCGCATGGCTTCCCCAGCAAGGCTAGAGCTCCCACCCGCGCCAGCCTCGGACCATCCTCGCAGCCTGGCCATCGGGTGCCGTCTTCCGGACAGTCGAACGCGGGCGATTCAACCGCCCGCCGAGCTTCAACACTGCCGGCCTTTGCCCGTAGTCTCCCACAAGATCCATTCGTCGGTGCCTCGGTCTCTCGGCCGGCCATCCGCGAGAGCCTCTCTTTCCATGAGAATGGGCAACAGCAGCATCAACAGCAACAGCAGAACTCTGTGCACCCCGGCGGCCTCGTCGGTGTCATTGCGAGCGAAGAGAGATCGAAAGCAATGCGTCGTGGCAGCCCCAATATTGATTCTGGCCGATTCACCGGTAATAATTATAGCAATGGTCACTTGCCAAACCAAGGCGTGGATCCAATGGCTGGTATTCCTCATCACATGATGTATAACCAAGGAAACACGGGCAATGGGATGCCCGGATCGCCTCAGATGCCGCAGCAAGGACTGCCACCTCATATGACGCAGGGCATGCCTCAGCAACATATGATGGGCGGAGACCCAGCTCAATCTAATATGAACCAACAGATGCAGCAGTTCATGCAGATGCAGATGCAGTTTATGCAGATGATGACAATGAACCAAAACCAGAACCCAAGCCAAAACCAGCATGGGCAAGGCCCATACCCGAACCAGGCCCAAGGTGGCTTCCCTGCATCGCAATCCATGAATGACTTGTCTTCGCGTCATTCGGTAATGGGCGGTGAACCGATGCAGGACCGTATGGACCCTAGCATGAGAACCATGAGCATGATGCAGCCTCCGTCGATGCCGATGATTCACAGCCCAGGGTATGCTGGTTCTATGCGGGGATCTGTTGCAGGAGGAGGTTATTCGCCCTCCATTGCTCCGTCTGAGCGCAGTAATGTCGGCCTTCCGGGACGCTATAGGCCAGTGTCCCAAGCCACGCCATCTCCACGAGCTAGCCAGGGTGACCGATTGAGTGCTTTGTCTGGTGCTTTGGGCGGATCCGATGGATCCAAGAGCCGCTCATCTCTCAACGTCTCGAGAAAGTCCCCCGACGGGTCTGACGACGATGACGAGGAAGGCTGGGCAGCAATGAAGGCCAAACGAGAGAAGAAACGCTCCTTGTGGAGGAGGAAGAAGAAGGAGCACGGCAACGAGCTGACAGCTGCTATTTAAAGAAGACGGCATAAGCATACCCCTAACCACCTCGCGCGCCCACGAGCTCAGAGAAGCTCCGCTGCAAAGATTTTTTGTTTCCCTTTTGTTTACTTGTTTTTACATTCTGCACAGCATTATTGCATGATATCCTGGTCACGAACACCAAGAGTAATTTTTATTCACTACGGGTCATGTTGGAGAGAGATTTGTTTCACATTTTTTGCCAGTGTACATGCGACTTTACGTTGAAGTTTTTTGGATTTCTTTTTTAAAAGAAATGGTGTGTCTTTTCCTCTACAAGACTTCTTTTTTTTTTGCATCCTTGAACAAAATTGGAAAAGCCATTCCTTCTTTTTTGAGCGTCATATTTTGGGTATATGCGTGAGATATTTTCTGGATTTTTGGCGATGCAATACAGATGATAGGTCTAAAGAGATGTTGTAATTAGATAATTCAGCAACTGTCAAGTTGACTTGTAAACTTCTCATACCGTCATTTGTCTGTGATGTTAGCCAGTCTACTAACCTAAAACTAGCACAATCAGGCACAGGTCTTTCTTGGCAGAAACCCAACGATTTGGCTATACTGGTTTATATTTTCTTGATTTACATCCATTCTTAGCCCCAATTCACACACCTACCACAACATTCTACCCTTCAATCTTCCCAGCAGCCCACTCATTCTTCTTCGTTCCCATCTCAACAGCCGCAAGCCCCCAGTCCTCACCATGATTATGGCCCTTGCCATCCACACCAGCCCTCGCGAGCGCCTGCTCGTCATTGAGCACCGTCAACACGCCAAAGATGACGGGCACGCCCGTGTCGAGCTGCACGCGCATCAGGGCGTGTGAGACCGAGTCGGCAATGTACTCAAAGTGCATTGTCTCGCCCTTGATGAGCACGCCGACGGCGATGATGGCGTCAAAGGGGCCGCCTTGCGACGACGATGCAGCGCCGGACGTGGGATTGGGGTTGGAGGAGAGGTCGCCGGTCGAGGAGGCGAGGAGGTCGGCTGCTGAGGGCCCGCTGGTTGACGTTGATTGAATTTGGGAGGCGGAGTAGAGGCTGTTTGTTTTTGCGGCACAGCAGTTAGTAAAGTCAACCTTGGCACGGACGGAGATGGAGGAGAGAAAGAAAACGTACCGCTGAACGGCCATCGGAAGTTCCCATGAGCCTGGGCAAGACTGCACGGCGATATTCGACTCCTTGACGCCGCATTCGAGGAGCTTGGCTTTCGCGCCGGCGACGAGGGGCTCGATGACGGTCGAGTTCCAGCGCGCGTGGACGATGCCGATGCGGAGGTTGGAGCCGTCGTGCTGTTGTGGAGTTGGTCCTTTGAGAGACATTTTCTTTTTTGGCTTCTGGGGATGCCGCGCGGAAAGGATGGGGGGTTCGAGTTGCTAGGTTAGTTTGTGTGTGTGCAAAGTTTGGGAGTTTTGTGTCGTGGTGGTGTTGGAGCTCGTGATGCTTGCGACGCCGACGACGGATGGGGTATGGAGGGGCGGGGCGGGGCAGGACGATTACGCGGAGAGGTAACTTGCTGACGGCCCTCGGCTGTGGTGGCTGCCAGCTGGCCACCAGCTGGCAGTGCGTGTAAGTGGAAGGAGCAGACCAGCTGATGGGGAGAAATTGACGGGACACAAATATTTTTTCTTCGATTTTTGAACTACAATTTCAGTCCAAAGTCAATTGATTCTTTTACGTTAGTGGTATTGACTTATTTGGTATTTGCAGGCAAATATGCCTATAGCAAAGCTCGACGAGGCGACTACCAGGCTTCTAGCCTCCTCAGTCAACATCACTTCGCCTGTTGATTTGGTCAAGGAGCTGATTGACAATGCCATCGACGCCAAAGCAGACTTAATCGAGGTTTTGATATCCCCCGATACCTTGGACCAGATACGTGTGCGGGACAATGGCTGCGGCATCAGTGTCGAAGATTTGAACGCGCTGGGAAGGCCCGCGCATACCAGCAAGCTTCAAAGTTTTGAACAGCTAGCCACCCACGGTGTTCGTACGCTTGGATTTCGAGGTCAAGCGCTGGCTAGTGCGAATGCCATATCTACGATACATTTTACCACGAAAACTGTAGATGAGCCTGTTGCTACGAGAGTGCGGCTTGCGTTTGGAGTTGGTGGGATTGCTGAGAGGTATCCGCCAGTTTCTGGATCCAAGGGCACAACGGTCCAAGTGAACAAGCTGTTTGAGAACATGCCACCGAGGAAGCAGTTTTTGCTTAAGGAAGGGAAAAAGTCCATGGTCAAGATCAAAGAGATGTTGACAGCTTATGGGCTGGCTAATCCCTCCCTGCGTATACTCTTCAAGGTTGGCGGCAATGAGAAATATTCTTGGAAGTGTGGACAGTCTGGTGTCAACGTATTAATGGAAAAAGCAATGGAAATCTTTGGCAGGGAGTTGGCAGCCAATTGCAAACCGCATACCCTTGGAGATGCAAACAACCCGTTTGTGTTGGAGACGCTTCTGCCGAAAGTGGACTGCACCGTTGAGGCTGTCAAGGGGAGAAGGTACTTTATCTCAGTCAATGGAAGACCAATATCATCAATTCGCGGTGTTGGCAAGGCGCTGGTCGCGCAATTCAGAACGCAGTTCATGGAGTGTCTCGGCAAGCGTGGCATCACGGGAGTGCAGCAGCCATTCTGTCTGATCAGGATGTCCTGCTCTCCAGCAATATACGATGCAAACATTGCGAGTATGAAAGACGAAGTCTTGTTTGAAGACGAGAAGGCGCTGCTTGAGTGCTTTGCTGAACTGTGTCGTACTGCATATGCTGATGAGCCCCAAAAACTGGACCATCAAACGCTACAGAGTCGGTCAGTGGCCGCAGACGACAAACCATTGCAGTGTCAAACTTTCAAAAAGCCCGCAGAAAATCCAATTGTGGCGCTTGACGGGGATAGCTCTACGAAGCAAGTGGCTGCGAAAATGCGAACGGCGGTCAACGTCAACATGTCGCGGACCGAGAGTGCCACAGATGACGAGGAGGCAATGAATAATGTTACCTTACCAGAGAGACAAAACAAATCGGTGACAGCTCAAAAAGCCGCTAAAGATGTTGAGAAGCAGCCGTCGACAAAGGGCAATAGGCGGCCTCCAGGGATCGAGCGATACTTTCCTCGATCGTCCGACTTTAACATTGCCATAGACGCCACGGCGACCCCTGAAATTGTACAGGCAAGCAGCTCCGGAATCGAAGAGGTGAATTTCCAGGAGTTCACTCGCAAGCCCTTACAGGTTCTTTCTCCCTCAGCGCTAAATATTATGGCCAACCATGTAGATACTGGCTCTGATGTGGGTAGCCCGGAGATGAACAATGTACCAGCACCTCCTACGTTGAGAAGCCACTTGGATAGAAGGAATGCGTTACCATTGGAGCCTCCGATAAGACGAGACTGGCAAACCTTGGATAATCCATCGCCGCCATCGAGTCCACTTATACGAGGTCGTAGACCAGGGGCGGCCCCTATGAGTAGAGCACTAGCAACCATACTGCATACACCACCGTCATCAGATCCCGTCCGAAATGAGAGAACAATTGCCGATTCCCAAGATGGTTATAATTCTCAACGACCCCCTGAAAGCTCTCCATTGCATGGACACGGGCAGCCCACACAAAGGACTGGTCCGAGGCCTTCGGCGAGGGATCCCGAAGCTCAGCGTCAAGTTTTGCAGAATACGAGAACCAGTTACAGAAGAGTAGCACCGCGCCTAGGAATAGCAGCTAGAGCAACAAGAGTTGTGCCTGACGCTGCCCCAAATCGCCACGCGGGAGTACCTGACGCCAGGAGCGGTTTGCGGGCCGAACACGAAGAGGACCTCTGGAGAAACCTCACGACACTAGAGAATGGAACGGGATCTCAGATGGAAGCACCGGCTATGGACACTGTAGAGTACAGTCATCGCGCACAGGTGATGTTGATGCAATCTCCTCCAAGGAACAACGCTCCGGAGCGAAAAAGAAGTCGGAGTCGATTGAGGAGCCGGCGTTCTGTCTCGCGCACCTGCTCGGCGCTGCTGCAACTGGAAACAATACCTTTTGGCCAGCAGACCTTTGACAAGACGAATATTCAAGAAATCAGCATGATGGATTTTCAGAGACAGATGCGTTTGTATGTAAACTAGGAGCCATATACCGCAGACGGAAAGCTTTCATGTGCATTGCCACTTTGGGAAAACAATGAGGCCAGGGATATTGAGAGACGGTTGAATTTTGTTGTGCAAGCATGGAGGAAGAAAGGAACCCATGATCAGATTGACTGTTTATGATAAATTCCATGTATGTTGCTTAGAGATGTATTTGCTGTGGTTGTAGCTGCTAGTATAATAGTGAGGCAACACTTGGCGTGGTGTAAATGCAGACGTGATATTGGTCAGGCATGTTGAAAGCAGAGGGTAAATTATTCTTGCTAGAGACAAACCACTAAAAAGAAGCCATGAATTTACATACATGGTACGAGAAGTCTACAATGCCGTGTCGCTTCGACGCAGTGGCGTAGGGCAGAGACGGATGCCGCCACGAATAATGCGGCTCACTCATCAACGCGAAGATAGAAGGGTGGCGAGAAAGGTATAGCCCCAGCCTTGTGCTACTTAGCGCGGCCATATTGTGCAGAATTTACGAATGGTGCGCGCCAAAAAGCAAAAACAAGGGATGGGGAGGGCATGCCATGTATGCGCTACTCGTAGGTTATGGTTTTAGCTCATGCGAGTTTTCTCGTATCCGCTGGGGAATTGGTGGGTGGGCGAATTTTGCACTCTGGCGTGGTGGCGGCTGTGGGAGGGAGGATGTGTTGAACTTGTGGTAGTGCTGATTGCAAGGGGGGTTTGATTTACCGTTGGAGTTTTATGTGAAAATTGACATGGAATTTATGTATTTGAGGAGCGTGTGTATTGTGATATTTTCTTAATTTTGTTGCTTAGGAAAGGTATAGACGGAAGGTAGCCTCATCGGGGTGGAGGATGCGGCTATGGGGCGGGTGACGTAGATGTAGATTTTGGTGTGGCACAACCGGGGCAGAGAGTGTGTAATCTTTAACAAAAGACCTGATGAGGAACAGGAAAAGAAAAAGGGTTATCCAGGTTCTACAATACGGTCAAAGAGCTTCCGAGGACTCCAAAAGTAGTGCCCAGCAAGGTGTCGAGAAAGAAAGATGCACCAGGATCGGAGATGGGGGATGTCCATCAAATGCATCGTGTCGGCGGATGCCAGCCTTGTCAGAGCACAAGACGCCCCGGTTTCACTACCATGCACGAAGGGGCTGACTAACAACACGTTTCGTGACATGTACATAAAGAAATGGCGCGCCACGGAGCACGTTATAACGCCCCAGCTCGTACCAAATAAACTTTGGTCTGCTTCAAGCAGAAAACGGCACCACGTTGGGGAGGGGGGAAGAAAAGGCGGTTTTGTGGCGTGTGCTGGTGGTCTTAGTTGTTTGTTGTTGTTGTCGTCGCTGCTGTCGTGGTGGTGCGTCCGTGGCGCAGAACGTCTGACAGGGTTTCAGGGCGGCGCCAAGTGGTACAGCGAATTGTTAGTACCTGGAGTGGTAGCTCCGCCGTGCGCGCCTTTGTCCGAACCGGGCCGGATCGCCTTGGACTTTGCACAGCCTCTTGGATTTGGAAGCGACCTGAATCTACGGGCACAAGGTCAAGTCACTTGGTGTAAAGGTGTCTTGGTTTTGACATTAAGATGCAGTCTCATTATTGAAAAGATAGAAGCAGTACAGATTATATTGAGCAGGAATACTGGCCCAGCTGTTGGCAATTCTACACAATAGCCAGCCCCGGCGTCATTGGCCGCTACAAGCGTCTGCAGGTAAATACCGGCCACCGCGCTGGAGATATTCTTAGAAACAGCTCAACGACTGTGGCGTAAACGTCGGGCTACATGGCGCATCATGCAGAATTTGGGACATATAATGGCTATAAACGAGGACCAACACGTAATCAAGTCTTGTTTATTTCTGTCTTATTTTATTTTATTTTTATTCATCGGCATACATGCTCCGTGGCACTCGCAAACAGACTTCCCCCCTTCCGTCGCCGTCTTGTCCGCCAGCACCATCTCCACTGAAAAATGTCCCACGCCGGTTCCTTGGGCCCGTCTCTTAGTGACTGGGGCTTCCAGGTTTAGCGGCCATTTAGCGCTAAAAAGAGGACTCTTGGTAGCCTTTTTTTTTCCCTTGCCTGCCACCACCTCTGCCGGCACCACCCACCCAAATAGCCAGCCAGCCAGCTCTCATCCTCATCCTACACAGGCCAGAGTCTGCGCCTCCCGCCCCATCTGTTCTGCCTTGCTTGGAGCCGGAGACCCCCCCAGCTCCGTTCGCGCTGCCTGCCTTGCTTGGCCTCTCTGCTTACAGTGCCTTTTTTTCCGCTCCTCCCATTTCATTCCCTCTTGCACTCTCTCCTCCACCTCCAAAGTTTCGGTCCGCCATTCCATTCGACCCCATCTTCTTTTGCCTCTCTTCCGACTCTCGTTAATAGCATCTCTTTCTCCCTTTTGCGGTTTCCTTGATTCGATTCTCCTTTGGCTTCGACCTTTCCTCCTACCAGGACCTGCCGCAGTCCGCGTTTCACTACCGTCCTCTATCTACCTAATCTTGATCAGGCTCCCGCGTTGCATCCCCATCATGTCCTCCTTCTGAGCTGCCTACACCCACCTGTTTTCTTCCTGCGACTTTGAATCGCGTGACTCGTCTTGCTCCCTGCGTAAAGTACCGCGCTTGGCCTGCCCGCCATGGGATTAAGCTTGCAGACTGGCTGCTCAGATATACAAAGCTCGACCCAAATAGCTTGCCGTCGATCACGATATGCCGCCGCGTCGAAACCAGTAGCTCCAACCGCCCCTTTACAAAACGTCGCCATGGCTCGCCCACCGTCGACGACAGAGGCTCATGCTGGCCTGCAACAGCACCCTTCACATACCCAGCTACGACCGGCTCGATCACGACGCATACGCCATGGCCTCGATAGGATCCTCACTGCGTCGACGTTGCTAGCTTTCGCAGTGCTTGCTCTCGTGGTCACACCCGCTGCGGCTGTACATGTTCAGCTGACGAATTGCCTGTCTGAATCGACACAACACGACGAACCTCTGGGCCTGCAATGGGTTCCCATATGGGCCGATGCTTCGTATGTCACAGACGGTAGCAAACGTACACTCCAATACGTCGTCTGGGGAGACGTCAAGGGCTCGCAGTCTGGCAAAAGACTGCCCCCTCCAGACGATCCCGACAACTATTGGTCCGACATTGAGCAGACGGATGGCAAGATTGCTCGCTCCGACTCGGATGGGAAGCTAGCTGCCACTTTGTTCCGCCGCGTCGACGTCCTCACCTATCAGCCCGTCAACAATCCTGTTGACTTTTGCCAGGATGCCTTGACCAATGGGTCGTGTCCCCTCCCGCCACTCTTTAACCAGACTCCTATGTAAGTTGCCAGCCGATTCGATGAGTCCCATTACTTGCTGACATGAGTCTAGCGCAATCCCTCAAAACCTCTCCAAGTACCCGTCGATGAACCTCACACACAACTTTTATACTTCGTACTCCTTTGCTTCTTTCGCCACGACTTTGCTTCTCATCAACGGCGACGTCCAGGCCACAAACATTGGTTGCATCTCTTCGATTCTCACCCCCGACCTCGGCTCCATTGCCAATGTCATCAAGTTTGTGCCTCTCGCCATCCTTGTGCTAGTCGGCTTCGCCGTGATCTTTGCCGGGAACTTTAGCCCATGGGGCTCAACCGACATCTTCCAGTGGTCTTCCAACTACGGCCGCGATGCAGATCAGTTGAGGCTCGTCACTCCCGGCTTTGGTGATTGCTTGCAGTACCTGCAGTTTGTCGTGCTCACCGGCGGCCTGTCCTTGACATATCCCGGCTTCTACCAGCCCGTCGTCAGCCAGGTCGGTTGGTCGAGCATAATGTTCAATGAGAGTCTCGTCACGAATAAGCCGGGCTATCAGGCTGTCAAGGATGGCATCTATGTCACCGATGCGAGATATGGCCTGGAAGAACTTGGCCAATTGATTGGCATGGGTGATGATCAGGACATTTGGGCTGGCATGATGGTCTGGCTGTGCGTTATCATTGCCGCCACGTTTGTCGCAATCCAGGCCGGTTTCCTCGTCCAATGGCTCTACCGAAAAGCAACCAATACTGCCGAGGAAGACCTCCGTGCCAAGAATATCCCCTTTTCCATTGGCAACGTCGTTCGCATCGTCTTCAACTATTTGCTACTGCCTATTGTAGCCCTGTCTGCCTATCAACTCGTCATTGCCAAGCAAGCACCGGCGTATACGGTTGCTTTGGCTGCCATTACTCTTGTCGTCCTCATCGGCTTCGCTGCGTATTTGCTCTATCTTATCCTCACGACCCGACCGAAATCTGTTCTTTTTGACGACTTACCCATTGTCTTGAGGTATGGTCCTCTCTACAACACTTTCTCGGACGACGCCGCAACTTTTGCGCTCATTCCTGTCATGGTCCAAATTGTCCGGGGTATTGCCATTGGCGCCGTTCAGCCGAGCGGTGTTGCGCAGGTCGTCATACTCGCCATTTGTGAAGTTGTCCACATCTTTACTCTGCATGCCGCTAGGCCTTTCCACTCGCCAACGTCTATGAACGCCTACCACACAGGCTTCTCTGTCCTGCGTTTGGTCAGCATCTTGCTCATGGTTGCCTTTGTTCCATCACTCGGTGTAACGGAAGGCTCCAAAGGCTGGATAGGCTATGCCATTCTTCTCGTACATGGCTGCGTTCTTGTATTTGGCTTCTTCTTGAGCGCTCTACAAACCATTGTAGAGGTGATTGCCCGCATGCTTGGTGCTGGAACCGATGATGCGTCTGGCCAGACCCGTGGAGGCCTGACCAAAATCTTTGGCATGCGACAGCTCAACAAGCGCGAGCCCCAGCGCCCAGGCCCTTCACGAGCCAGCCAGCTCTCGACCTCGGCCATGATTGAAGCTGAAAAGGCGAGCAGGGCAGGCTACGTTATGCCCAACAGCAGACTCCGCAGCACCTCTGGCGCTAGCTTGAGCAATATTGTGGCTAACAATAGGAACACGCGAACCAGCTCCGTCTTTGATGGTGTCGATGCCTACTCGAGTAATCAGCGAACACTGGATAGCCCGACCTCGTATATCCCAGGAACGCCTGGTGAGGCAAGCACGTTCTCTTTTGTCGCGTCACCCAACACGGCGCGACCTGGCCATGTTACCCTTGCGAGCCTCGAGGCAGCAGATCCGTACTACCGACCGCCAAGGAGACACCGCAACACCCTAGGAGGAGACAATTCACCGCTTGAAGCCAGTCCCCTGGGAGGCAGCCCTGGTGGCCTTGGGATTGCACAGGGAGGGCTGCAGCCGCCTGGCCCTCCTCACGAGCCTGGCGACAATGGTGGTGACATTTCTCGTGGGCCTACTCCTGCACCACCGGGAGCCATGGCCGGCCCTGGCGGAAGCAACGCCGCTCTTGGCACGCCACCAAACCGGCCAGATTACTCCACGAGAGAAGTCGACTTTTACTATGGCGTCCGTGGCCCTGCTCTCAACTCTGAGTTCCCTGGGCGCAAGCTTGGAACTGGTCCGGCGGACCCCACTGGACCGATCGCAACAGCTACCGGTTGGTTCCGCAACATCTTTGGTGGCAAGGGTAAAGACAAGGCCAAGGGCTTTGAGGTTGTTCGCAGCTCCAGGATGCCGCCTGCCATGGCCCGAAACGCTGGCTTTGGCGATGAGACGCCGCCCGAGGGAATTCCCGTGGCAATGGGTGTCCTGAGAAATGGGCCAATCGACTCTGATGACGAAGACGAACCTGGTCCCAGGAGAACTCCCAAATCAGCAAAGAAGCCGGAGCCCTTGCTGACGCATGAGGGAGATCCTCAAGATTCAGACGCTGAGGATCCAGTGAGCCCAGTCAGTGAACACCACGATAGGGACGGAGTAAGCGACGATGACGATGAAGCCCCGAATATCCCACGAAAGAGCTCTAAGAGAGACTCGGGTCACATCAGCCATCGTCACGCGCCGTCGCTAAGTATAGTCGAGTCTCATGACAGCAACTCGATGCGTGGCCACAGGCAGAGCGCGTCTCTTTCAGCCATTCCCCGACTGCCGAACCTGCCATTCCAGAGAACAAAGTCTCAGAATCGCACTTCTTCCCGGTCATCAATGGAGGCATCCAACGACTTTATCGACGTTGATCTCGAGGCACAGCGCAACGAACGACCTGCAAGCTTTGGCGTCGTCCGTCAACACCCCATTAGCCGCATCGACCCGCGACCCAGTCGCGAGCTGCTAGGCGGTAGCCAAGCGGAACTAGTTGATGAAAATGGCACGCCCAAGTTGCAGTAACTTGGACATCTACTGCATATCTAATGACGTTCCCTTTTTTTTCTTCTTCTTTAGTGTATGATGATGTATAGAATCCGCTCCTCTGGATCAGAGCGGAAACAAAATTAGGCAAGGGTTCACATTAAAATGGATGTACCCGTTTAGATTGACAGGCCAGGTCAAGAATGATATTAAAGCAGGGAAAATGGTTTTGTTTTTCATGCCAAAAAAGAATGGAGTTGAAGCTCTTTATTGTTTATGGTCAGTTTTGGCTCAGCGTTGTTTTTCTATTTGGATATTTCATATTGGATAATTGGATTATTTACCTGTTGGTTACTTAATGACACGCAAATATAATATTCACTCATTACCAAAGACATTCATCATCTCCATATTTTATCGTGCCTGTATTGTCCAAGTGCAAATCATTTGTCTTTTTTTCTTTTGAAATGGGTATCAGCATTAAATCACTTTACAGTAATAAACCCCATGCCAGATCTCGCCCTCTGCACCGCTCTCCGCAGCTCCTGATCCTCTACATCTGTCCATTTCACGCTCAGTTCATCCCACTTCATCCCCGGCGTGTTGTACTCCTTGCGCCACTGCGCATGCAGTCCCTGCAGCTGTGCCATGCGCCGCGGGTCGCCGGAGCCAGTGTACACAATCATTGCCGTGCAGGGCGGCAACGCGGCGTAGATGCGTTCTACTCTTGCCGTTAGGCGCTTTACCGCTGCCTCCAACTTGCTAGAATCTTCTTCATCTTGTGCTGCTGGCGGCCCGCCGTCGCTGTTGCTATTCTCTGCGCGGTTCGAGTTCCACCATCCCTGCAGCGCTTCCAGTTCCCTAAACCGCGCCCAGGTGAAATCTACGCCTCCGCCGCGGATTTCCTTCCCGTCTGGATCCCCATTTACAGCGCGCAGTACGTTGGTCGTCACTTGCTCATCGTCGCTGCACCCCAGCGCGTACGTTGCGCCGCCGCCGTAGCCGCGCGCTGGCTCGCCCCAGTCGACTGCCGCGCTGGTCTTGCCGACCTCCAGCCCGCCGAGGGCCGCGTCGCCGCCCTGGGCTTTGTAGGTTGTTCCTGCGCGCGCGAGGCGGCGGAAGAGGTTCTCGCCCTGCGAGTCGGATGTGCCCCAGGCCTTGCCGCGTTCGCATTTCTGCTTTACTAGGTCCAGGCAGGTCTTGGCGTCTTCGATGGAGTTGTGGCCCTGGATGGAGGTTCCGGCGCCGCCGCCCTTTTGGATCTCGCGGGAGAGGTACTTTTGGGCGAGGTATTTGAGGGAGGATTTGAGGGGCGGGCCGCGGGGGTGGGGGAAGAGGAGGGAGGTGTCGACGATGAAGGGGTGGCTTATTTGGAGGGCTTTGGTGTCGGATTCGAGCGAGTGGCCGAGGAGAATGGTTTGTGGCGTGAGGAGCTTGAGGAGGCGGGATTGGATGTCGGAGAGGGTGGTTGTGATGGGCGCGAGGAGCTCTTCGGTTATGCCGGAGAAGCGGGTGAGGTAGTCTGTGATGGGCTTGGAGGGTCTCACGAGTTCGTCGAGGATAACTTGGCCGTCCCAGTCGACTATGCTGACTCGTGCGAGGGCGAATTCGCTTTCGCCTGTGAGGACCATTTCGCAGTCTAGGGCTAGCACTTGGCGGCCGGCCGTGACACTGCCCTTTTGGATCTCGGCGTCTGGCACGGTGCCGTCTTCGAGGGTGGCGACGTGCGTTGTTACCCAGCCTTCTGGGAGGGTGAAGTTGTCGCGTTGCAGGCCTGAGGGGAGGAGGGCTGGGTGTACGAGGAAGCCGTTTTCTGATAGCTCGGATGCGCTGGCGAGGAACTCGGTGATGGGAGTGCGCTCGTTTTTCCAGCCTTGGGGTTCGCGGGCTGTTTTTGTACCGGGTGAGGCTTGTTGCTGCTGCTGCTGCTGTTGCTTCTTTGGTGCGGGCGCGGTGAGGAACGCCGCCATGGGGGAGTGCATCTTGCCATGCCTGTCATCTCCCGGAGTTCGTACGGGCCACAGGTGCGGGAACATGTCTGCAAAAGGCTGCAGAGCCTCGGGAAGTTTGTCTTTGTGCAGCGATCGTGGGTAGTACTCGTCCGGCGAGCCGGTAGAAGTAGGCGCCAGCTCTCTCTCAGCGATTTGGTCGTTGTATGTAGCGAAATCCACACCAGGCTTAAACATGTCCTCCTCCAAGCCGGGAATCATGAGCGCCACAATCTTGCGAAACGCAGGCCGGTGCGAGACGGCGACCCATTGCGGTCCTGCGGCGTCGGCAAAGATGTATGTGACGAGGTCGCGCAGGTTGTGAATCCCAATCTTGGACTGCAAGCGGGCATTGTTCGAAAAGTTGATGCTTGGGTAATTCTTCCCTGGCCGGGGCACCTTTTTGTGCTTCTTTGTAGGCCGCGCCACGACAGTCCAAGGCCCGTCTTCATCATTGGCGTCGTCCCTAGTCTTCTTGGTCGTTTGGCTGGCTTCGTCTTCGTGGCCGTCGTGGGGGCTCGCGCGCTTGAGGCTTCCACTTGCACTCATGCTGACGGTTCCATTCAAAGAGTCGTTCTTTTCAAGACCGCTGGCGTCTGTGTTCGTCTCGGCGGCCATGTTGGGCGGTGCTCCGCGAGGGTTGTCGTCTTGCGCTTCGGAGGGGAACCCGAGGAGGGTGCGCGCAAACGTCTTGGCGCGGTGAAGCCTGTCCCTGAAGAATGTTACCATTGGCGCAGCGCTGGAGCCATGTAAATCGTCTCTCGGGGCGTTGCTGCAGGGGCTAGGACCGCGGAGGAGGCGTTGGAGGAGTAGAAGCTTTGGTTTGGGAGTGGGTGATGAAGTGAAAATGTAGTTTGAGGTTGAAGACGCCCCACTTTGGAGGTGGACTACCTATCTGGGTAGTCGGCCGCGACACTCTGCCGACTGGTCGTAACGTAGAGGCACGCATATGAAGAGAGCTCCTACTTCTAGTATACTACTAGTTTATTTTAGCTATAGGCGTATAGGAAGCAGAGAGGCCTATCCAGCCTCTGACACCTTTATTATCTGTTTATTAATCTCATCTAGATTAGTTTTAATTAAGAATTAGCCTTTTTTTATTATTAGTTTCTTCTTTAATTCCTATTTTTATATAATTTGTCTTGAATAATAATATTATAAAATTAAATAAGATCTAATAAAGAGTATTTTAGGGTTTATCCATCAGACCTCTAATCTAAGATAGCACGGAGTTCCTGGATCTGCCCCAGCACGGCTGATCGACTGGTACCGCCTGGAGCCGATTTTGCCTCGACACTCGATTCATATTTAAATGCCGCTGCAATGTCTGCTGTAAACCGAGAGTCAATGGTTTGCAGTTGCTCCAGGGTCAGCTGGTCCATCGAAACCTCCGTGTCCTCAGACAGGGCAACAATGCGTCCAGAGATGTGGTGAGCCTCCCTGAACGGCACACCCTTCCTCACTAGCCACTCTGCGACATCAGTGGCAAGCATTGTCATGTCCAGAGCAGCCCTCATCCGCTCTGGCCGCACCGTCAAGGTAGCAATGACCCCGTTAGCTATGCCTAAACTATCCGACACAGACTCAGCAGAATCCAACATAGGCCCCCAGCTCTCCTGAGAATCTTTGGCATAACAGTACGGCAGGCCTTTCATAGTCTTCGAAGTGAATAGTTAGTAGCTATTCTCAACACTTTCTTGAGCACCCCCAAAGCCAGGCAGCTGGCTGGGATGTCAATATGGAAACTCACCATCATTAAGCCAGCCATTTGACCGAAAGCACGACCTGACTTGCCGCGCAAAAGTTCAAGCGAGTCGCTATTCTTCTTCTTTAAGTTGAAGGTCTTGTTAGCACCTGACACTTCACCTATGCCAATAGGTTACGTGAAGATGAGGAGACTTACGTTAGGCATTAATGAGGAGCCAGTTGAATATGAATCGGCCAGCCGCACAAATCCAAATTCACTCGTTCCATAAACGATGAGGTCCTCAGCCCACCTGCTGATGTGGTTGGTAAAGATTGAGTTCCAAGTAAGGAACTCAATGATGAAATCGCGGTCAGCCGAAGTGTTCATGGAGTTTAAAGTTATCCCGCCGAAGCCAAGCTCCTTAGCCATGGCGTTTCGATCGATTCGGAATGGATTGCCAGCCAAAGCACCACAGCCAAGTGGACTGAGATTGACCCTTTCGAAAACCTGCCGCAGCCGCTCGAGATCCTGCTTGAACGCAGCGGCGTGTGCCATCAGCCAATGTCCCCATCTGACTGGCTGGGCACGCTGGCTGTGAGTGTATCCAGGCATAAGGTAGTCGCTGAGGTTGTTAGTCAGAAGGGAGCTGCTTGTGGCCAGAGATGAGGCTTGGCTTACATTTCGGACTCGGCACGTGCGACGATGACCTTGAGGAACGCAACGAGTTGGCTGTCTATCTCCTTGATCCGATCGCGCAACCACATGCGCATGTCACAGACAACTTGTTCGTTGCGGCTGCGACCTGTGTGCAGCTTACCCGCGACGTCCTTACCAATAACCTCTCCCAAGCGACGTTCGTTTGCCGTATGAATCTGGACTATGGTGTTAGCCTCGAGAAATTGAGTAGATTCGAGTGGTCTCTCACATCTTCGTCATTCGGCATGATAGCGAAAGTTCCCTGCTTCCATTCTTCCATCACTTGGAGCAAACCACGCTCAATCGCCTGAAATTCGTCTTCGCTGATGATGCCAGCCTTTGAGTTGGCCCTGGCAAAAGCAATCGATCCAAGGATATCTTCTTTGTAAAGAGCCTTATCGTACTGGATGGAGGCATTATACTTATGCATAAGAGGATCAATCGCACCTGCGCACTGTGAGGTCAGTATACTGCATCCGAAGCTTGTTTTCCGAGGCATTCGAACCCGTAAACCTGCCCCCCCAGAGCATGCCAGCTGCCGGGGCGTCCGCCTTTTTCTCGGCCATGTTGGAAGTATTTGTGAGTGGTGTTCGTTGTGTTCGTTACGTTTTCAAGGCCGATGAAATCAATGGGGTGGATGCGACCAATGGAGCATATGGCACGTAATTGTACGAATTGGCATTCGAGATCAAGGGCGTGAGTAATTAAGGTCAAAAAGTCTTTTGAGGAGTGAAAGTTGGTCGATCAATTAAGGGTAGGTAGTCATAAGGTTGTGGGGCCGACACCGGACGCAGGTGTCACGTATCACGTAAGCAAGTAACACATTAAGGTTAGCTGCAGTACTGGGAAGGCCGGTTGGATTGGGGATTCTGGCTGCTAGTCTGGGGGATCTCTGTTGGTATAACCTGAGGCCTGTGACCAAACCGCCCAGGAAATGGAAAACTTAGTTACCCGTCTACTCAGTTTAAAGCGGCACCAGCTCACATTTCCTACCAGAACCGAATTTGGAAGGGACGAATTGTCGGGTGTGACTATTGTGGTAGGAAGCTCAACTGGTACGATGACTGAAACTTTACAAAGAGAATTTTTGTTTGAATAATATCTAAAATAATTATATCATATATAAATTTAATTTAGGAAAACTCAGAGATGGCCTTTCTTCCCAGCTCTGCCAAGATGTCTACCTGTTGTACCACTGCATACTCGAAAAACGCCTTGTTCCTGTCCTCGGATGGATTTTTCCTCCACGCGTCAATCAGAGATTGTTCCTTTTCTCTGCCTTGAAGGCTATTTATACCGTCCATGATTTCCTTGGCCAGAATGGTAAGCTCCCACTCAGCCGCGTACGCAGCTGGTGCCGAGTCGAGAACCATGTACAGCAGCATCTGCGACAAGGAAACCTGGTCAATATCCTGCAATGCATTGCGAATCTGGTCGCCCACAGTTGCGGAAGACTTGCTGCTTTTCACACTTGTGCTTGAAGATGCAGTATCTGCGGCAGTGTTGGACAGTAGCTTGACCATCATGAAGAGATTCTTTGCTCTGACTGGGTGAAACGGCGCCACGAAGCGGAACGGATCGCATCGTGAAGCCACAAAGCTTGCAACGGCCAGTGCAGAAATGTAGTCGCCCTCTTCGGCATAGTAGATGGATAATTCTGTTAAAGCTTGGGGTAGCGGTGAGACGGCCCAGAGGTCTTCGGCAATGAGATTGCGACATGCGACAAGTTGGCTGCGGAGGACTGCTTTGCGCTCTGGTAATTCCTTTGGCAGAGCTTGTGCATCTGTCGTCGCCATTGCTTCTTCGCCCTGAGATCGTGCGACTGCTGTCTTGTTGCTGCTTTTGACGGCTGGGTGATGACGAAGCTTTTGCGTGTCTGATGCCAGACTGTATTGGTTGAGCTCAATATTCGGTGAAGATGCGCATACTTGATACACCGTCAAATCATTTTTACAGCGACAACATTGACAGTCAAAGCTGTATGGCGCAAGAGCCTGCTTTCTCATCGAGAGTGGGTTTGTATAATCTGCTGCTGTCAGTTCCACTGCCAATTGTCAGAGCGAAGAAACGTACCGGTATATGAAATTTCAACCTCGTCATCTTGCTTGATGTCGGTTTCTGCCCTGAGGATTGCCTTTCTACCCACAAACTGAACCATTGCGTTTGGAACGCAGGAATGGTTCGCCATGGCTAGCGTTGGCTCCAGGAAGATTCCAACCTGTCCCAAGTCTGCATCAAATCTGTGAAATGCATTCGTTTGAATCTAAACCTCGTCAACTTAAGCCTAATCTGGTAAAATGTGCTGTACTTACCTTGCACAGTATATCAACCGCCCTACGGACAACATCCTCTCTCGTTCCCCTCCCAGAAAACGCACACGCTCCCATAGCCATCATCTCCAAGTCCGCCCAGCCTTCCGTCTTTCTCCTCTGCGCCGCGTGGCCCTCAAGGCCATCCACCGCAGCCGCCAAGTCATTTCCCGACGCAGAACTCAGAAGAATCTGAACCAGAGCCCGCACAGGCGTCGGGATTTGCCGGCGGCGCTTTGACGAGGGCACATTGGCCACCAGGGCAGCGCACTCTTTATCGTGGCCGGCGGACCACGCTGCCGCCTGGCATCTGGCGTCGCAGTAGTATGCGGCGCGGCAGCGAGAACACGGCCGCGGAGAGCTTGCTTTTAGACAGTAGGTGCAGACGGTAGTAAGGTGGGAGAGCGTTGGGAGGAGCAGCAGTGGTGTAAAGGCGGCAATGACCTGGCCTGCTTTGAAGGGTTTTGTGGCGTGGAGGGCGCGGCCTTTTGTGGGATGTGGCCGCGTTGATATCGAAGACATGACGGCGACTATATGAAGTGATGGCTTATATGTGAAACTCGACCATGGATAAGCGTGGTGGCTTGAGATTGGCGTTGTAGGTTGTGTCTGTTGTGAGAGGTGCAGCTTTTTTTAGAGGCGATACCCACATGGCGAGTACGGGCGTGTAGACGTTTGCTGTCATAATAAGCTGGCCACATTGACATCAAATAAGTTTTCACGTTTAAAAAGAAGAATGTTATAGTATATAATTAAAAGAGTTATGCATTATGGGTATATTTTCACCTCTTATCGTACAGCCTATAGTCTATAGCTCATCATGCTCTGGCACCTTGCCACTCTTCCTCACCTTGGTCAACCGACTTAGCAAATCCTTTGCCCAATCCTCCTTGCCCGCCTTGGCTATGCGAGCAACATTATAGTCCCAGCAGCCCTCGGCGGTGCGCCACTCCTCACGCTTGCAGTAATCGTCCGCAATCTTGGGCCCCGTCGGCCACTGGCCCGTAACGGCGCCCATCTCCTCGTCGAGAAAGTTGTCCGAGACAAGCTGGCAGACCTTGCGCTGGGCACTCGTCCACACTTTGTCGTCGGGGATGAGAACGCGCTGGAGGTCGCGCATGGCGTCTTGCTGGAAAAAGTCGCGCCGAATGGACGGGTCCTTGATTAGCCCGTTGATGGCGCCTACTTGGGCCTTGATTCTCGACGCGGCCACCTTGGCCTGCGTCCCGTCGTCGTCTGTATTGGTGACAGACGGCGTGACACAGGAGAAGAAGTTGTCGCGGAGGAGCTTGCCGGTCTTGGGACACTTGTGCTCCATGATGCTGTCCCATACCTTGACTACTTCGTTCAGGGCGGTTGGGTTGTTTTGCAGGCTGCCCGCAATAATGGCGGCGGCTTGCTGGTCTCGTGGAACACTGCCTTCGGTAGCCGGACCCTCGAGGCCAGCCATGTGGCAGAAGAGCGATTTCAAAACGGCCGGGTCCTCTGTGACCTTGAGGCCGTAGTACATGTCGTGCGCGAGCTCCTCGAGCCCATCCAGCGCGGTGTCGAATGCCTCTTCGTCTTCCACCTTGCCCGACGAGAGCATCTTCATGGCGTCAGTAAACGCCTGCGCCTCGTGTTGCGGGCCTTTGACCTTGCCCACGGATTCATACTGTGGTGCGCCACTGGGGATGACAGGCTCATCTCTCGCCTCTGGCTCAACGGCCACGATGCCCTCTTCGACGGGTAGGCCCTCGAGCGACGGATCGCTCTCACCAGGGACGTTTATTTTGGCTTCTCTTTTGCCAGTGTTGATGTTTAGACGGACATGAAGCCCGTTGGGAATTTCCTGGTCCTCATGGACGACTTGGAACTCATCCGTTGGTTCAAAGACCCGTGGGTAGCAGTCTTCTGAGTTGCTCGTGTGACATATTAGGTCTGGTTTTGAGTCTGAGCCTGCTTGTGGTGCTGACGCTGCAGCGGGGGATGAGATGACGAAGAGGACGACGCTGAGGATAATGGCGACGAGGAGCGGCCATTTGGCTCTTGAGCGTGGCGATAGCATCGTTTGGCGTGGCTGTGATATGGCGCTACCACGCCAGAGAAATGCGAAAGAAGAAGAAACGAGAAAGTTGAAACTAGTGAGTAAGGCTTGAGGAAACACGGATGAAAATAAATACAAAAAAAAAAGAAGTATATATAGCTTGAAAAGTAGTGCCTGAAATGTGTGAGTCAGGTCGCTGAAGAGGACAGTTTGTATTGTAAGTGGATGCGTGGATGATGTGGCTCTAGAAGATTTTCGAACAAGCTGTCACTGTCAGCGCAGACGGTTCGCTGTGGCCACTGTAAGCTGCAAGGTACGGCGGAAACCATGAACATGGCGGGTTCTGATTGGTTCATGATACAAAACAGCGGGACTTCACGGAACGGCGGCCGACAGTCTTCAAGATGGTGCTAGATTGCATCTCTTACATGCACAGCGCTGCAAAGTGGTCATGATTTAGCAAGTAAAAGAATTGATGATGCAAATGTTCATGGTCCGTAACGTAAGCACTTTCTGTTTGACCAGCTTTCTTCAAGAACAGGCCAAGTCATCATCACCAGCCGCCTGTCGCAGCACATCCCACCGCACGGCATGTATATGCGTGCGTTACGCATACTTTAGAAAAGCTGGAATCGAGTCATGACTCTATTTCCGCCCCCCGAAATATATTTTGCAAGCCTCCAGAAAACTACGGTGCATTTGACTGCGTAATACAATGGCTCTGCTGCACCACATGCTCATTGTTAGGCGGGGCTGGGTACGTCGAACCACCAGCATTCCAGATGGTGCCGCTGTGATGCGCGGGCTGACAGAAAATCACCAGCCCACGCAATTGTGCACAAGTAATATCGCCACGTCTATTAAAAGAGGCTGGTGGAAATTTTGCAGTACAAGTCATGAAGAGTAAAAAAACTATAAAGATGGTCCTTTCTTCCCTTGAAAATCCAAATCTTTTCTTACCATCAAGCAACACTCAACCAACACTGCTCATTCATACTCAACACCATCGCGACAAAACTCAAATGTGAGCCAAGTCTTCTCGGCTCCTTTCATCCATCCCCCTTCTGTTTCTTCGGCTAGTCCGCTTTCTTTCAACACCTGGGCAAAAGAGACCCAAAAAAAAAAACATCTAAAAAAAAACTTTTTACTACTTCTCCTTCCTTCCCTACTCTCTTCTTTTGCCGGCCAAAAGAGTTTCCTTACTTGGGGCAGCCCCATGTCTTTCCTACCTACCTTATCCCATCTTTTCATCCTGGCGCTGGTAGTATCCGGTATACAAGCCGCGCCGTCCTTTCATTCACGCCACCATGGCCATGTTGCGATGCACACCTTGAGGCACGACGATGCCGACCGGCAACATGACATTCCTTTACACAACTTGGAAAAGACTACAGGCGCAGAATATAAGCATGCTGGACATGTCGATGCTGCTCGAAAAATGCCACGAAGCTTTATAGCTTGATCACTCGCTCGCAGTATTCTGCTGGATATTGGTTTTTTTCTTCTTCTTTTTTTTGAGATGAGAAGCTGGTCTTTTCGTCTATTTGGGCGGCTTTGGGATTGTTTCTTTCCGTGGCGTTGACTTGGGCGTTCTTGGGGGCTGTTTATCTAATACGGGCTGGACCTGGATTTCTCTTTTTCTATTGGCGTTTTGGGGGGAAATGGTTTAATAGTTCCGGCTGGGCCCGGAACACACACTCATTTTTTCGGCGTTTTGGAGGCTTTTACTTTTACATTTCCAGCTGAAGCTGGATTTGACTCTCTCTTTCGGCGTTTTTGGAGGTTTTGTCTTTTTACATTTCCGGCTGGACCTGGATTCCTCTCTCTCTCTCCCTCCCTCTCTCTCTCTTCCGGCGTTTTTGGAGGCTTTGTCTTTTACATTTTCCGGCTGGACCTGAATTCCTCACACACTCTCTCTCTCTCTCTTTCGGCGTTTTGGGGGACCTGATCTATACCTTTTCGGCTGGAACGAAACGAATATTTCCCACTACTCTCTTTACCTTTTGATTCTGGTCGCTCCCTGCTGGGTGGGTAGCACAGTACCATCATTTGAACCACCATCTGCGGAATCCGCCAACACTCCTTTATTCAAGACTTGTTTCGACTCTTTTACACTCGCTGCCGCTTATTGATTGGGCGCTGGATTGTTTTTCTCAAGGTAAGGAAAGAAGAAAAGAAAGGAAAGGAAAGAAAAGAAAGAAAGGGAACCAAAAAAAAATAGAGGCTAGTCACTCCTTTGGTTCTGATTTTTTTTTAGATAGACTAGGCGCAACTTCTTAGACCATCTTTCATGGGTTGTACAATAATACAGGAATCTTTCTTTAGAATATCACTTTTTTCTTTTTCGTAAATGAGTGTAATTTGCATCTTGAAATGCTGCAATAATTGACAAAGAATCATTAACCATTACATTGTGCAAAAGCTGGAGTTGTGCGGGTATTGTATATCATCCCCATATGTGCAGTTCCACCATATATCCAAACCAAGGACTCCCAAAGCAAATCATCCGTATCTTGCGTTTTAGCGTGAATGAGTGTCGTAAAAAAAAAGGGGGTTAAAATCAGGCTAGCTATCGGACGATTTATCACCCAATTCATTTGCGTCGAGTTAGATTAGCTGGTTTCGCGCGTCTTATCCTTGGCGTTGCGCTCGGCGTCATACGCACGCTTTGTCCTAGAAGCGACCATCAGGGTCGGGACGAGCTGGATAAAGCTGCCAAAAGTAAGACAAACAAAGTCAGTAAAGGTCTAGCAAAAGGGAAAAGTAGGGAAAGCGTACCAAGACAAGAGAAACAGCACACCACTGGTAATACGTCTATCATAGCCACCGTACTTTTTGCGATAGTCGTCGGTAAAGGTAGGTCCCAGGCCGCGGAAAGCAAAGACACCGGCGACAATTAACAGCGCAACGAGAATCAGGTCCACAAAGATGGTGATGCCGGCGGTGATGATGTTGAAGGCCTGAACAGGCGGGGCCATGATCAGGGACCAGACGGCCTTGCAGACGAGAGCAAAGTCGAGGACAAGAGCGAGACCACCCTGAATGAATGAGTTTTGGTTAGCATACGAAGCGATTGCAACAATCACGGATGGCTACGCACAAAGATGAATGCAATCATGTAACCGCCCGGGTAAACACTGGTGGCCGCAACGACGATGGCGACGAAGCAGGGACCCAGTACGCAGATGCGGTGGACCAGCTCGACGATGCGAGTCGTCTTGGAAACTTGAAGCTCGCCCATGATGGCGATGACGAAGCGGTTTTCGGGGGGTTGTTTGGTGGTTGATGCGAGTTGCCGGCGAAAAGCTGTTGGTGCGAGCTGACCGAAGCCGACCGAGGTGGAGGGTTGAGGCTCAAGGTGAGAGGCGCTAAACGGCTAGACGAGGAAGGAAGCCGAAAAGTCGCGAAGAGCAAGAGGCGATGAAACAAGCGCTCAATTCGCCGACAGACAGACAAGCTGGTGAGGTGTACAGGAGCAAGTAATAAACAGTCGATGGCAAGATTTTCCCCGCTGCTGCGTTTCTGAAAAGGCCTCTCCTCTCTCTGGGGGAGATCTACAGTAAAAGCACGGGCTAGGCTGGAGTCAAACGAGAAAGTCGTCCGCCTTCTCCTCTTTTTTTGCGGTTTCTACCTCGGGCCACTGGTTCGCTTGGGTGTCCTCGTCCCCCGTCTCCGGCGGGCGTCTTGCCGAGCTAGCAGGTAGGTTTAGCGCGGAGAGCAGGGGCGGGGAGTCGGCACATCTGCTTCGCGGGCTGCCTGGGGTAGTGTGTGGTGGTGCTGGGGCTCAACTGTACGAGGAGTTGGCGGCAAAGCCCACAGCGAGGAGATCCCCGCTGTTTCTGTGTTTGTCCCCGCACGCCGATCGGACTGGTGCATGACGTCGAGCCGTGCGGTGGCTTGTCGGGTGGAGGAGCATGGAGGTTGGTGAGGGTAAGGTGGTGGAGGAAAAGGACTTACTTGCACGTGCTTCTCGTTTATATCCAACGGTTTTCAAACTTGACTTGGTAAATAAAATCTAGTATAGATTGATATTATACGAATTGAGATACATACTCTTGCCTCTTCAAAGGCTAGTCCCTTCTTGTTAGTTGACATGCCAACAACAAGGGCTTCTTCGGACCCATCCTACCCACAATTGACAATTCTTCACATGATTTCTCCAGGTCAGTCCTCAAGACGGCAACAACTTCCGCAGCTTCTTACACTCAAATCGTCTATTCGCTCAAGCAGCCCCATTCTTGGCCTGTCTTTCCTCGTGTTCCGCTCTCACAATCCTTTTACAGTTCTGCACCCGAAGACATGCAAGCACAATATACACAATCTGCACCAGGCTACATGTAGAATGATGCGTTAGTGTCGGCAATGACAGCAAAATCATTCACAATACACGGCTTCGTCACTTACGTTGCGCCTGAAACAATATACCCAGCAATCACGCTCTCGGTATACGTACCCCCGTGGTTGTAGTCTCCGCGGCCCCATCTTGACTTGAATTCAGCCAGCGTAAACACAAAGACGACAATGTGCAGCCCGAGCAGGATGACTTCGCATGTAATGGCCAATGCGCCGGTAGTAACGGCAAAAGTGCGAGGAGCTGCATTTCTGAGATTTCGGTTCCTCGTCCCATGAGTATCAGCTCGAGTAGAATAATGGCGGCCCCCTAAAAGAAGGTGTGCGTGTTAGTCGAAACGAATCCAGCCTTGAATCAGAGCAATCTGTCCGCCGTCTCATTTCTTTGCATCAATAAAGGAATACATTTGCTGCTTACTCCTGCGTATGCAAAAACAAGACTTAACTGGATATTTGCTGGAGCCTCCGACACCCGTTGCGGCAATCAAGAATGCCACGATGAGCGCTCGGGAGCAGATGCCAATGATGAGGGTTACTCGGCGATCTTGATATTGTGCCATGATAACGGTTGGCTTGTTTTCTTTTCTCAGTGATTTTCGATAATAAACTAAAAGTGATAGAATTGATACTTGTAAAACTAATTTCCTCAACTCGTCAACGACGCCCAACAAACGTCACAGGGCCCCGATCTTCGTCCCGGTTCAGCAACGGCCGAATCGCAAGTTTCACTCGATATCCGCACCGAAATCGCGTTTCACTTGGTCAGGCGAGGCTTTGCAACGGTTCTGGCCCCGTCACTGACCAACACGTCTTTGCCGCTTTGGGACGTGTGCAGGGACACATGGGCGATGAGGTTGATATCTATCGTTGGTTCGTGACTTAACTTGTTTCCACTGAGGCCTCTGTAGCCTTATTTTCAAAGTGCGCAAGGATGTAGTTTATCTGACTGGACATGTAAATTTGCGTCATTACACTTGAGCTTGAATTTTTTCTTTAGTCCTTTTTAGTATATGCCTTGTAACGACTTACCATGTAAATGCCTGGTTGGGCGCGGCTGTGCATCCGCGCGGTAGTAGTATCGGAGTACTGTAATAGGTAAAGGATGTGATACTCGACGTAATCGGTATTTATACTTACTCAAACAAATTTTTTTCCATCTTGGAGAAATCGTCATGAAATCTAGTAGAGCCGCCATTTACGCATTCAATTCATCATGTCCTCTTATCTAATACACCCATAAGTCGCGTGGCCATGACGGGCCGCAAATCGCCCAAGTGGGTCCAGCCGCCGGCCGGTGGTACAGTAAGCGGCTCTGCTTCTCCTTTTGCCATCCAAGCTTGCCCTTGAGCGATTGAACCCTTTCACTGTATCCCCCAACTTGCAGCTTCAGCACGCATCTGCAGTTGACCAAATCACGGCATTAATACCCATAATACCCATCAAATCAACCGCATCTCACCCTCACAAGCTCGTATTCACCTCCGGGGACCGTCGCACGCATCTTCCGACCAAACCCCAAACCCGTCCCGCTCTGCGACCAAGTTCTGCTTCGATTCGCCATCCGCCTCCTCCCCTACACCACTCTCGACCTTTATCCGCAACCACATCTACTACCCAAGATGCCTTCTGCACGTCGAATACGCCTCCTCACCCTCGCCGTCATCGTCACAGTCGTCTTTGTCCTCTTCTACACCTCCGGCCTCAACGGCGGCGATGCTCGTCCCTCAGACTTTTACCACAAGACCATGGACGCCATGCACGGCCGCGCGCCCGGGCAGGTAGTCGTCGACACAGGCACGGGCAAGCAGGCAGGCCACATACCTGCCGACCGAGACGGCGACGGCGACGTGGATGCCGATGATAAAAAGGCTGGCCAGGACCTGCAGCAGCGGCTGGGCAAGGCCGAGCAGGATGCCAAGGACAAGGCCAACGAGAAGTCGCCCAACAAGCCCGACGCTCCCAGCAAGCTGGTTGGCGTTGGTAGCGCGGCCGACGGACAAAAGAATCCTGCCGAAGTTGTCGGGGAAGATGCTCCCAAGAAGGAAAAGGAGGCTGTCTCGGTCGCTGAGGCGAAGCTCAACGGGTTCCTGAAAAAGAGTCCAGGTAATTAATCCCGTTGCCACCTTCCAACGTTTACTCGCGCAGCAAAGGAAAAACAAAAAAGCTAATCATTTTTTCTTACTAAACAGTTGTCATCTTTTCCAAGTCATATTGCCCATTCTCGAAACGCGCCAAGGGCATCCTCCTCGAAAAATACAGCATTGAACCCGCGCCCTTTGTCGTCGAGCTGGACGAAGACCCTCTGGGCTCGGAACTGCAAGACCTGCTCGAGGCCAAGACGGGCCGCCGCACGGTGCCCAACGTGCTGGTCAATGGCGTCAGCATTGGCGGCGCAGACGAGGTTGTTGGCCTGGACAACAATGACCAGTTGACTGGCAAGATCCAGGACCTGGGCCAGCGCCGCGTGCAGGCCTCGCTGCGGTTTGGTGCCGAGGAGGTCAAGGGAGCTGCGCCGGCACATTAAGGGCCGTTTGGGGCTTTGCACATTAATTGGGAATTTTTGAGTGTGTTTATATGGAAAGGAGATGTCAAAACTACAATGTATTGGCGCATGGGCGTTTTTGTGTATATTATGTTGCTTTGTCACGAGGCGAGTTTGGCTGCCATCTAGTATTCTTACCATTTTAATGCAACTGTTTCAAAAGAAGTGGCTTCATATCAGCGCTTGATCTGAACCAACTTCAGCATATCCGGCAAGTTTACCAACAATGAGTAGTCGTGCTCAGCTTCCTTGGCCAGATGACATATGCTCTTGGATGTGTCCAAATCCGCAGAAGCATCAAGAGACCAGATCAATCCCATTCGCACAGCATCATTGCTGAGCCGCCGACCAGAACCGCGGCATTCTAACTTCCAAACCAAGCTAGCGTAGTCTCTAAATATTAACTCAGAGGCCTCTCAACCCAGCCAAACACATACATGCTAACACCCATGCCACCACGAGGGATGTGTGGGGTAAGCTGAGCACTCCCATAAAGGCCCTGTACTCACTTCTTGTGTGTACACGACGCCACACGGAAGTCTAGCCCATGACCTACGCAGCACACCACCCCAATGTCGAAAGCTCACTAGCTTCTGTCCTTTTCAGGCTCTTTATGCAACTGAAATCATCGCTGGCGCCACTGTCTTGTTTCGGTCGCTCTGGCAGGCTGCACTTTGTTCAGAAGAGTGCTAGTACGGAGCAGGCGGCACTTCTACTTGTATATAGTTTGTGGTGGCATACATAAGAGCTCAGACTCGCCTTGGCCCTTTCCTCCCCGCCACTCCTCGCCTTAACATTTTACATTTATCTCTCTTTTAATCATTCTGTTATTTGCCCAGACTGAGATTTCTTATCGCAGATCTCGGTGAAAAAAGCGCCTCATTCTTTGCTCGCGACAGCGACCGTACTTCGAACGCGGAGATCCTAGCCCATACATTGAAGGCGAATTATTCCACCGTGAGGACTCAATCGTCAACCAAGCATTTACTTTATCACCATCGACACTCGCACCATCAGTCTATTTTCAACACGTCTGAGGCTCTTCAACTTTCAACTGTCGACAACAAGAGCTGTTGCAAATTTCGCCCAACATGCGTCGCAAATCAACCTCGTCTGACGCAGCGTCTACCCTCTCCGCGTCCTCAACAGAGACCTACAGCAGCATCATCAAACTAGACCCCGCCATCCTTGTCGAAGAAGAGCTCGCAAAGAACGCAACAAAAGGACAAGGCAAGAAGCGCCGCAGCATGCGCCAAAAGGCATGCAGTCTGGTGTCGGATATGGGGGCGCCGCCGACTCGCCGCCAAGATGCCAAGGAGGGAAAGCGGACGCTGAATTTTGCGGATCTGGGGGGTGTCTTTGCGGATATGGTTTCGCGGCAGGGCAAGATTTAAAGAAATGCTTCGAGCAGAAGACAAGTGGAAGGGGAGAAGGGGTTGATGAGGGATGGTGGTCGAAAGGGCGGGATTAAAATGGCGTTGGATCTTGAGGGAATTTGCCAGGCGTTTTTGATGGCTTTGTGCATTTATCTACATTTTTCGATGGAAATCAAGAAGAATGATTCTGTTTAATATACAAAAAAAAATACTTGAATCAAGTCGCCTCTTCTCGCAGCCTACCTTTATCAAGGATATCCAGTTCGATTGTAGGGCAACATTCGGCATCCCCATCGCATCTCAATACAAAATTCCTGCGGGAAATCAGCCATTTGCATGCTTATATTTTAAGACATTTCTGACATGCGTTTCTGGTGTATTTCTAATATTCCAGATGACAATGTCAGATTCCTGGCTACATCGAGTAACCGCCGTGGTGCAATTCGTCATTCTGCCCCACTGCTCCGTGTCCGTGTCCGTGTCCGTTTCTGCTTTGACGACATTATTCATATTATATTAATAAACAACACTTCTCAAAAACTGCGTAAAACCTTAAAACAAACAAACACATATATATTTAGAAAAGAGTTTCCTCATTTCGATGAACCTTACATCAATTCATCTAAGTCGTATCCAACCTGATCATTGACCACCACATCAGACGTCCGTCCACTTACACCATGACCCTCCCAGCAACACAATCCTCCATCGCCCTCGCTGGCAAACGCAAGCCCCTCATCAGCATCACCTCCCCTGTACACAGTCCCTCAGCAGGCCAAGTCACCATCCGCGTGCAATGGACCGCCTCAACACCACTAGACCTCCACCGCGCCGACGGCGGCCTCCTGGTCTCACAGTACCCTTTCCTCTCCGGCAACGGCGGCGCAGCAGGCACCATTGCAGCCGTGTCTCCGGAAGGTGACACCAAGGGCCTCCAGGTCGGCGACCAGGTTATGAGTTTTGCGTTTTTTGGTGATATGCAGGCCAATCACCAGGAATTCATTACCGTCCCTGCGTATCTCGTCTCCAAGGTTCCAGAGGGTATTCCGCTGCAAGCTGCTGTTACGGTACCAACCAACCTCGTCACGGTCTTCCACACCGTGACCAAGGATTTGAAGCTGGATCTCCCCTGGCCGAGAGACCCAAACTGGACGCCTCCTCAGGCAGATGCGCCGATTCTCATCTGGGGCGCAAGCAGCAGCGTGGGCATCTTTACGATACAGGTGCTGCAACACTGGGGATACACGAATCTTCTCGCCGTGTCAAGCGGCAGACACCACGCCTACCTGCGCCAACTGGGCGCTACCGCGTGTTTTGATTATACAACTCCGTCTGTCGTGGCGGATATCAATACATACGTGGATGAGCAGCACGGCGGCAAGGTTCCGTACATTATCGACTGCATCGGCTCTACCGAGCACACGCTAAAGCCATTGACGAAAATCGCGAGGACAGGGTCAATTGTAGCAGCTATGCTGCCCATCATTGAAAAGGACGCCACGGCGGATGAAGAGCCAGAGTATGAGATGGACGTGGCAAAGGTGCTGGTTGGTGAGTGGGCTAAAGGCGTAGAGGTTCGCGGTGTGCGGACGCATTTCTACCTTGATGTAAGTCGGTTATTCTTTATTCTCCGGAGTTGGTAACGCAAGGGAAAAAAAAAAAAAAAAAAAAAAAAAAGCTAATGTTGTAAACTAGAATGAACTGTTTAGAGAAAAGCTGCAGCCAGAGATTGTGCCGACACTACTCGCGCAAGGCATCGTGCAGCCGAACAAGCAACGGGTCGTCGAAGGCGAGACTATGCTGGAGAGGGCACAAAAGGCGCTCGACTTGCTAAGAGATAGGGCTGTTAGTGGTGAAAGATTGGTCTGGAGGGTATCAGAGTAGACGTTTTAAAAGAAAACTGTATTTGTACACGTTGTTGCCAAACGTCTAGTGTATATACGTTGCTGATTTCGCTACTGGGATCCTTTTTCCCTGCTTGCTGTGTGGAGTTGCTGTTCCATCATGAAGTAACCACCCGTCTCAAACACCAGAATATTTCAAATAATTAGCCACCATTTACCCTTAAACGCCAGATCATAAGCACATTTTTCCTATTGGTATATTACATGTTTGACCGCGTCACGCTGCAGACGGCGCAGGAATCTGCGTTTCGCCCGCCATGAAATGCTCTGCCGCCTCAAGCCCAACATGTCTGCTTGGGAGTTAGTAACGTGGCCCCCTGTCGTGCTATCCAGACACGTAGTGGTACTTACGGTACAAGCATCAGCTTGGTAAACTCGTCCGCGTCATCCGCACGCGCATACATCCAGAAATTCTTAAAGTCAAAGTTGACAATACGATACTGCGGCTTCTCACGCCACGCGCGGAAGAATTCCACCGACGACGGCGCTTGCCAGAGGTGTTTCGACGCAGTAAATGTCAAGTCTGTCCAGATATCCTCAACAGCTGCAGAAACAAGGCACAAAAAAATGTTAGTAAACGGCCAACCAAACCCAAACCACTTCTCCCTCGGGTGTACTCACGTTCTTTACTCTTCAAAACTTCCGTTATGCACATAAACGCACAGGTAATCGCCTGCGTGCGCCGCGTACTCTCCAACACAACCCACGACTCCCAGTTCTTGGGCGGCAGATCCCTCAAATTCGTCGCCGCGCCGCCCACATACTGCGACGCCTCGGCCTCGAGCTGCGTGCGCACCTCGCCCAGCTCCCGGAACCACTTGAGAAACACGGGCGACTCGCGCTCAGCAGCCGCACGCAGCGCTATGTCGCCGTCAAAGACGCGAATAGAGTCAAGGATGAGCAGCGCCTGCACGCGCGCGAGCTTGTCAAGGTTGGACGTGACGTTTTCGCCGTCGCGGTGCACAGCCATTGCCGTGTCAGAAATCACCTTCATCACCCAGGCCTTGTTGTCGCCGCTGCGGTTGGCATAGGCTGTTGCCGCGGAAAAGACGCTCAGTATCGTCTTGGGCAGGCGTGTGGCCCAGAGCCGCTCGTGCATAAACGGCATGGCGCGGGACTGCGCGAAGCCCTTGTGCAGGTCTGTTACGTGTGCGACCGTGTAGGCCATCCAGCTGCGCTTGTCGTGCACGTCGAGGGGGTCGATCTTGACGCACATGCCGTCCTTGCTGCGGAGGAGGGATAAGTCTCTGACGGGTTGGTTGAACTGCTGCTCCTGCTCTTGCGGCACCAGAGGAGCGACGGGCAGAGGCGGGATGTCTAGCTTGTTTTCGACAAACGTCCCCATGCTGTTGAACAGGCTATTGCCGGAATTGGTGCTGTTCATAAAGTCGGCAATGTCGAAGTCCAAGCCCGCCAGGTTGACGCCGGTGCTAGATCCGCCTTGGTGTTGATGTTGCTGATGCTGATGCTGATGGTGCGGCTGCGGTGTCGCCTGCGGATAAAACGCCTCGGGGCTTGTATCCGTCCCCAAGCTGTCCATCTCGAGGCCCATATCAAAATCCGTCACATCCGCCATATCCGGCGTGGTGCTACCGCCAGTAGTAGAGCCGCTATGGGCAGACTGTTGCTGCTGCGACTGCTGCTGGTTCTGAAACGGCGGCATCTTGTGATAGACGCAGTCAAGGCCCTTGGCGGCACAGCGCGTACAGCGGGGCATGCGCTTGTCGCAGCGGCGCTTGCCGCGGACACAGGCGTTGCAGCTCTTCTGGCGTGAGTTGAGCGCCGAAGCCGTATCAATCTTGGGCATGTTGAGCGGGTTTGTAGGATCAAACGAGTCCATGGTGTGTTGCGCGAACCCGCCGGGAGGGCCGGGCACTATATCTGTGTAAATGAACGAGCCGGTTCTTGCGCAGCCAGCGTGGAAGAGAATCAAAAATGAACAGTAGTCCGCTTTCAGCAGATGCAAAGTGTAAAGTAAAAGTCCGCCGTCGTTGGAATTTGGGAGTTGAGGCTCAAGAGGTTGTACAGAGATCGGGCTTATCGGGTCCGCTAACACCGAAACCGCAACGGCTTTCGTCTAAGCCGGAGACCAAAAAGAGCCCATGTAAACTTGGGCCAGTAATAAAGAAGGGTTAATTACCAGCAACAGGGAAAGTATATAGTAATTTAGAGAGTAAAGGATGAAAAAAGAAATCAAATGTCCGCAAGCCACTTCAAGGTTTGGATTATAAAACAAAATCTTGCTCGACCAGTCGAAAGTTTAAAGCAGCTCCATCAGCCTTGTTGCGCGAGTCGCTGGGGCTGGTGCTGACAGCGCTGACAGTGCTGACGCAGCCAAATCCAGCAGCCCAGCCAAAAGTCCGCGGCTCCGACCTGGCTGGGACTTCCGCAACTCCGCAACTCCGCAAACATTGTATGGTGGCTGAGTAAGCAAATTGACGAATTCGTATTCGGGATTTAAAGGTGAGAGGATCTATCGGAATTCCATGTGATTGATGATTAGTACGTCTTTATTTAGTTTTGTTTTCTATAAATCTAAAAACGTCTTTCTTTCTTTCTTTCTTCCTTTCTTTCTCAATGCTCTCTCTGGATAAGCGGACTAGAGTACAAGTCATGACTACTTGGTAGCTTATCACCTTACAGCTCAGATATACGGTGTAAACTAACCCACCATAATAAAGATGAATTAGTACGTAGCACTAATAAAACCACAGCATTGATTGTAAAGACGAACTGCCTACTCTGACCGCATTCGTAGCTCCTCATAAATTGTAAACGAAGGTACAAAGCTGAGGCGCACTCGCATGCGTTGCGCGTCCACATTCAGATGCAATCCGTAGCCTGCTTATGCATGCGCAACGCCATCCACGTGGCTGGAGATTCAACCCACCACCCCTTTGCCACGTGGTACTCGGCATGAAACTTGATCCAACGACGCCTCATCAGTTTCGCTATACGATATTTTACCACATGTTGGGGAAATTCATATCTGGAAATGATTTTGTGTAAATGCGTCAATAGCAATCATTGATATAAAACTCCAACTGCCCATACAGCATGTAATTAAACCCAGTTCCTAAATCTCACATACCACGCTCATATGTCTGAACAGCTGGGGTATATACATCTTCGGTCCTCATGCTTTTCGTCCTTCACACCTTCATCCCAAGCTCCCATGTCCGTGACAGAAAAACACACCCCCGTTTTTGAAGAAATCCCAAAAGAAAAAAGCAGCCCAAAGATTCGCCAACCCGTACTTCCTGTCCCTGGTAAGAAGAAAAGAGTATGTTATGAAATGAACAAGCAACAACAGAACAAACAAGAGACTCAAAATCAAGGGCTTCCATCCGGCCCTGCCCTTGACAACGGCATCGCCAAGTTGTACACTGGCTACCAAGAGATCTGCAAATCTCATTACAGGTATCGTGGAGCCATGGACAAAGGAAAACAAAAACTGCGCAGAGGTGTAGTAAATCAAATGCCAAAAACGGCTCTAATAACACACAGGAACCATGTCGGTTCCCAGAGTATGTATATTTTATAGAGAACAAAAAAAAAACAGTTTTAACAGGAGTTATGTCGCCGGCCACATATGTTTGGCCAATGTGTGCATATCGTGTCTGGCTCGTCGTATAATCATATTCGTATGGTATCTCGCAAAAAAAAGTGTTGCAAAAGACGAATTCTGCCGGTTCTTTGGCTGCAGAACAGGCGAGGGCCATCTTGAAACGGCCTAATATTGCTCGGATCGATATCCGTTAGACCGTGGCGCTTCGTACTGGACACCAGTCATGGAATCAGGGCCGTTGGGAACGCCATTGCTGATGGAGCGTAGAGGCGGCAGTTCTGTGCCACCAGAGCTCGGGGGGTAGTGCTCAGAAGCATATGGTGCCCCTCGTGAGGACTGTTGGCCCTGAGACTGTTGAGGCGCTGGTGGATGTTGTACGGATGGGCCCATTTCACCACGAGCCTGGGCGAGCTCTACGCGTAGGCCATGGACTTCACGGCGGAGCATCTCGTTGTCGGCGGCGGCAGTGTTATAGTGCGACTGAACTAAACGCATATGGTCTTGCAACCGTGCGTGCTCGGCAATGGCTGCAGAGAGTTAGTTGGGATCCAGTCGGTGATGCAAGATTCGCTGTGCTTACCTTTTGTGAGAATCTCCCACTTGGATGCCTTGGATCCACGCTCCTGTGGCATGAGGTCGCGAAGCTGGTCAAACAGCTCCTTCATTTCTGTACGTCGCTTACGTTCGGCAAGCTTATGGCTGACTCTCAGCTCGGGTGTTCTGCTATACGGTTGGGAACCAGCTACACCGTTGATTTCTTCAGCCTGCAGATCGCTAAGCTGCTTATGCTGCATGGAGTGGTGATGCACCGACGGATAATCAGGATCTTGCAAGCGGGCAAATTCACCGCTGTCATCGAGTCTTCGCTGTCCAGGTGGCAGGCGGGACTCGGTGGTGAATTGACTGCTAGCAATGGAATCCGTGATGCTGCTTCTCCTGGAGTCGTCATACGGACCTTGAGGCCCGACGCGTTTAATCTCCTCTTCAGGGAAAGCCCAAGCCTGACCCTTTGTCGGCTCAGCGGCTCTGGCAATGTTGCCGGTAGCAGGACCGGTAATGGCGGGCGCAGTCCTGCCGCTCTTGTTGGACTCCGGGTTACGTTCTGCGCTGGGCTGATAGCCATTCGATATTCTGTGGACGGAGAGGGAATCCAGGGCTGGACGAGGGTTACGCTGCGAGTGCAAGGTGTTTTGAATCGAGGTGGTGGACGGGTGGTTGCTGGTGTACGGCGAGCTGCCGCCGAGGCGCATGTCGCTGATGCCTTGGTTGATTCTGCTGTCAACACTCTCTCGGCGACCGGCAGCAGCGTTGTTGAGGCCCTCGCCGAGAGTGGCACCGGGCTGAGGGGTCATTTCGTTGGAGTTGGGCCGGTCGAAGCGTCGGTGTTCTGTTCCACCTGGAGACGTCGGAGACATGATGGCAGCGACGCTCATGTTACTGCCCGAGGGGGATACAACCTGCGGGACCATGTTGGAGGCAATTGGCGAAGGTGTCTTTTCAGTGGCAGGAGTATGGTATGCAGAGGGAACAGGGCTCAGGCCGTTGGTGTTGAAAGAGGCCGAGGAAGTGTCTGCACAACAGTTAGCATGGGAGCTTGTACGAGCAAACCGACAGTGCGACGCAGGCAACAGACGGCAAGACAAAGAGGGAGAGTGGGAAAGGGAAGAAACGGACGCTTGCTGGACGCCTCGGTGGTAGAATAAAAGCCCGAGTCTCGCAATTGAGGAGGCGGCGCACTTTTGGTAGACGTAGGCTCATCCTTGTTCAGGATATTGGTGAGAGCCGCATTGGCAGGCCTATGCTGAGTTTGGGTTTCCATCGTGGTCGAGTCGGGACGCGGTCAAGGCGGGTTTGCGTCGGAAGCAAGTCTCAGCGTACCGGCGTATGAGGAAAGGAAATATTGGTCGAGCCACGGACAAGTTTGGAGTCGCAATTGCAACCACGGTCTCGAGAGCAAATTTTCGCAGATGCAAGCCTCGTAGCTGAGATTAGAGCAGAGTCGGTGCGCTAACGAAAGAGGCAGCGGGCGCGGGCTTGGGCGTGGGCGACGACGAAACCGGGGAGCTTGGGCGGAGCGGTTGCTGCTTTGTATCTCACTGGACGGCGTCGAATGCCATGGACAAACGAGCTGGGATCGAGTTCGTAGTCGGCGGCGGCTAATGGATGATGCTGGGTAGGACTATGAAATATACAGCATATACAGCTGGGGTCGAAGAAAGCGAGTGTGAGAGTGTGAGGAGGTAATAGTAGATCGTTTGGTTTGTGGGCGGGTGGCCGTGGAAGTGTTATTAAGAGGATAAGCAATAGCCCGTGCTGGCTGGGAAAGCGGATAGAGCACGGGTGTGAGCGAGCGAGCGAGTAAGTCGAGCGAAAAGAGAGATCTGGGATGGGGAGGGGCGAAGAATTGAAGGCTGGCTGGGTACAGCGAGAGTAGGTGTGGGCGTGTGCCAACGAAAGTGGGTGGGTGGGTGTGCGCCGGGTAAAGGTCCTGGGCCAGCTCTGCTGAAGTGCCCGCGGGCGCCGCCTGTGCAACAGGGTGAGGGAGCGAGAGAGTGCCGCAGCAACAGCGGCAAAGGGCACCAAGCTGACGGGCTGGGAACTGCACCCAACAGCAGTTGCCGCATGGCATGGTATTGTACTGGGGGGGAGAGCCGACAGTCAGGCCTGAGAGTTACATTGTACCGTGAACTGCGGCGACAAAGGTACATGCAAGTTGGGACGGGCTGCTCTTGCTGCACTGCAGCATTGCGCAAAGCGAACATGTTTGCCATGCGCTGCAAGTACAGACAAGGGCGGCTACAGAGGGAGGATACGTGCTCTGGTCTTGTAAGCACCAGCAACGGCATTAGCAGGGCAGCACCAGACGGATGCAAGGCTCACCTCGCTTACAGCGTAAGCGTATCCCAGGGAGCCAAGGAGCCGCGCTTGTCGCCCCCAATACCTACTCGTAGTAAACTGACCAATACATGGCACTGCTACAACATACATACTTTGCAGTATCATTCGTACGATTGAGCATGTTGAAAGGGTGGACTACACAGACTACGTCTACATATCTCAAACACCGGCACGGCTCGGCAAGCGTGGCAAGTAACAAAAAAAGTAGAGCCTCGAAAAGGGCCACGAGATGGAATTGCAAGTGCTCACCAGCAGCTCGCAAGCGCTGCCCACAATGGGGAAGAATTGGCACTCTTACTGTGGTAGGTACTCGTTAGTAGTACATCAGAGGTTCTCCTAACATTACAGCGTGTGCAGTTGGGCCGGCAGCGCTTCTCTTGCTGTTTTGCGTCCGCCAAGGTACACCGAAAAAGTCCGGGGACGTTGGTATCGGGCACATGGATTGTTGCCAGCGGGCGGCGCATTGTGGATGGGCAAACATACCTACCTACCTGCCGGCCAGGGCCGGACTCGAGGTACAGTAGGGAGGTACCTACAGTAGTAGCTCGCTGGTTCTTGCCACGCTGGCGGGAGAGGCGCTAACAGGAGAGCAGCCCGCCACAGCGCTAGCACCCACGAGGTGAGCGGGGACCCTTTTCAGAAAAAGGCGCCTGGCGGGCCGGATTGGGGCCTTGTCTTGGGGGGGACCAAGGACGAGGAACGAGGAAGAGGGGGGGCCGCCAAAGGTGTCGCTGCATGGTGGCGTGTCTGTGTTGCGTGGGCTCCCTGTTCCCATGCGTTTTATGACCACTCCTGGGCAAACCACGCGCACGCCCCCCCCTTCTACTCGCCCATCTCTTTCTCGTGCGTGCTCTAGCAAAGCTTGATCCCCTCTCTGAGAGACCCGCTGCAAAATGGCCATTATCTTTTTTTTGCTGGTGCGCATGGCACATGGGATGGCGTGGCAATGAATCGAGTGGTAGTTGTGCGATGAGGGAGGCAGCTGAAATGTGCCATTTTTTTTTTAAGTCGGCAGGGGTTTGCTGCATGGCTTTTTGGACTTTGGGTCTGGTGAATGTAGATGCTGTTGGAATACGAGTCTAGTTGGATGCAATAAAGGACAGTTGAAGGCGCGCATGAGAAAAACATTGTACAGACAAATGGTAATTATATGATGCGCAGCATTCCCTGGATCGATACACAGGTGGTCAGCGCTTCAACTACGGAGCCAGATCTCTCATCCACAGTAAGCGCTACCCGTACTCCGTACAATCAACAAAGTTACAACTGCACTTCCTATGTACAGCAGCTGAGCCCAGGCCAGCAATAAAGCCAGACTCTTCTTTCATCACAACAGGGCAGGCCCCAGTTTCGTGGCGGCGCGGTTGGCGCTGTAGGTGCCCGCAATACTCCCGAGACCAACACCCTGTTTCCGGCATGGGTTGATGGGGGGCCCCCCTACATAGTAGTGCTGAGTGTGCTGTGAGTGGCCAAAATGGGTGCCCGCAGTAAACTTTCAGCCCGGCGGGGTTTCCGTCTCCACGGACAAACGTCCAAAGTGCCACTGCATACCTCGTAAGCAGAGAGATTTAGGGGCGTCTAAGTGGACAAAAAGTAAAGGCTTGCTAATGGACTTGTCGCTATTTATCAACAGTTTACAGTGGAGGCCCGGGAAGTATAGTGCCTGACAGTGAGGTTCTTCCAGTAAGTCGTAGGTAGCTTGTTTGCGTCTCCTACATTAGGACTAGGTAGTAATTACATCTACCGAGTACTCGTACATCCCACTGCTGGTGCAGCGCCTTGCCGCTGGTGCTACTCGGCCGGTGTCCTCTGTTACCCACCCCGAAAACCTCGAACCAGCCAGCCATGTGTTTGGTGGATATTGACTGGCCAGACAGCCAGCCAGTGTGCATTGGCACCATCAAAAGGACCTGCAGCAACGGATCACTGGGCGGGCGTGCCAGGTACCATAAAGGCCACAGAGGGTGAGCTCTCCACACAATGTACCGCGCCGCAGGTGCACCTTGCATACTCCGTACATATGTACGGAGGCCATCAGTCGAGTCCAATTGCCGCAAGATGGCCCCCATGCCACGCCATGCTCGTGACTAACGACACTACACAGTATGCACGATGGAGAAATGTACACGCAGCCAATTACACCGTAGATGATGCGTCGACATTGTCACTAAAATAAGCACTGACGAAGAAAGAAAAAAAAAACATCCACAGGTCCATAAGATTGGCCTGCCTGACACGACATGGTGGAGAGGCTGGGCGTATATGTGCTGTATCTGACTGACTGATCACGGCGCCGAAATCGATAAAACGGCCTGTTGTGGAGGCACAGGTACGGTGTATTACGACTCTAAGTGTAACGAGTAGTATTCCATCAAATACGGAGTATTCTGTAATTAATACAAGGTATTTTCTTTGCGTGGCTCTCGTGGCGCTGCTATTGAAACGGGACAGCAAAAGCAAAAGGGCCAAGGCGGGAAATGGTGATCCGTAGAGCATGGCAAATTAAGCATAACTGATATTGGATATTGGATAGCAGTACTAATAACAATGAGTAAAACAAAAACTGCTTTGCAGGGACATAAGGGAGGGGAATGGCCTTGCACTTCCACTCGTAAGCAGCGCCAAATCCCTCCAGGAGCACCTGTTGTCGGTCTCCGTTTAGGTAGCAGGCCGCAGAAAACAGCCTTGTCAATACACCACTCCCACGGCGTATTTATTACTAGCACTACGCCGTACTCCGTACGTTTGTAGTTGCTCCGTACGCCACGGTCCTACGGCGCGTCCGTACAAGGGTCACAAACAGTCCAAAGGAGCGATTTCAAGATGGTCCCTGCGCAACACCCTGGGGGATCTTTGTTTTGGAGGCGTTCGGTCCTGTCTTGGGCTACTACGTAGATATCTACTCGTAAGTACAGACGTATGTTGACCGTGATTGTAGCACCGTTGCACATACATGGCATCACTCTGCCCTCACGGCTTTATTCATGCCCCTTTATTGATGCTGACGGGGTCCGTGTATCACTATTTTGCCGTCGCCGTCGCCGTCGCCGTCGCCGTCGCCGTCCGTCCATCGGTCCTTCTTGGGTCGTCAGAAATCCCCAGCGCTGCCCGTACTACTCGAAGCAGCTCATTAATTCCATTTCTGCTGACGTGTGGTCGTACATACTTCGTAGTACTCTGTACGTACAACTCAGCGTAGTATTGTCAGACACAACTCTCTCCTCTTGGCAGGACCATCAGAGACCGCTAGCCTGTGTTAATAGCACGTAATAAACCCAGCCTCCTTTTCTGCAGCTACTCGTAAGTGCGGGAGAATTATTCGGTGAGCTCTCCGGCGCTGCCCGGATGGTGGCTTGGCAGGCTATACCACCTTATTAGGTCATTTTTAGCCACGCCTCGCCCGATCGACTACCTGGCGGGATGGTAGCACAGGATATGTACGAGCAAAGGTTACTACCTCTCTCATAGTATGTACATGGTAGTTTTGTAGCATGCAGCTAGCCTCGTTTGTTGCAAGGATCGTGTTGGAAACCATCAAATCGAACACCAAATCTCCGCGGTGCGAGCACAGTTTACAACCATATCTTAACTATCCTTTCTCGTAGGAGCGCCGTCCAACTCGCGCACGTCGTACGAAGTAAGCGCAGCTACGAGTACACTGTACAGTCCGCAGCAACTCTTCTAGTGCACAGCCCTCATTCGTGCGGCAAGTAAATGACGTCTTTGAACATTTGATTCTACTGCAGTTGTACGGACGAATGCATTATACTAGTGAAATGCCGGCAGGCAGGCACACGTCTCCATCCCAACAAAGCGCATATAGTAGCCTCTACCGGTGCTAGCGCCGCCCCAAATTGTGGAGGAGCCCGGCACTAAATTTATGCTGGCTGCACAACTCCAGTCACAACTTGACCCAACAGCGCGGCAGCACCCTTATCCAACGGCTCTTCGGATCGCCCTCGTCCGGGCACGCGATGCCGTCACTCGCATAAGGTAGGTGCGTCCCTGCCCACTGGCCACGGCGCTAAAACTGTGCTGCAAAGGCCTTTACGTGGGGTTTCTTGACCTTTTCTTTTTCTTTCCCACTCCTGACCACACACCCCCCTTCCTACTGACGCACCAAAGGTAGGCGATGCGCCTTTGTTCTTCCGCGAACTAGCCTAATCTAGGCTCCTGGGCCCCAGGTCGTGGTCAGCCATCCAGCTGCAAGGCTTTATTTTTGGGAACGATGGGCACGGCATGGAGCAACCATTAGGCCTTGTCGGCGGGCTGGCGTGCGAGCAACGCCATGTGTCCAGCATTCACGGGCTGCGGGAAGAGAGGCTCTTTTGGCTGGTATACTTACGAATAGCTATGGCATATGCATAGTTTACAGTAAGCACATTAATTAATTAACCCTCGTCCCGAAACAGGTTTAGTTGCTGATCCGTTTGTTAACCCTCTCCAGTCGAGGCACCCCAAAGCCTGCGCATCCAACGGGCCAACAAGGACTCCAAAAGACGCAAGAACCCTAGCGCAGGATCCATCATTCCCACGAGGCTCAAGAAATGACTGTCAACCTAGCCTACCTACAATACGAGTACTCTCCAACCTCTATCCATCTCGTACCCCGCCAACTCTTGACAAGGTACCCACGAACAGGCGGTGCAAAGCAGGTACACGATGGGACCAATGGTAGGGTTACACTGACAGCGGCAGCGTTTACGCGGCGGTTTCTGCTCCACTGCTCCCACGTTGGCGCTGCGTCTTCTCCATTTTGCTGCGTCCCGGACCACCGACCAGCCAGTGCCAACCCTTACCTCGTAAACTCGTAGGCGATGGCGGCGACCAGATCCGGCAACATCTCTTCCCGGCAGCGGCTTGACTATGAACAGTCTCTTTTCGCGCCACTATTGATTGGTGGCCACGCTAGGCGCTAACAATATGAATAGGCGAGACGGTTATGCCTTTCTTCTGTATGCCGGTAGCACGTCGCAGCCGGGAAACGGTGGGTACAGCGCCAATAGATGTCCGACGTCGTTTTTATTCCATGGACTACTCGTACGAGGGTCCTGTGTGTTTTGCGGCAGTTACAATTGCCTCGGCGCAGCAAAGCTCACGTACTTCCGGTGCAAAGACAGTAAAAGCAATAAGCCTGGCTTTGCTTTTAGCAATAATGATCTCTTACCAAAAGGAGATTGACAAGTAAACAATAGTACCAGACGTTCAGCTCGTAACCAACCTGGGCCAAAATGCCGCCGTCGGCCGAGACATGTGGAGGAACCGGCTCTCGCCTAGGCAGTCCCTGCTATGCTACCAGCAGCTGAATTACGTGCGGCCCGTTGGCCGAGGTTACAGGTCAATAGTTTACGAGTTAAAGTTGCAGGTATGGGGCACCTTGAATATTTTGGTGAATGATTCATTCAACGGCATTGTCGCTGTTTTGTGCAAGCCACCGCTCAGGTCGTCCCCGAAAAAAAAAAATCCGCACATGGCCAATATACAGCCAATATCATGGATATCAAGACGCCGGGGGTCGCATATGCAAGAGAACGGCGAGCAGCAGATCAATGCAACTGTGCAAGGTCTACAGCCAAACGACACGTGCGCTGGCTCTTTGCCGCATTCAAGCCTTGCAGATGGGCGCGAGCCATATGGACGAGACTTGCTTTTGGCATTCGTCACAGAGTCTCTCTCGTCCAATCCTTTTTCTTTTCAGGGTGAATGACGCCCCCCTCGGTTGCTTTTTCTCGTGCTGGTGATTTGCACCTCTCATTACGACACCATAGCATGGTCCGAGTTTTTGAGCCTGCAGGTGCCACGCGAGACGCAAAGCTGCTCGAGCGCACGCACCTGTTCCATGGTAGGATACCGTTTAATATTACCAGGGTCCCCCTGTGGCGGCGCCAACGGTGAAGTGGCCTATTGACGGCCAGTCAAGAAACTACGACTCATAGTAGCCGCAAAAACTTTGCTTTTGGGCCGGGGAATCAGAATGGATGTCATGCAGTTGCGTCCACATTGCCATTGCCCTTGAACGCTCTGCGCGGCTCTAGGGTGTGCAAGCCGGACTCTTTGTCCGTCAGAGGATTGCTACGAGACGTACGACATGAGTGCTTAATTGATGGGGGCTCTTTGTAGAGGCACCCACCTCTGTCGGGTACGTACATTAGGCAACAGCATTAAGCATTTTTTGATCGCCGAAGTCATGATCCCTCGGTCAAGCCACCTGGACTCTTGGACCGCATTGGTATTCAGGGCACGCTTTGCTAAACTCATTTCATCATCGGCAATTGTATATTTCCCACGGGACTTTGATTCAGCCTTCAAGATGCTCAGCAACTGATCAGTCACTCTGCTTGTGTCTCTGGTCAAAATGTGTAGTTACGGCGGACACGACCATGCCTGCGACCTCGCCCTCCCCTTCCCCACAGGCTGAACCGTTAAGGTTTACAACGGATGTGATGGGTGTGATTGCGCCGGCAGAATGCATGCTACCCCTCTCAATATCTAGCAACTCCCGGAATTGGGTTGCTACTGGAGAGCATACCCACGTGGTCGTGTTGAGCCACTATTGCAGACGAGCATACGGACAATGAAATGGACGCCTACATGGTTGACAAGACTCTTATAAACGACTCAAATCCAGTCTTGGACCCCAAAACAGCCTGATGATGAGCCAACTGTGCGGCGACAACATGTTAGTGTCAATTGAAGGGTAGGAAACAGTAGTCGGAAAGCACGAGTAACCCTGGCACCCTAGCCCAATGGGTTCCGCAGCATCCACCAACCCGCATTCCAGCACCATGAGCATCTTGTTCTATCATCAGACGTTATTACGTAGTTTCATTACAAGACTTTAACCTTTTCCTAATATTGCAGATCTATTCCGGCAAGGCGTACGAGTAGGGGCGGCTACATTATCCAAGCTACTGTACCCGTATGCTTTTTACTGGCTTGAACATGTACGAGTAACTCATGAAGTGGCGGGAAGCTCCCTGGCTGGGACGTTGCATTGTCTATGCGTATGTACTAGTGCAGAGTAGATCTTTTCCATTTTTCTCGAGTCAACGGGAAGCAAAATGCCCAAGGAAATGTCTTATTTCAGCGCTACTCGCATCAATCTTTAGGTCATCGAAACTGATTCAAACTGCACGAGGCTTTTCGGCCCCGCAGGCCATCCCAGCGCGGAAAAGCAAGACATTTGGCCCCTCTATACTAAGACGGTGTTGGCCATGTATCAGTTGTGTCTACGAGCATTGTGACTGTCGACCTTTTTTACTGTGTTGAGAGACTCGATGCGTGTGACTGCCGTAGGTGAGTTAGTTGAGTGGACTTGACAGGTGACATCATAGTTGTACGAGTGATGCGTTCACGTCGTGACTTTTCCCGAGTTGTGTCTCTGCGTTCCCATGCATGACTGAGATACCTGGCAGGGTCAGCAACTATACCATGTAAGAGCAAGTACGAGTATACACCAGTGCAGAATCTCGCTTGTCCCAATATCGTCTCGGCAGTTGCTGGAAAACGTCTTTTTCCTCTTTCCTTCCAGGTACTGGAGTTTCCGTCTGCAACATAAACTCTACCCTACCCACTAGCCAAGTCTTTAAAGGTTGTCACGAACAGAGAAATGCCACCCACTAACATTGCGTCGTTTTATACGAAATGCGGCCACCACCGTTCTTTTTTTTTTTTTTTTTTTTTTGGTATTATTATTGTGGAGTGCGCACGCTTCTGCCGTGTGCAAACCTCATGGCAATTGAATTTTATTTTGTATGGAGTAGTGGTGGTGAGTGTAAAAATAAGGTTTGCGCGGTTTCGTGTGCTAGCAAGTGCCGGTTTAGGTGGGGGGTTACCTTCGGAATAAACTGGACAGAGTACGGAGTATTTTGGTTGAATTATACGACGTAGAGTGTAATGGATTATGCATTCCATGATGAATCGATTGAGATAGCTATTTGTCTTGTGGTGCAGGGAAACTAGACGTGGTCAGTTCGATGTAAACAGGTTAAGAAAGGATGTTGGTGAGTATGGTCCTGACATATTCTTTATACGTCGTCAACTGCCTCGAACAAAAAAGCACAAATGAGGAAAAAAGCTTGATTTCTTGGGGCCCCCTTGGATCCGGAAATAAATGCCCATTTCGATAAACAAAGACTCAATCTACATAACTCGTTCTGTCGACCATCCTCGACCCACGACTAGGAGCGTCATCGTGTTAAACTCTAATCCAGCTCAATTTTCGTCTAATGTTTTGCCCGGCATTTGCACGTCTTCCCCCATAAAAACAAAGACTACATCAAGACCGACGTCGACTACTGAGCAGTTTGCGAGTACCTCAGGAGAGCACTGTAAAGTTTCTCTACCAAAAGTCGCCGAAACATACTAGATCATTCTAACGAAGGATGATGTAGCAACAAAAAAAAAGACGTGACTATAGGTCTACAACACGTAACCTACATGAATATCCATACACGCCCGCCCGGAGTGCACAGGTACTGCACACCCCAGGGTAAAACACTGTTTCAAACACCCAGCTTCTTCCATCACCAAAGTCTCTAATATCACAAGTACCGTACCGTAGTCCACAGCTCACAGTGCTTCGTATTCCTCTCAGCAAGTAGATGTGCACACTCCAAAAATTGAAAAAGGCTGTCAGCTTACTCCAATACGGTGAGTTGTTTTTACACGCAAATGTGATTTCTTTTACTCGGAAACCCGCAAGACTTGTAATACAGGCACCGTACGACGGGACCTGTTAAATCTGACGTGTATCTTTTTTTTTTTTAGTTTTGGTTTTACTCGTACACACACACACGCACACGCACTTGTCTTGTCTCGCTTGTTTGTGGTACGTGAAGAGATACCGGCGGCATGGGTCGGGTGAGACTGCGACGTTGTCTTAACTGATGCCTCGGTGCGGTTTGTGAAGGAAGGTGTTATTGCCACGGCATGTGAGCAGGTAATGGCGGTAGGTCACCATCATAGCAAGTGCAGAAGTGTAGATTCGTTGTTTGTATGCCCAGATTCACGATGCAATAGCTCAATGCTTGGTATGCATTCTGTCATCCGGACAGATGCGCTGTATGAATGTCCCTTGTCACTATTTATGATAAATGTACAACCATAGTATTCTCAATGATATCCTAAAACCAAAATCATGCAACTTTATATGTTGAGAAAAGACGTCATGCCATCATGTAAAAAAAAAACTTAGAAATCAAACTCAGAACGGAACACTGCTGGATCGACTCCAGGAACCGTCTTCTCCGCCAGATCTCTTCGGCCCATCTGTGTAAACACCCGGCGCAGGGTATCATACAGTGTACTGCTGCGGTTCTGCGCGGACATGCGGTCGAGCGTCTCGTCGACCTGGCCGGCTGAGCCCTCGCCAAGAATCTCGTACGCCTGCTGGCGGCCGCTCTTCTCGATAGACTTGTGCATCTCCAGCGCTGCGAGGAAGTGGCATGCTGCCTCTTGGTGGCAGTTGATGTTGATGCAGCTGACACCCAGGTTGTATCGGGCGCGCACAAAGTTGGGGGAGAGGGAAAGGGCCTGCTCGTACGCGGCAATGGCCTCCTCAGAGCGGCCGCTGTTGGCGAGGGTGGCGCCGAGGCGGTTCCAAAGGAGGTGCAGCTGTTCTTGCTGGTTCGTGGTGCCCAGTTCAGAGGAGTGGAGGGCAGACTGGAAGCAGTCGACTGCCTTGTCGTATTCCTCTGCACCATAGAAGAGAACACCCAGACCAACCTGCACGTCGGGGTCCATGTGCTCGCCGTCCGGGCTCATCTGGGCTGCCTTGATGAACAAATCGGTAACCTTGTCGTGCAGAATCTGGCGGTCGGTAAAGCCCATATCGGCGGGAGGGTGAACGTCCTTTGGGTCGAGGATGGTAGGGTACTTAACAGAGAGCCAACGCTCCAGTGTGCGGTAAGCTGTGCTGTCGTAGCCTTCGTTGGTATATGAAACAGCCAGGCCCATGAGGGCGGCCAGGTTGTTAGGATCCAGCTTGAGAGCCTGCTCAAGTGCGCGAATGGCGGCGGTTTCCTTTTCGTTCTGTGCCTGGGCCGAGCCGAGATATACCCAAGCCTCGACGTGCTCGGGATTCTGCTGAACGGCAGCTTCGAATGCGAGCGCTGCAAGAGATAGGTTTCCGCCGTCCTTCATTACCTTGACACCTTCCTCAAAGGCATTCTTTTCGTCCTTGAAAAAGTTTTCCTCCTCAAACATGTAGTTCTCTACTACTGGGTCGCCGAAGCGTCCCCAGTCACCCAGACCTTGCAGGTCGGGAATCATATCGTTTGTCCACTCGGTATCGAATTGGTCAAAGAGGGACTCGTCATTGACCATAGACCTAGCAGCAGCCGTCTCAGCTTGTATTCCTCTCCAAAGGGATTCAAAGTCACCGAACTCATTAGTTTCAGACTGCATGGCTTTATCCATTTCGTCCAGTTCACGCTCAGCGGCGTTTGCTTCGTCATTTTCTTTGACCTTGGCCTCCTCGGCCTCTTGCTTGTCGTGCATCTCGAGCTGGGCAAACTGCTCCTCCCACGTGTTATCGTCGAGCTCTACGAGCTTGCCCTTGCCCTTGGCGTCTTGTTGCTGGTTGCGCATCTGCTGTTGCTGCTGGTACATGGGCATCATGGACTGGCCGCCCATGCCATAGCCCATTCCCATGCCCATGCCCATGCCCATCATGGGCCGCTGCATGTTGTTCTGCATGTTGCTCATGTTGCTCTGCATCGGGCTCGATCGTGCGGAAGATGCCTGCCCTTGGTGGAAGCGGGCAAACTCTTCGGGGCTGAAATGCGTTGCGCCCGGGGGCTTAAACGCCGACTCCATGCCGGGCTGGTTGTTGAAGTCTTGAGCCCACGAAGGCGAGGCAGAACTGGCACGCATCGGCGCATGTTGGGCTGGGTTCATGTGGGCAGGGCCCTGCATGGGAAACTCTTGCTGCATACCAGGGCCGCCATTAAGGAAGCCATTCATCATCTATACAGAATCATCCCGGATTAGTAAGGCCGCCCTCCGAGAACCGGAATGACGGAGCAACGTACCTCATCTTGGGGAGCGTTTGCGCTCTGGCTACGGAAGCCATTTAGCTGTCCGCCAGGGCCTCTGCCAACGAGGCGATCACGCTGCAATGTCTTGTCATCTTGAACGTGCTTCTGGAACTGGCTGAGGGGGTTTGCCCCGGTCGAGCACTCCGCGCCACCGAGGAACGACATGGTGGCGGATGGATTTCACGCAGGCTGGATGTGAGCAATGCGGATGGAAGGACAAACAAGAACGAGGTGCGGCTTTTCTCTCTCTATGACCGAACGAAAAGAAGATGAAACGAGATAGGATGAAAGGCGGTCAAACGGCGCAATGTTGGAGGATAATGCAAGGAGAGGAAGTCGGTAGAATCAAATGTTGGGGAAAGCTCGGGGTTGTCGGGCGATTCGAGACGTCAAACTAGGCCTGCTTCTCGGCCTGAGCGTGGGGAATCTACCGAGGCAGTCCGGGCCGCAGTGCCATTAGCCAGTGCCTACGCAGGCTGTCCCACTGCAAGTCGGCGGCGAAAACGGCCAGTCCACACGTGACTGCGGGGGACGGCCATGACCGAGAAGCACACCTCCGCTGGCCACTGGCGCAGTACGTACCCTGGCGAGTGGCTGATAGTATCGTCTATCGATAAGACATTTTTTCCAGGCTCTTTTTTTTTATGCTAGCGAATCCCAGGTCGACTTCACAGCAATCCTAATTGAAGCAGGCTTTACGCACCCACGCCGCTCAGGATGCTTCGTCAAGTGTACGTGCTAGAAATCTCACATTGATTTTTATTATTAAACTAATACTTGCCGCAGAAAACCTCGCAACGCGCGCTCCAAGCGAGCTCTCGAGAAGCGCGAACCCAAAGCCGTCGAAAACCCAAAGTCATGCCTCATGCTGCGCGGCAACAACTGCTCGCAGACTGTGCAGGACGCCCTCAACGATCTGTACTCGATGCGCCAGCCACTCTCCAAGAAATTCACAAAGAAGAACCCCATCCACCCCTTTGAAGACGCCAGCTCGCTCGAGTTCTTCTCCGAGAAGAATGACGCCTCGCTGCTCCTCTTTGGCAGCAGCCAAAAGAAGCGCCCGCACTCGATGACGTTTATCCGCACCTTTGGCTACAAGCTGCTTGACATGCTGGAGCTGCACCTCGACGCGGACAGCTTCCGCGCCATTCCGCAGTTCAAGACGAAAAAGTTTGCCGTTGGCTTGCGGCCCATGATTCTGTTTGCTGGCACCGCCTTCGAAAGCCCTGTTGCCAATGAGTATACGCTCGCCAAGAGTCTGCTGACTGACTTTTTCCGCGGCGAGACCTCGGATAAGATTGACGTCGAGGGTCTGCAGTACATTGTGTCGTTTACCGCGGAGGAAACCGCCGAGGATGCGATGGGCAACACCGGAAACCCGCCCATTCACATGCGTGTATATCTCATCCGCACCAAGCGCAGTGGCCAGAAGCTACCCAGAGTCGAGGTTGACGAAATTGGTCCACGCATGGATTTCCGCGTCGGACGAGCCCAGCACGCGGACGAGACGATGCTCAAGGAGGCCATGAAGACTCCTCGCGGTCTTGAGGAGCGCACCAAGAAGAATATCACGACGGATACCATGGGTGACAAGATTGGTCGCGTGCATCTGGGCAAGCAGGATCTTAGCGATCTGCAGACCAGAAAGATGAAGGGTCTTAAGCGTAGTAGACATGATGAGGATGAGGATGATGGCATGGATGATTTGGAGGCCGAGGATGCGAAGCGCTCAAGAAAATAAATGCAGTGCAGTGTAATATTGGACTTGCTTCATGTGCATCTTGGTTTGGCGTTTTGGTGCAACAAAAAGTATCATTAGTTTACTAGTTTACAGTTATGAATACACAGCTTCCAGAGTTAATTTTGGGCACGATCCATTCGACATTTTGAAATTGTTATTGTTTCTTGGTCATTTCTCGATATATTATTATACACATAGCATCAACTTTTGCCGTTGCTGCTACCTCACTCTGTTCTTCGGCCGTCATTTAAACATGTTTTCCTGTCCTGCCTTTTGCCAGGCTAGGCTGTTTCCTTGTCGCTAACACATGCGCTTCAAGACCCCTTGTTTCATGCCAAAAGATTAAAACGCCAATTTCCCGCAGAATCATTGCCACAATTTCCTCCCAGCGGCTAAAGCAAATGACCAACACCGTTTTTCCCCTATGATATATCGCAAGCAAGGCTCCGCCATGTTTGTATTTCCAGCACTAATAAATTTAAAAGTGGCGGCTCCATCGACACGATGAAGACGCCATCATCACCTCTTGGTCAACTAATCCAACGGGACGGCCGCAAAACCCAGCTCTCCTGTAATGTCCGTCATATCGGCAGTAGGAGATTGTGGAATAGCATGGCTCATTCGCGCCAGCAGCTCGATGTGGCTCATCATAGTTTCGACAAGACCAAATTCGCCAGATGGCTCCTCTTCGCACTCGGCACCCCATACAGACGGGGGTATAGCGTCGCCGTCCCACAGGGCGATTCGAATTGGCCATTCGAGATGCCTCCACCAGCGCGACCCTGGTTCGAACAAGCTCACAAGGCCCATGACTTCACGCCTCGAAACGTCACCGAGCCACCATACACTGTCCATACGCTTCAGCAGCGCAAAGAAGCAGGCAACAATGGCGAGAGCACGTGGTCGTCGAGCCTCGACGAGCTGTACAAAGCGCTTCGAGACGGCGGCAGGAAAAGCGAGAGTGGCTGGCGGGTAAGGATTTCGATGCGCCCAGTTCAGGACTGAGACGGCGTGGATATAAGCCTGATGTGAAAGCAGCTTCATTTCGGGGTCATCTGTTGTAAGCTCCGTCTCAACACCCTCGAGCAGATGACCAAAGAAGGAACTCGATCCCAGAGGGTTCATATCGAGCTGGAAACTCGGTTGTGAATTGATGACGGCAATGACAGTCGCACTATTCCGAATCCATTGCCACGAAGTAGCTACGACTGTTTTTATGCCCTGGAAGGCATGGAACCACGCAAGTGGTAGAGGATATCGACTACTCGACTTGGACACGCTCGGCGTCATCTCACCGTCATCCTTGATGAAGATTCTCGAAGCTGTCGCCTGGAAAGCGATTAGGGACGCGGTGAGGAAGAGAGCCTCCGCATTCTCCTCTTGAATGCCGCCGGTTAACGAATCGCAGTAATCAGCTAGAGCAGACGCAGAGTAGGCATGCGAGGCTTGGACAAGAGCCTTGTCGTCTGGATGCTGTGACCGCAAATGCAGGGCAGAGACGGCGAGAATTGCGTCTGCCAGATATGTTTTGCCGCCAAATGCCAGCTGTGGAACGTCTACCTTGAAAATGTCATCCGCAGGGACATTTATCAGTAGTGTCTTGTAGGTACTCGTTGTGAAATGATGCCATAGGCGAAGCTCCATCATTCGGTCAACAGGTCGAGCTGGGCTGGGAGTCGGTACACTGTTCAAGGATGTGCGTACAGAATTTGGAGCTGATTCGGCGACTGAAGGCGAAGAAACTGGGGGATTGGGCGATGGTCGGTCACGCGGCGAAGGTTTACTCCCGTTGAGCTGGGTCGGCGACGGAACTGGCGGGCTCGGCGCGGCGGGCGTTGCTGCTGTCGCTTGCTCGTCCAGAGCCTCTGGATTCTCGAAATCACACATGACTCCATGTTTGGTGCAGTTTCCGCAGCGCGGATGGACTTCATCGCACTGTCAGAGCGTCAGTAGGAGTTTGCGCGGCCTCAACGTTGGCGAGCTTCGGGGAGCTGACAGCCGGCTACCTTGAGGAGAAAACGCACCTTTATTTTTCTATTCTTACACCGGCGACATCCGGCGCGTGACTTTTTGTGAGACCGACGAGGCGGCATCACGAATTGGGCGAGCGCTGGCCAGACTCGGTCCCGTGGATCTACAACGTCGACAAAAAAAGGCGGGCAGAGCTACCCCTAGAGCATAACCACCAAGAACTGGCCGAGAAACAAGATGGACGGAACGACGATCGCAGGCGAGGGTGCTCGAGATGCGGTGAAAGACGGGTGAAGGAGGAGGTGAGAGCTGGACCGCCAGCGAAGGGGTTCTGTCGCGAGATATTTGTAGGATACTGTCGCGAGTTTTGGGCAAAGCGTGAGGCTGGAAGCTGGACGAAAAGGCGAAGGCCGCAGATCGAGGCAGGTTACATGCCCACCATCGGGCTGAGATCCAGGACACAGCCACGGACGGGCGCCAGGGAAAGCTGCTCTACTCGCTACAGCCAGCGCTGTGGGTGGCAGGTGGAGCGTGTCAGCCGCGGGAACGAAGGATTACAACGACCGTTTTAGGGGGTGGTTCCAGGGCAGGTTTTCGGGCGGGTTCAGCCAGAGTTTCCCCGTTATGGCGCATGCGTGGCTTGTGCCAGTGGATGAAGGCTGCGGAGTTTGAAAGAGGAAGTGTAACGGTAATTAATTTGCATGGTGCATTGCTTGGAAATTAGATGCATAGATGCTTGACGCCGAAAGAATGTTCTCTAAGCGGGTTTTTGACCAAGGTAATAGATCTGTCATACTAAATGCTATACCACCGAGCAGCTTGAGGCTCTCGTACCCGCTGCACCAATGGCGCATTCTCTGATTATGTATTGCGGTACGAACAGGGAGCGAACTCCGGTTAAGGTACGATAAACGACCGGGGTTCGACTTTTCCGCCAGAAGCACTACGTCAGACATACCAGGGAGGGCGATGCGCGCGAAAAGGAAATCAATTGTGAGTCCATGTGCGACCTCTTACAGTACGAGTAGAGGTCAGGCATGCACCGCAAGATCAAATTAGATTGCTCACACAGGCGTAACAATAAGCGAAAATGATCATTGAAGACAAGTAACTAACGTAACCCACTTCAAAATGACGCATGCAGCGAGGCGAAGTAAAATGAAATGGAGAAATGGATTCTCTCCGATCATGGTGAGCAGGAGATCGGCTCTTGTCGCCGTTGCTGATAGCGGTTTACCGACGTTGCGCAGCCGAATTGCGGGCTCGGGACGTACTCGTACTAACACCTCGTACTCGTACGGTACCTGAGGCGGCGGTTCTCGGCCGAATGATTTTGGCCGCGCCGTCAACGAATCGAGCCGATATAATATGTGTGCGAGGATGTTTGGCCGTGTGCCGACGCTACGGCTTTGAGAATTATTCTGAACGGAGGAAAGGCGTGTTTATTTCCAAATCAAGTGGATTTTCAACTTGTTTTGTGAGAGTTGAGTTTTCTTTACCCCGGTGGCGGAGTGGGCGGCCACTGTTGTGGCTCGCTCGACCAGAGAGTTACCTGAACGAGACAAATACATGGTGCATGAAGCCTCTTGAAGTGCCCTCATTATTACACAAATTACACCAATGAGGCAAAACTCTGCCATTACGAAGCCGTGGTCTTTTGTCAGGCTCGTATGGCTTGTAGCTGTCGTTGGGCGTGTCTATAAGCATGTCGCCGACAACAGCACAGCCAGGCTGATACATAACGACTCCTGAGCCTGTACCAATAGAAGCGTAATCCCCATTCATCCTCTCTATCCGCTCCTCGCTTCACCTCTGTCTGGCTACCAAGATGCTGTATTAGAAAGAGACCCATATTCTATATGACGTGCGAGTGGACGCTTCAACACGCCCAGCGTCTCCCGTGTCATGCAAGTTGCTGCATGCTCCAGAGTTAACCGAGATTTGCACGTTGTGATCACAGATGGCGTTATCCATTGAATTTGAGCATGGTTTCCATACATGTCACGAATCCCACTCGGTAAAACTCGTTTGCTATGATACACTTCACAAGCATATCAAGCACATGCTCCCTGCACTGGTACCCCTCTTCCACAGCCCAACATGCATGCACAGCGACATCATTCAGGAACAAGATTACGCAGGGATCAAGCTTGCTTAGCTGAGCAACAGAGATGCATGGAAACTCTAGAAGCTGTGGATTTTCCGCATTGGCAGCCCAGAAAAAATGCCATGTGCCAAAATCTGCGATTGCGCCATCGAGCATGACACCACACCAGTTTCCGAATCGGGGCATTTGCAGTGGGTTCGGCAGGGACTTTCCAGCGGACAGTCGTACTGGATACGGTTGCTTTGGCGCCGGCGTCGCAGCTGCCAAAGGTACCGACTACGACTCATAACGCTTTGTAGGGCCAGCTGTAAATGAGGCGACCATGACCAATGCGGTGTAATTCCAGGGCGGCGGTGATGACAAACGTCAGCACTCGCGGCTGATTTCATCATCTTTTGTTTGCGCCCTTGCCTGACGTGATGGAATGCCGTTTGTCATACAATTGGTATAAAGACGAGGCGAACGCCCTCCGCTTGGATGAAAAGCCTCTACTAGTATTGTTTCCATCTCCAATCGATTAAGAAATATAATTTACCACGCGCAAACTGTACAAACTTGACCAAGCATTTGCGCCGGCCATTTAGGTTCTCCATCTCCGACATACCTTTGACTAATAGAGTGGACTCGGGTCCCCTACTCGTACACGAAGCGCCGTTGCAGTGGATATTTCTGTAAGGCTTTTTCCTTCTTTTCCTGCTGGGATCTCCTCTATTCCCGAGTCGGCTTTGAATTACAGTCCCACCCATAAGCTTTCCCGACGAGGAACAACGTTTACGGCACGAACTCACGATTGAAGCAAGACAATAGTCAGCGATAATTGCCTTTGTCGAGGCTACGACTATCCAAGCCTTTTGCCCAGCTGACCTAAACACGCCGCAACCGCTCCCTTTAAAACCACTCACCTCCCTCTTGTCCGTCTAATCCGAACATCGGCGCCGCGTCTCACCTCATCACCAAACATTCAACCACAATTACGTCCGTGTAACCTCGCTCCTGCACGCCGCAGCCAACCATTGCCTTTGCAGAATCCGCGTGAGCCTGCCGAGCATCCACAACTGTACTTTGGCGGCGTCAAGGGGCCATCCAGCTCCATCCAGCTCTCTCACCGTCATCGCTTGACCGGTCGTCACAGCGCACCGCTGCCGCATCAAGCCGAAACTAGCGGCCCCTCCCCCGACTCCTCCTCCCGACCCAAGAGGAGATCCGCTTTATTAATCCCGAATTTTCAAAAGAGACAGAGATTTCGCTGCTCCTTCTCCTCTTCCTCATCATTGTCACGAATTTCTCTCTTGTTGCGTTTAAGCGATTCTGTGTTTTGAAACATTACCTCTCGCCCACATCATCGCCATCACCACCACCATGTCGCCCTCTGCTGACCAATCCGTCGCAACGCCGCCCCGGCCTCCGACTCCCGTCCACAACTTTGGCACCCTGGCCGTCCACGCCGGCTCTCCCCACGACCCCTCTACCGGCGCCGTGATTGAGCCCATTTCGCTGTCAACCACCTTTGCCCAGACGTCTGTTGGCAAGCCTGTTGGCGACTTTGAGTACTCGCGCTCTGCCAACCCCAACCGCACCAACTTTGAGGCGGCTGTCGCTGCTCTCGAGCACGCCAAGTATGCCCTCGCCTACTCGTCCGGATCGGCCACGACGGCCAACATCCTGCAGAGCCTGGCCGCCGGCTCCCACGTCATCTCCGTCTCCGACGTCTACGGCGGCACCCACCGCTACTTTACCCAGGTCGCAAAGGCCCACGGCGTCAAGGTGACGTTTACTCCCGAGATCGAGGTCGACATCCGCGAGCACATCACCGAGCAGACGCGCCTCATCTGGATCGAGAGCCCCAGCAACCCTACCCTGCGCCTCGTCGACATCCGCGCCGTCGTCTCGGCCGCCCACAGCCACGGCATCCTCGTCGTCGTCGACAACACCTTCCTCTCTCCCTATGTCCAGAACCCGCTGGACCTCGGCGCCGACATTGTCGTGCACTCCGTCACCAAGTACATCAACGGCCACAGCGACGTCGTCATGGGCGTCGCCGCCTTCAACTCGGACGACCTCTACAAGCGCCTGAGCTTCCTGCAAAACTCCATCGGTGCCGTTCCCTCGGCCTTTGACTCCTGGCTGGCCCACCGCGGCCTCAAGACGCTGCACCTGCGCGCCCGTGAGGCCACCCGCAACGCTACCGCCGTCGCCCACGCCCTCGAGGCCTCGTCCAACGTCATTGCCGTCAACTACCCCGGCCTCGAATCCCACCCCCACCGCGCCATTGCCAAGAAGCAGCACCGTGACGCCATGGGCGGCGGCATGCTCTCGTTCCGCATCAAGGGCGGCCACGATGCCGCTCTGCGCTTCTGCAAGCTTACCAAGATCTTTACCCTGGCTGAGAGCTTGGGCGGCGTTGAGAGTCTGGTCGAGCTTCCCAGCAGCATGACGCACGCTGGTATTCCCCGGGACGAGCGCGAGGCTGTCGGTGTCTTTGATGACCTTGTCCGATTGAGCTGCGGTATTGAGGACGCTGAGGACCTGAAGCGTGATGTTTTGGAGGCTCTGGATGCTGCTATCTCGCCCAAGGTGAATGCCAACGGCACCAACTAAGTGGTTTCAACTTTTCTGAAGATTTTTGCATGGAAAAAAAAGAAGAAGAAAAGATGACTGCAAGGAAAAAAGAGGACGAAAAAGTTAACGGCTATTTACAACGCATAGAATTTGGATTTTGCTCAAGTTTTTATTATTATTATGAAATGGTGTGATAATTCCACCAACGAAATGGTAGATATGGTACAGTCTGGCGTATAAGTCCCTCAGAGGCAACGACCCCGGAATGACTGTGTTGGTTTTCTTTTTTAATATATGCATTGCGGAAATGAATACAAGCCTTTTGTTAAGGCGACGAGACTTTTAACCACCTCTTACAACTTCCCAATATCTTAAAATCTTAATCGTGATGCAATTGTATGTGTTTTTGGTATTATACATGTTTCTATATATATGTGGGATCACTGCCAGTGTTCTCTTGGGGGTATTTAATAACTTGTTTTTATATAATCCAACAATCTGGCACCATTTACTGATTCATTGCCAAAGAGTTGACCGCGCCAGCCGCGCCGGCATCTTCTCCTTCTTCCTCGCTCTGCGCATCGTCTCCATCGCCTCTGCGCGCCGGCAGCTCGCCCATCCCCTGACAAGCGGTATTAGCAATCTGGTGCAGCTCGTCAAGCGAGTTGGAGTTGCAATTTGCAAAGACGCCATCTATGCTCCGCAACCAGTCCGACGTTGTGCTCCCGTTTGCGAGCTGGTGCGCCAGCGTATCGTAGTCTTCTATGCACAGATGCCGCGGCCGCGGCTTCGTTTCCTTGAGCAGGTGCGCGTTCTCTGCCTCGTGCGGGTAGTATATCATTGGTGACTTGGTGCCGAGCGTGGGCGGTTGGGTGATGCCGCTGACGACTTCGACAAAGCGCCGCGATAGCGGGCGGGAGAGGCCTGCTGGGTCCTGCAGGTCGAATGCGCGGGTGGTGACGTCGTGCTCCAGGGAGGCGGGACAGGATGTATAGAGGTGGTAGCCGAGACCTGATGCGCGGATGATGCGCAGATGGGGCATGAGTGCGCGAAAGACCATCGCTACCCATGCCGTGCGGCCCTCGGGTGCGTCGGGCGGCGGCTGGGTATTGGGCAGTCCGATCCAGAGGTGTCGCTGGCAGTTTGTGTTCCAGGCTGGCGTCTGCTCGACGGCCATGTAGACTTCGGTGAGGTAGAGCTCCTCGAGGGTGCTGCCAAAGTTGTGGGCGGCGTTGATGAGGAAGTCTGCCGAGACGAGCACGCGCTTGAGCTCGAGGCAGCGGAGGGCGGAGATGAGGATGAGGCGCGGCGAGGGGAGGAGGCGGGCCTGGAAGTCGTCGATGGGCTGGTGCGTGTGGCGCGTCACTCGCAGGCCCGACGGCGGGTGTACCCCGTCGTGGTCTATTTCTGCTATGCTCAGCGTCTTCAGGTGCTCGGCGTGCTCGACGACGTTCCAGAGGCAGGCGCCGAACAGGCCGGACTGCAGGGACTCGCTCTCGTGGCGGCGCAGCGTGAAGACTAGGTTTTCGAGCACGGCGACGACGCGCATAATGTTGAGCACGTCGGAGGGGTTGAGCCACAGGTCGCAGATGGCAATGTCGGTGACGTTTTCCACGACGAGCGTCTTGAGCCAGGCCGAGTCTTCCTCGGGCCGGTTGGCAAAGGCTTTGAGCGTGTTGGCGAGGATCATGGTGGCGGCGTTGAAGGAGATGCCGATGAGCTGGAAGGGGAGGTTGAGGCGGAGGCTGTCTATTTCGCGGCAGTTGAAGAGCATTTCTTCCAGCGTGTTGTAAAAGTCGGCCTCGGTGAAGGAGGCTTCGTTCATGCAGTATTTTTGCCGGAGGGAGGCGAGGAAGTCTGTCATGGCGGGCACTCTGTCTAGCACCGTGGTGAGGAACTCGACTTCCACTAGTGAGAGGGGTAGGTTAGTTAGTGAGATGCTTTAAAATGCGATGAGATGGAAGTTTGATAGAGTGTGTAGATGAACAGAAAGGTGTGAGCTGAGTGAGTGTGGGTGTGAGTATCTTACATTCATCTCGCAGCACCATCAGGTCAACGTATAGGCATTTACAATGATAGCCAATCGTCTGCAGTGCATCTATCTGCGGCCGGTGCAAGTTGCTCGACTTGCTGAGGCGTGAAAACTCGAGTCCCAGCGTGCGGCATGTATACGGCTTCAGCGTGCGGTCAAACTGGCGGCATACCAGCCGCAGCGGGAGGACCGTGTTCTTGGGGGAGCCGTTGACGCACTGCAACAGAATCTCATCGACGAGTTCCCGCGGGAGCCGGTCCATGGCTGCGAGGGCTCGCTAAAGAAGCTTTGCAGGCGACGGACGAGCGCCGAGATGGCGGCAAATTTACCTCGTATGCTTCCTTGTGTTTGTTGTTGATGGACGCTTTGCCTGACCAGGGGCGTTGGGCCGAGCTGGCTTGGGTGACGTTGACGATGAGCTGTTGCTATTGGTGGGTTGGGAGACTATAGTGGTTCAGGGACCAGGAGCGCCTAGTGGTGGTGGTGGTTTACGCTTGGACGCGGAGAGAAAGTGGTGGAGGTGGTTTCCTTGCAAGGCCGGACACGTGATGGATTGGCTGTCGGTGGTATAATTGCTTGATGATGAATGATTTAGACATTTTGGGCATTTGGAGGATTTTGCAAGAGATAAAAGGCATGATTTGTAGGAATAAAAAGGCGCTTATTTGGGCTGAGGGGATGATGCTGGCGGTGCCCTTGTATGGCCTGCGCGGCTTATATAAGTATCAATCTGAGGGCTGAGAGCTTGATGATGAGATTGTCCAACATTAGGAAGCAATATAGAGTAGTGCCTTAGTCTCGGAAAAAAAAAAAATCGAAAATACAATTCATGTAGGCGTAAAGTATTCTGAGCAATCTTCCACCAGCTTGTGGCACAACTCAAGCATCAAGTCTTTACCCTGCACAGGGGCCTACCAGTACATTGGCTTACTCATACGACTAACACTGCCGAGATGCCAGATCTGAGCTTGACAAAGGCCCAATTAAATACCAGAGCACTTTCCAGACAAAGTAGCTTGATCTAGGAACGTCATACGCTATGGAGTACGGAGTAGATTGTGTAATATCATACGAGTACGCCTACAGCTACGGAGCATTGGAGCACGTTATTCCCCCGCCCGTCTGCGTATGTACTTGTACACATGCGATGCCGGTATCCGACGAGGTCGTGCCGGAAAGCCGATTGCGGGTCAGCGTGCAAATCAAGTCGGAATGAAAAGGGTGCAGCCAAAAATGTGAAAGAAGCAGTTGCTTTGCTGAAACCCAAAAGAGGCCCTGGTTGCAAAAGTCAGCTTTGAGAGAGGCTGGCACGGCAAAGGTTCCAAGGGCCAAGGTGAAGAGAGGCTGCATGATCATGCAAGGTGTACAAGCGGTGGCAGGTCAAATGTAACATGAAAATACCTTGAGGGCAATGCCGTCTTTCGCGTCGACCCATGCATTCTCACCTTTGTTGATACAGCCTCCTGGGACTTGCAAAAGAAAAATGTGGCTGCTGTGTATATTATGTTGTGAATAATACGAGTGTGCAGCGCAGGTTGATGTTTTGGTGCAACATGTCTCACAAGGCATGTCTTACGAGCAGCACAACACGTTCCTCTGTGCAAAGTGAGTGCAGCTGGGCAAAATGGCGGGGTTCCGTGGTGGTGCCAGGCCTTTTTTTTTTTTTGGGTGGTGTGTGAGGTGACATTTGTGGCGCACCACTCACGCTCGCGGGCTGGATAACCCCTAGCAACGCCCGCCAGGAGGGCGACCAATCCGTGGGCGGCTTGACCCTGGGGCTGCCGCAAAGTGGTACTGGGTGTGGTCGGTTCTGCGACGCAAGCTGCGACAAGTTGCGACACTGAAGAATCAACAGGGAAGGTAGCAATGTAGGTCTACCAAAAAAATTTTTAGACGTGGCCAACTGGATGGCCAGCCCATTGAGGGGCAAAGGAAGCGCTGGGAGGGGTTTTCGTATTTTTGCCATCCGATGCGGCTTGGCAATGGCAGTGGGAATGGTTCTTCTCGTATATCTGCGCTTGTGGTGAAGCTACCCAGTGAGGAGAAGCTGCTGTGGTGGGCAGCTTTCAGTGGTTGCATTGGCGCCCGTTGTGGGTGGCAGGTAGGTAAGTGGTGCATGTAGTGGGCGGTGGCGGGAGGAGTGGCTGGTGAGGCAGCCAGATTACGTCGTAATAACAATAAGCGAGCTGCCCTCTGACCAAAATGATGGGGCCCTCTCTTCGTACCAGGGGGTCGCTGTATCCGTGTAAGCCGTTAATATTGGTCATATTGGGTCAATTTATTACCGAAACAACCCATGCCGCTCCCTTATTATTGTTACTTTGTACTCCGTACGCATCCAAACACAAGGTGTCTGTTGTTGCTGTCCCTGGGGGCGCCTGTGGCTAGGTACAATGAAATGGCACCACGTTCCAGTCGTCGGCAAATCCCACGGTGACGACACATGCTACACACACAAGGCTTCAGGTTGCTCTTCTGCTGAGTAGTACGAGTCACTCGTATGTATGCATGTATTTGCGGAGTTTATGTATTTCGCCCGGCGGGAGGAAAAAGACGACCTACGAGTACGGAGTAATTACTCTCTGCCGTGACGCCCTCGACAGGCATTTTGTACGAGATTATTTATGACGTCTTTGCTACGGGACACAGGCTGGCCATTGCGCACTTGGCAATCGGAGAACTGTACGAGACAAGCGAGGCAACCCAAGGTGTACGAGTAAGTGCCCAGTATCAGAGTGCGCAAATTCCCCATCCTATGACGATGGTGAAGAAAGCACCAAAAAAAAAATCGTCTAGGACAAGAATAGACGCACAGAAGAGGGGTCTCGGCAACCACTACAATCTAGCGCGACCTTACCACAGAGCCAACGAGACTGAAGAAAAAAATTTGGCCGGTGGCAACGGCTGCTGGGGCCCTGTTGGCACGCTAAACTTTCGCTAGCGCATCCCCAACTCGACTCCAGCCCGCCGAGACTTGCAGACCCAGCCAGCATGGATATATCGGCACCGCAGCTGTCGCGTCGTAACTCGTAGAGGCCGCTGGGCTGGCTTTGTTTGTAGGGTTTGCTTGAAGAGAGTTTGTGCTGCTTTTAAGAAAAATAAAATAAAATAAAAATCAGCCCTCTCTGCCACTCTACACCCGCTCGTTTTCCGAATCGTCAAGTCCCAACTCGCCTCTTCCATGCCATAAAATCAACCGTCACTACAGACAACGACATGCCCATGCCATTCACCCGCCCAGCCCGCCCAGCCCCCATTTTGGTGCACTCTTGCTAGCGCCGCTTGGCACGAATCCACCCGCCAGCAGGCAACCCTGTCGTTGGGGCGTCGGCAGCCCGTCCGCCGTCCCAGCATGCCCCATCATCACTCTACGAACAATCCGAATAATAGCGTGCTCTGGCAACTGTAAGCCCCTCATGCCGGTTGGTTGGTTGGTTGCCGCTGGCCGGCCCCCATTCTCCTCACGATATGACCACCAGCTCCCCTCACCAGCTCCGACTTCTGCTGATGCTGCTGGAACCCCCGGTTCGTTTGTTCTTGCCTGCCCCAATTAAAAACCCTCTGAGCTCCGCGGTTGCCAGCTGCCTCACCATCTTCTGCCGGCCCTTCCATCTGCTCCCGATTCTATCCTCTTCTACTTCTACCTCTTCCCTCTTTCACCTCTCTCTCTCTCTCTCTGCCCACGACTCTGTTTGTTGTCTGGACTAGATTGTCGCTTCTCTATCCCCTCTCTGCTCATCGCTGCGCTCATCAAGTCTTTTTCCCAAAAAGCTTGCGGCCGAGTCTCTTTCTCTCTCAACATCTGCTTGTTTGCATCCATAACCACTTAATCACCGCAAAGGTACGTCTACATGCTAAGAAAAGCCGCAACGGGCCACTCCCTCGCCATGCTTCCCAAAAGCTCCCTCGGACTTTGCGTTTCCTAACAAATTCTTCTCTTCAGTCGATACCGACGTCACCAAGATGCGCGCCGCTCTCATTGTCGCTCTCGCCTCGGCTGGCCTTACCGGCGCCGTCCAAAACTACACAAGTGCTCTGAACATGACGATCGACCCAAACTCGGTTGAGCCCCAGAAGCGCGGTACGTTTCTTGACATCTCGTGCCTAAATATGTATACAATTGTTTTTTACTAACATGATACGCAATAGCAACCTGGTGCAGTAGCGAGTCCGACACATGCAACCAGCTCTGCGACCGAAGCACTAGCGCCAACACCTGTGACGTTGTATGTTTTCTTCTTCCTCTCCCGTGTCTTGTTTCTCTCGTAAATGCTAACCTCCTCTCAGGGTACTCTCGAGTATACGTGCAAATGCGCTTCCAACGATTCTGCTCCCGCTCTCCAGTACTACGCCAACAGCATGCCCTCCAACATTTGCTTTGAACTCTTCAACCGATGCAACGAGGAAAACATCGGCCAGGCTGAAGCGCAAAAGGCTTGCATTACCAACATTCAGGATCTGTGTGGCACGCAGCCCGCCGCCAAGGCCCCCGGTTCCGATGACTCTGACGGCTCTGGCGGCTCTGTCACGGCTCCGTCGTCCACCTCTGGCCCTCAGGCTACTGGCGAGGACGGTGGCGACGCCACCAGCAGCACCATGTCTGGCTTTGCTGCCCCTACCAAGGCTCCTGGCCAGGGCATCGCTGCTGCTGCTGCTGCTCTCGGCGCCTTTGCCTATGTCATCTAAACGGGGACGAGCCGCCCTGCGAAGAGGACCAAGCGACTGCAGAGCGTTTGCGTGGGGTGTTGGCCTCGACTAATTCTTTCGATTCTCTGTACCGATAATACTACGCAGTACACTTTTTTGGCTTTTTGTTTTCGAGCACAATACGAAGTTATATCTTATGAACAAGGGGGGAAAAAGACGACGAAACGACGGATTGTCTTACGATGGACTTGATGGATGAGCCTGGCGATGAAGGCCGTTGTCGATGCTTTCGATTACGCATCACGAGCTCTGCATACATTTGGAGGAGCGTGGTATGTAATTGGCGACACAAATGGGCTTGAGGAGGATGTCTTGGAGTCAGTAGAGTCTGATCTTTTTGTGCTTTTTTTGCGAACTTGTGGACGCACAGTAGCGGCGATTCGGAGTAGGACAGTTACAATTCATTAATTTAGATTTAGCAGCGTAGCCCCTTTGCTCTTTGAAATATGTGGCTGTAGAATGCGTCACGGTGTATGTTGCCAGGGGCTATTGTAGAAGCTCTTTACATTGGACACCGTTGGTGTAAGTTTGGCTAGCGCCCATTATGGTTTCCTATTTTGGGCACCCAGTGAAGCTCATCAGCCCGGATTGTGGATTGTGGAGGCTGTCGATCTCGACCCAACCAGCGGTGCAACTGACGATCAGGAAGAAGCCAAAACTCCATAAAAAATCTGGTCAAGGCATCGTGACGAATATTGGAGCATCTAAGCTATAGGCCAGATTGAAGTGCTTGATGCATTTGGTAACCTATCAACACTATAGATGTGGCTGAGGTTGTTGACGAAGTTGAGGCGAACAGTTGTACTTTTGGAGCTACAATGAGATGGATACGAGATCATGTCAAGAATCTCTACCAGGAATACTGGGACACATTACACATTGCTTTTTTTTTTCTTCCGTCGTATGCAGTGGCGTATTATCAGACTGCTTTTCCCTCCTTTTTTGGCTCGCATGTGGCACACTTGGGAACCGAGGCAGCAACTCTTTTCTGCGTGGCGCGGGATAGGTGTTTATATATATATCTTCACATGGTGTTCTTATTCTATGTTTATGACACAAGTTGAAGGAGAAAGTAGAAACGTAAAGATGGGAGAAAGGTGTCTGATGTGGAGGAATCTAAACCCCTAGTCTCCGCCGAGTCACCTGCTGGTGGCGAATGCAAGATGGGATACTCAAGATTTCGGTATTTTGCACTGATGTCTCAGCTCTGTAGCTGCGCCTAATCTGGTGTTGATACATGGTGTAACAGCATATACTGAGAAAATTAAACATCACAAACATCCTGTGAGACATGCCAGCTCTGTCTCTCAACATGTTACTCAAAGCCACGAGGGGAAGATATAAAAAGGCATCGTTTGCCTCTCCATTCTCCATACACTATTGAGACATTCCAGGTAATCTTATCAGATATCCCATATCGATCTTTGTAATAAAGTGGAAAGATGAAGTTTCTCATTATTGCTGTTTTTGTTGTCGCCGTCGTAGCCAGGCCTGGCCTCGTCGATGGCCTTCTTGGTAAGACTGGGCTTGACGCTTCTGTTAAGCTGCCTGCTGGTATAGAGGTAGACGTTTAGCTCAAGGTATTCGGGTTCATAGAGTCTAGATTATATATGTTGTTGCTTTCAAGCTATGATGAAGCTAATATGGTCATGTAGGATGGAGACACTTGATGGTGACACGGAGAATACAGTAGGGCGCCCCGTGGTCGGATTGATGGCGGTACCCGCTAGAAACTATGTTATACCAAAGAATACTTTCAATACACTAGAAAAAATTGACTTTTACAGAGTTACAATTCAATCACGTCTCTTTTCAGTCTATGCGAATTGCTTGCCATTGTCTCACTGCTAAGCCAGAGTCTCTTCCCTACTATTTCGCGCCAAACTTAATAAAATAAGCAGCCTCTTGAAGTAAAGGACTATCTATCACTACCATCAGGTTTTTTTGTTATCACTATTATATCTCACATATTTAATCCAACATCCCGCCTTTATCCATACAAACGCCAAAGTGCATCGTTTTCCGCCCTCCATATCTGATACTCTTCATCAATAAACTCAAACATTCTAAACACTCCGTGCTCTTCCAAAAACCTTTCTCCATTTTTCAGACCCGAAAACGCATACTGAATTGTCCCTTCCAAGTTATTTTGCGGGCCACGCTTAAATACGCAACTCTCATTCAGTTGTTTCCAAGACTACATCTGCTCATATGCCAAGTTTGGCAGCCGCGCAATGGTGCCAATAATGAGAGTAGCACCGTGAAACTTTTCGAGGTGATGGCCCAAGATCCGTCCTGTGCGGCAGTGCCAAACCATTTGACGCCATTCATCATCTCGCCAGGAAAGGGTAAGCTTGGCTGGCGAAATCAAGTTCTCAAGTGCCGCATGGGGGATTGACAGACAAATAATGACAATCTGGCTAGCGTTGCCTCGTCGCTTTGCGTAGGCTGCGTGATATTGGGCTACAGTGAGATCTGCGGTGAAATAGATGAAGCCGGTGTTGGGACTGAAATCGGAACGCAAAGAGGAAGCCACGGCGTTGAGATTTTGGAATTGGCCTGCGTCATCCATAAACCTGCGAATTCGGGCTTTGTCAGTTGCCTTGTAAAGGACTATTCGATCTGGTGCGCTTTGCGTTGCGAAAGCTTGTGCTTGCGCAGAGGCGGCGTTGTCCATAGAGAGAGGTGAAGCATTGGGATTCATGGGATCCAAGATGGCATCTTGCAGTTCTTTGCTGATGCCGTAGCTATTCATGCAGCGCACCCACTCTGCGTCTTCAGAGCTCCAAGTGTCGTTTTGCGAGGTGATGAACCCAGTAAAGAAGTCTAAAAAGGTCATTTCAAGTCCTCCGTGATCCGGGTCACCTTCTCTGTGAGGTTCAAGGTCGCCGGACGACCAGTTGGTCCAACGCTGCCATACTTTGTCTGCCTTTTCGGTAGAAAAGCCGAAGTGTATCAACTTCTCACGGGAATGGAGGCGTTCCTTGAGAGCCTTTGGGACAGCGTCCTGGCAATTCCTAGGATGTCGCTCCTGAATGTCCATAATGTAAATCTCTCTTTGGCGTATGTTATGGCGTATTGTATTTTATAGTTGTTCTTGGAAGAACGTTGTTGTGTCTGATTACAAAGGGAGAAGCGGTTCAGGTCAAAACAGAAACAAGATTAGAAGCATTTACATGAATCAATCCCTAGGAATACTAACACGGGAAAAAGGTTTAAATACCCAGGTGGCTTTACTTTCCGCAGGGTTAAAGCCATGTCTGAACGAGTCTCGTAAGGTTTGGCGGCTGCAAGGAACGAAAACCTTAAATGGGGCATGTAGATTAAATATAGCCTGTTGCAGCTATTTTAAAAATTCATTTAAATTATTAAAATGTATTAGATTGCTGAAATCAACCGCTACTGAGATAGGTTTGAACTCGTCTGTGATAAAAGCTCATGGCGTCAAGTTGTATATTTATGAGACTGGGGCATCGTTGTCAGTGTCTGATAATGTAGATACAGGTTGCCGTGTAGGACATAACACTTATCACCAATATGTTTATAAATTACTACTTGGCTGTTTTGACAATTGTAATCCAAGGTCTATTTTTTTGTCAAGACAAAATCTTTGATTTGGAATAAATGATGGGTGGTTCCCCTTTACATTTGGCACAAACATCGCAAAAACACCTACACAAAATGCAATTCATGATACAAACTGATTACCTAGCTCTACAACAACGTCAATAAACCAATAAATCTCCAATATATTCGGTGTGATGGCGACACCTTTGCTGGTGAAGGGTACCGATGCTGCCTACCCTAGAGGCATGCACTCTCCAAGTCGGTTTGACAAAGCCCACTCACCGCCGAGTACCAGACGTATGAGTAGATGCGCGCCGCCAAAAGACCGACCTGAATTCTATATAACATGGCGAAAATCGTCGAAATCCTATCTTTGCAGATTAGCAAGGACCACCTGGTCAGTGTGCAACTTGGCTAAATATCCACATCACTGTGGCTATCAATCTCGGCCGAAGCCCATAAAACTGCATTTCGACGGCGTACAGCCCAGAGCCTACCACGCCAAGAAACCAAGTTACCGCTAAAACATGCCTTAGAAATCAAGAATTATGCGTCGGAATTGATACTCGTATACCCGGCCTGAATTCGGTGTAATCCCTGTACATTGATGTTCCAACACGCGTAGCCTTGTCCCTGATTCGGCACTACTCTCTGGCTGACCGCATTCAAAGGCTATTCGGAGGATTTACACCTAACAGTCAAACGCGGCACAGATTGACAGGGTTGCTGGTGTAGTTTTGTTTTGTCATTAATGATACACCAACACTGGCCACGACGTCGCTTTGTGTGTGTGTGCGTGTGTGTGTGTCGCCTACTCGTCGGGCTGAGAGAAGGCACTCGCTTCGACGCTAGATGGCGCCGGTATCCCCACCATTTCATACGGGAGGTTACGGTGCTAAGAGACACATGTGGCCAACCACAGGGCGCGCTTGCAGAAGCGATCGTGTAATGGCCCGCTTGAGACGGAGTTCGTCTTGAAGTGAAGGAGTGCGGTTGTCGTTTGGCGGGCTCAGAGTTCCGGCGTACGTGAACGTGCGTTGATTCCTGGATCCCGCTCTTAAAGACATCAAGGATTGTGATCTCCGAAAGCCATGGAGACGTCGAATACAGGCGCATTGGCCATGTCACATATGTCACAGTACGGCCGAGTTGCGATGTTCCGGATGCCGAATTGGGGAGGCAAAGCGTGTCTTTACAAATGCATCTCGGCACTTGGCCTTTGGGCACGTACAAGTAGAACTGCGCTGCGAGCGAATCCCGAGTGACCTGGCCGAAAATGGGCGGAAATAACGGTGACGGTTTTGTTTCTGGATATCCCTGATCCTGGCAGGGCGGTTTGACTACCTTGTACATTGTCGTCATGTGTACCGGTGGGCTGAAAAGCCAGTGGACAAGCGAGGTGCGCCGCCAAAAATCGGCTTCTTGCACAGGCAATGGCAAGTACTGAATTTCTCGAAATATACGCAATGCCATCTCAAGTCGATTATTATCGAGCATCTATGTAAGTTGTCTTTGGAAGGGTTTAATCGTAGTTGTAAATACCCAAGTAAACGAGTCAGCTTCAGCCATTGTGTGCATCTTTACCTGCTGCGATGGGCAACTTGATATTCCAAGTCAAGGTTGCGGCAGTCTTGTTTACAAAGGCGCAGAGTTTGCCCACTGGGATTGTTGCGCTTCGAGGCTCATTTTCGAGGACTACTTATTACTTGCCCAATGGGACATTCTCTTCCTGAAACGGCACTGCTCCCATCGTCTCGGAGCAAATCAAGTTTCACCGCCAGTGGCCGCCGTCAACACGGCCCCGGAACTCCATAATTAGCGCTTGCAAGCCACCTAAACTTAATCTAACTGTCACTGTTTACCTCATAGCCGAGTCATTGTAGCCATCTACTCGTACTGTGCTTTGTAATTACATGGGTGCAACCGAAAGCACATATTGCTTATAGTTGTCGATTTAACGCACGATGCATTGCATTGTCTCGTCGAGCACGTGTCGGACCGCGCCCGCTCATAGAAGGGGAAGATTCTCCATTACGCTGCAGCAGCCGAGTAGCCACATACCAGCCAATCTATACCAGGAAGAACGTTTACTCGTAGAGCAAACTGAACAAAACGACTTGTGTGAATGTTGATCTATCGCGGTCAACATCACGCGGCAGGTGGTGCTCTCTTAGTGTATATTTCTGTAACATGGCGGCTTGTGGCGCTCCTCCATGTATTACACCACCAGTTCCTTGCAGCAGGCGTGCGACTGGGGGCCAATGGCCACTTTGGCATTGGAGCGAACAGCAGCTTCTTCGAAGGGCTGCAAGATTTGACGTGAAATGACAGCCAATTGATAATAAGCGGTCAAGTATACAGGATTGATAGTCACAGTTGTCATTTAGAGGCCCCGCAGGCGGGCCTGCGCATGAATTGTGTTGTTTCGTCAAAGACAGTGTTCTTGTCAATCAAACACCCCAAAAACCCCCACAGTCGCCAAACGGGACCGCATGTGCCTGGTCGATGCCGCACATGATCAGCCTTTCCAGGGGTGTAGACGACCTATTCCTACGACTAAGGCGAAAGCGGCGCACCACCAACTTCCAAGATTGGCTGGAGTGGCTTGACCCTCCGTCCAGGCACAGTATTCAGACCAGCGAGCTGAGACGACGCGACGTCAACCAAGAGTCTGCGTGGCGCTCTGAAGAATATGTGGCCGGATTGATTGTGGAAATAACCCTCGGCGATTCTGATGGGTGAAAGCTCTCTTGATCTTTACCAGATTACACAACCCTCGGATCCTCACAGGCAGGACGGTCAGAGTATTCTGAAAACGAGCAGACAAAGCTGCGGCTGAGTGAGTGTGTTGCTCCTATTGAAGCAATGGCAGTAATAAAAGGGTGTAGCCACACAGCAATCCGCCCCGTGCGGGGAACTTAATTGCTTGCAAGTGATTGGCGGTCGACTCTAAGCCAATTGCAATATATCGGTGTGGCTGAGGGTCTGGTGTTCGTTACACTGCTCCTAACCGAGTCTGTCAATTGAGGCGTTGAAGGTTGTGGTAGTACAGACTAGACCTGCCGGAGACTACAAGGCCTTGAAGTACCGGACAATCAAGTTAGCGTGTTGCACAGCAGCATGATGGCCGGATATGCAGTTCTTTTGTTGATACCTCACGTTTCCTAGCTGTAGTACGGCGAGTGCTGGTCGTTGCCGAGCCGAGTTCCCATGTTCCTCCTAATGGGACCCGTGGGTTGCAGTGGCAAGTTCTTTTCCAACATGCAGCCATCCTCGCTTTGCTTTTCTTGCCAGGATGTACGCGAAATGTTGGCTCGTAATCCGCCAGCTTCGCCGCCAGTTCTGCATGCGCAGTGGCCCGATCAAAAGCAATGTTTGGAGTTGCATGCTCCAGGACAGATACAGCCTCCAACCAAAGAAATTGTTTGCGGCAGCTGAAGACTTTGGCCGATGCCTAATACTGTCCAAGCCTCGGCGACACTCCATCCGTGAATATTCTATGTGGTGTGGGTGGATGCCTTTCCCGCTTCGTTCGCACCCGTCTTTGTCTTTGTTCGCTGCTTCACGAGTGATCCTGGAGCACAGGCGATGTCGACGTTTACACTAGTAGAGAAAATTCTACGAAATGGACAATCCCGTTGGCCGCGGCCTAAGCCGATGGCTTCTTGTTGCTGTCCGAGTCAAAGCGCCTAGAAAAAGAAAACGTTTTGTAGAAGTACAGGTGGCCTAGTGAAGAAGGAGGCAAGGTCGCGGGTCGCGGGTCTGGTGCAAGGCAACGCACGACCATCGCCATAGGCCTTGATTGGCCAATCCCACCTGCGTGCATGTGTGCAGCTGGCAGCAGCTGGCAACAGACGGGGTACACTTTAGCTGCAACGCTGCACAGTTGATACATTCTTTTTTGAAGACTTGGGATCGGACCTGTGGGCATCTGCCTCAATTCTGGGGCGGCAAACGGAATGGGAGACGCTGCCCCCAGCCACACGGCCAGATCGGACGACCATGCCGCTACTGACGCAACTTGGATGCGTTACCACCTCTTCAAGGTAGCTAGACCGGTGTTGGGATGCCTTTTTTCTTTCTTTTGCCTTGGTGGGTGCCGTATTTTTCCTTCTTTCATTATTCGCAGAGGAAGTTCCCGCCTTTACAACTGGAAGAATCGACCCCGAACAAGAGGGAACAGGCTCCCTTGCCCTCCCTGGCGCGCTGGAGCGTAAATCTAGCCTGCGCCACCTCGACTCACTCAGGAGCACAGACATTTTGCAGACGTTTCTTTTTGTGACTGATGCACTCATCGATGGCATGCGATATTTCTTCTTTTTGTGTGACTTCTGCTGATGCACCAAAGACAGGGGTGCTGCTCCGCTCGATCCAAGACATTTTCTCCGGCGACTGACGGCTACATGATTTTGATATACCAGGGTGTACGTACCAAGGGAGCACATACGACAAGCATGCAGACGGCCGTCTCGTTGAATGCTACAATACAGGTAATTTTTTTTTCAAAGTAACCGACCATGAATTCTTGCCTCGAGTCAAGAACCATTTAGCATAGGAGCGCCTTGACGTGATGTAGCTGGTGATGCGCTAGAAGAGTCTCATGCCCGACAAACACAGATCATTCAACATACCACAATAGCTGCACTGCCACCAAAATGAGGGAGGTGGCTATTAGCTGGACGGTAGCAGTCATATCGCGGACGACAACACCTCCAAGGGCCGCGAACAGCACTATACTAAGCTCCTAGAATTGTCTCGCATGACGGGGGTGAGGCAGCTGTTGGATTGCGCATGCATACTTTACAGTTGGGCTCGACCCTCAACTTGAGCTACGAGGTATATCATATTCCAGGCCTTTGAAGTGGACGGTTGAAAGTCAATATATATGGTACAGGATCTGTCACTCGCGGTTGGTCGTCTATTAATATCGCAAAGGAGGGAGGAGCCTTTTAGCACATATGCTCCTAAGATTTATTATCCGCCTCTATGAATCGAATCATCGGCCCTCCTCTAGTACGACTGGTGAGGGCGTCTGTCTCTGGTTCCTGACTTGTTCCAGCTAAAACGTCTCACTCTGCAACCACAAAGAAACGTCGTTTGGCACATGCTCCAGAGTTCCAACACTCTAGTACGAAAAGGCTATAGTAAATGGATCTGTCGCAGCTTGTTGGTACCATACGCAGGCTGGTCCATAGCTGCTCTGTCACAGGCTACGAATACGTACAGAGCACGTACCTGCACGCCCACATGAACAGCGGTTTTTCCCAACCCGATGGCCAACAACCCAATGCCTCTCGTTTAAGTCTTTCAGCTACATCAGTCGCTTGTTTAAATTACATGTGCGAATATCGCGGGTAGCGAGTCGACAGCGCAACCACCACCGCAACCAAGCTGTCATATATCAGCCGCTGCAATGTCGAAAGTACAACGTAGTTCGTCCCGGTGCAAGCCTCCAGGCCAAATCCGGCGTCAGAGACAGAGCTAGGACGACTGGCCCACCGCTACTGATACGCCACTTTTCCTACTTTGGTCAAGCCCCTGCGGTACCTGCGATCCTCGTCCTGCCTTTGGCGGCCCTGGCCACCCATCCGCAACTTAGCCGCTCCCCACACCACCTCACACTGCGAACTTGGCTCGACACCCCTGATCTACTGGTCCAATCCACGGTGGGCACGGACGGAGCGCCGAATTGATGCTGCTGACCGCGGGGCCGCTGCAGCTCATATTCTTTTTTCCTACTGCTCGTGCACCGCCTGTGCCGCCCCTTAGCATACTCAACGTGATGGAGATGGCGTTTGAGCGCAGGACTGTGAGCTGGGCCCTGTGGTTCGCCCAAGCCCTCCTCCACTATCTCGCGTTCAAACCCCTGTATGTTCCCTGGCGAGAACCATGCCGCCATGCCTATTCTCTTTCAGGATCGGGTGCCAGATGTGTCGTAACTGCCGTCCATCCGCAGTACCCTTCCCGCTGAAGTGGCTGGTTGTCTACAATCGTGTACTCGTCTACCGATGCGAGCACATCCATCCCATTCTGGTCGACTTTCAGCGCACGTCCACACGAGTCTTGGCCCTCTTGTCTCCGCCTCGCCTTTCAAGATGGTGTCATGGCCGGTCTACCAGGTCCACCGCACCCCTCACCTCACTTAGACTGAGTCCGGGACGTCCGCCCACAGAGAGCCTGCCTGTGTATATAGCATCTCGCCATCCTGCACACTCGTGACTCTTTCGGTTCTGTTTCGTTTCTGCAGGGCCGTACATATGCGATACTGCTGATATAACGTGGCCAACTATTCACGTAAGTATTTGGACTGCAGCTTGCATTCTCCCTTGCGTGAAAGTGGACATACCAAGCTCTTTCTTACACCCTCAACTCGTTGAAGAGGCGCCTGCTGCGAAGAGCTCTACTGACCTGACTTGGCTATCTAATTAGTTTTGTCTGGTCTCGGATTGGACAACTCAGTTCAAATCGCTTTTGCTTTGAAACTAAACTCGATACACATGCTTCTCACTCATTAATATTCTCATCGACACTGTCGACGTCTTTCGCTTTCGTTTTTCGACTATCCGCTATTATCTTGGTGCTCTCGCACCTTTACTACCTCAACTTATACCATTACGATCCTTCTACATGGCACAATAGCCGCCAATTGCTATTCACTTACCGGGCTACATGCTCCCTTATACATTCGCCTAGTCCAAGCAGCCGCTAGGCCCATCTCATTCACTATTATGGACAGCGGTATCAGCTGGCGGGATCTCACCATCATCCTAGGGACGGCTCTTCCTGGGTGGACGATAATATTACTCGGCACTATTTTTTGCTGTCACTTTCATAGACGAAAGGCACGCTTCCTCAGGAGAGGGATTACCCCTATCGACGACGAAGAGATTGAGTCATGGAAGGGAGACCGCGATGTTGACCGCGATGTTGAAGCGCGCCCACCAATGCACGAGCGAAACCCTTCTTACCACACAACTCGGTCCACCACTTCGATACAAAAGCCACCTAGTGTCATCGTCTACCAAAATCCTCAGGAAAACCGCATGTCTGAGGACCAGGCACCTTGTCCCTCACCCTCTTACAAACGCAGTTTGGACCTTCCATCCACTCCAGTTCTAGCTCGAGCACCAAACTCAAGACCAGGCCTGACCGACGAAAGTATTCAGGGAGACGACGCTTTTCTTCCCCAGCCAAAGCGACCCAGAAGTCGCCTCTCCAAGCATCCGCCAGTGTCATTACAACAAAACTATCCCCGATGCACTAGAAGTCTAAGTCGCGGCGCAGCACATGCGCAGTGGTATGGGTTCGATATGGAAAGTGATGCGTCACCTTGGCACTCGACAGAGACTTTTCCCAGAAGCCGATCGCTGTGCTCACTGTGCCAAGCCCGGCGCAACAGTGCTTATTCGTGTCCAGCCAAGGCCCCGCGATCTTCATTTGACGACGAAATGTACGTTGGCGGACTCTCTCCTCGCCCACAAGTACACAAGTCTGAGATTGGTCGCGCTATTGGCTGAATGTGCGTAAGCGTGCAGGGCTGGCATGTCTTTCCCTATCTTTTTTCCTTTTTTTTTTACTATTAATTTATTGCGTGCATCGCATTGGGGCCGCTTAGAAGACCCCGTTTACACATCGGCGGGCAGCTATCTCAAGAATATGCCTTCAGGCTGCTATAGGGTGCCAAGCCTCAGCACAACGCTGGGTTTCATTTTCTAAGCCCGCCACGGACAGGACCTAGCACCCCAGAACGTGGCAGTTCTTGAGTCTCCTTTCGAATATTATATCTGCTTAACAACTGGGAAACGATGCCGTCTGAGACAAACCTCTTTCACCTGCAGTCTGACGCAGATATTGACGGTCGTATTCTCCTCGGTTGGTAATACGTATATATGTTTGAAGATACCTGAGGCGGTATTCTTCAAATTTAATTGGGTCATGAGGGGTTTTTGTCGGGACACATATTAAGGATGGGAGGAAACGGATTACAACCATGACTGCTGGGGAGGCTGGACCACTCCAGTGACAAGCATTGTGTGTGTGTAATGCTTTATGGGTTACGGAGTATGTAGATACGATATACCCCTGTTGGCCAGGCTCACCGGCGTGGCCCATCTCAATGTCTATATGATTTTGAATTGAAATGAAAATTAAAAAGGCAATATATTGGCTAGCCTAGAGTTCCATGTACCCTAAGAGCGTGAATGACAGGAACTAAACGCTAACTCGTTCTCGTAATTTTTCACAGGCGGCTGTTGGTTCTAGTTGCCCATTATCTCGACAGTAACCCTACTCATTTCCGAACAAACCTAGCCTTCCCGTGCGCATATGCCTGAGGAGCTCGAGCACAATGAAGTGGACTGGTCTATTGCGCTGCCATGGTATTCTTTGCTCGTCTCTCAGGATTTTGCCCAGCAGCGAATCACGAGGCGGGTCCCTGACCTGGCGAGCCTGATTATACTGGATCCCTCATCGCCTGATTGATACGTGCGCTCTCCTCTCCCGCTTAGTAGTCTTTTCGCTTTTCCTCGCAAGGATCGCTTCCTTTTTCCGATTAGTAAAAAATACCCCAATCTTTGACACACTCATTTAACATTTATTGAACCATGGCTTCACGCGTCTTCTTTGACCCTGTGGTGGCGCTTCGCGCTCTCCCCCTCGTATCGTCCACCTGCACGCTACTCTTTGGCCGCGATCAGTCCTTCTTCCTCGGCCTCCTCAACAGACCAGAGACTCGCAACGCCAGCAAGCCCATGCTGCGCACCTACTTTTCCGACTTCTTCCAGAGCGGAGTTAACTTTGTAGTTGCGGCCATTGGCGTCTCGTTTTGGAGCGGCGTGGCTAATATATTTGTACGCCGCACTGTGCTGGAGTCTCGGGGCTCGTTTTGGTGGTACGCTGCTGGAAGCACCGCGGCCTTGAGCCATTTGTTGTTTGTGCCGTTGGTTGCGCGGCCTATTCAGGATATTGTAGAGGATAAGGAGGGCGTGGATCCGAATGAGCGCCTGGGTGATTGGATTGGTGTCAATTCGCTGAGGACGTGGACTGTTGACTTGCTTGGCTGGGTCTCTTTTGCCATGGCTGTTGGGAAAACGTTGGAATAGCTGGGTGTTTCCGTGTTTTTGGTGGTTTGATGGTTGCATCTACGGTGTTTTGGATACTCAGCTCTCGCATTTTATTTACGTTTTAATGGCGCTTTGATTTTGTTCTTGATTCATGTAGAGTGCATTTCTTCTTCAACGGTCTTTATATTAAATGCCAGCTCTGGGCGGTATATAAATAGGATTCGTCATGAGGTTTCTTAGCTATCAGTCGTTCCCCGCTGCACAAAATGGCACGTATAGGTCATTGCAGTACCAATTGAAGAAGAATAGCCAATGCGGCGCCTGCAGCTACAAATGGACTTGTAGCTGTCCTTTCCACGCCACCCGTGACAGTGGCAACGACAGGACGAGTAGCCGTGATATTGGTAGGTAGTTCTCTACCAGGGCTGATGGAAGGCTCTACAAGCGGTCCCATAATAGCCGTTAAAATATCCGATGGCTCTGCTGTGCCTGTCTTAGACGGACCCTGGGTGTCTATATTTGTAGCAGCTGGGGTAGAATTTGCCTGCGATGGAGTCGTCTTCTTCTCGTCTTCGCAAAGGTCGCAGCCCGGGATGGGTGTAGGCTTCGCAATAGGCGTAATCGGTACAATTACCGTCTCCACTGATGTGGTTACCAGCTCATCACTGTTGCAGTCTGTGCCCGCGTTGCCTGGGCAGATGACTTGTGGAATGGCAATCGAGCTCGTAACCTGGGGAGAATCGGGCTTGACGTATGGGCTACTCGGCTGGGGCGCATGAGAAGGTTCTGGGGTTTTTGTCTCGATTGTGACTTCTGTCGTGACTTGGCCCACGGGACACTTTGTTATGGACGGGGCGCAGGAAGTGATGGTGTAGGTTTTGGTAACCTTTACTGTCGAGAGTTTCGTGTTGTGGAAATCAGTGGGCTTTGACGAAGGGAGAATTTCTGTCGACGAAGCTGTTTCTTCCGTTTGTGAAGAAGAGGTGAGAGACCCAGTACTGAGGACAGAACTGCTGGATGATATTGAAGTCGAGACGGACAAAGTAGAGGGAGTACTCTCTGAAGTCCACAGAGAGGTAGCACTCGCCGATAAACTGCTTGTTGGCACGCTAGATGCAGAGGTTGAAATGAAGCTCGTTGAAGTTGACTCGACGGTAGAAGAGCTGTTGGAACTGATTGTTGAGGTTGATTCAAAGGTACTAGAGCTAGTGGCACTGCTTCGTGAGGTCGAACTGGGGATAGAACTGCTGATATCACTACTAGGTGAAGTTGACTTGACCGTAGAGGTGCCGATAGAGCTGCTAGTCACTGTTGGCTCAGAGGTAGAAGAGCTGATAGCACTGGTAAGTGAAATGGACTGAACGGCAGAAGTGCTGACAGAACTGCTCGTTGACGTCGTTTCAGGTGTAGAAGAGCTAATGACACTATTCTCCAAAGTCGGATCGGTGACAGAAGTGTTGACAGAACTGCTCGTTGACGTCGTTTCAGGTGTAGAAGAGCTAATGAGACTACTCTCCAAAGTCGAATCGGTGACAGAAGTGCTGGTAGCACTGTTTGTTGTCGCTTCTGACGTTGGAGAACTTATGGCGCTACTACTAGCAGAAACAGATGCCGATTCTGATGAGCTCGTAGAGGTGCTAGTGACAAAAGTCAAAGTCGAAGCCAGACTAGAAGAGCTAGCAGCATCGAGGCACTGTCCTTCAAGGCCCGCCGGCACGGCATCAAGACCACTGCCAATGGCTATAAGCTCCGAACCGCAATCTTTAGCATTAGCCAAGTAAATATTGCGATTATCATAGTCGTAAACAGCATATGCTGCCCTGAGAAACGTGTCTCCGAGGACTGGAAACGACGTGGCCTCAACCACGCCAAGAACACAAACGTTTGCGCGCGGCTGCTGCCATACAAAGTCCCTGTATGGAACCTTGATGGTTGTATTCCCAAAGGTAAAGTCAACGCTGCCTTGCGTGTTTATTATGCTGCAGTCTACAAGGTACTGGCTTGAAGTCCCGTCCTTTCTTGCAGAGGGAAACGCGGCGAGGATTTTAGAGAATGTCTCCTTTGGCAAGGCACTTACCGTGTATCCCGAATCGAGAAGCACAGGCTGGGCGTTTGGCGAGTTGAAGATGGCTGTTTCTGTTGTTCCGTCTTGTCCTGTGATCGAGATACCGTCGAGATAGATCCAGTAGCGGGTTCGCTTGTCTGGTGACTCTGATGCGGGGATGATTGGCCGCTTCTCTAGCTTGCCGGTAAATTTTTTGAGATCGATGCCGCCAAAGATGACGGCGCCACTGGCAATGTTGACTGGTCTAAGGTCGAGACTGAAGGATCGGCTGTTTATAAAGTTTTGCTTGTACAAGTTGTCCAGGACGTAGGGATACGGGCTGTCCCAGCCTTTAAGACTTGGGCCAACACCGAGGATGCCAGCAGGTTGGCCGCTGCTGTCGAGTGCCACACCGAAAATTTGTTGGTTAATCCTTGCAGCTAAAAACGTACTTCGTTAGTCTCGTTTGTGTGGTTGTCTGAAGGGACAACTTACACCCGACAGTGACAAAGTCATAGCCATAGCGAATAATGGCAGCGCGCTGGCCACCATACTGTAGAATATTGGTCACATTTAGGTCAACAAAGGATGAGCTCTCGCCAAAGCGTCCAAAGCTGTTGCACAAAGCAGGGTTGGCGGCCGTGGAGCAGTTTGGGTTCACCCAGAGCTCTCCGGAGCCCGTGTCGAAGAAGACAGTCACACGCTGCGGAGGTGTGCCAACCTCGATGTCAATGGTATAGTAATAACCTGTTTCTTGATTGTCGAGGGGAATCTGCTCCTGGCGTTTGAAGAGGTCCGATCCTGCACCGCGGTGGGCAGAGATGGGAAATCGCACAAGACCTGGTGCTTCGAAGAAGCCGGATGCTGGAGCTTCCATGGCCAACACGGCCAGCGGAGCGGCTGCTGCGGCAAACGAGGAAAATCGCATGACGGCTATCTTTGCAGTATAATTGGCCTCGATGTATAAACAATATAGAACGGCTGACCACTTGTCAGATAAAAGAGGCTACAACAGAGCCGGGTACGAGACTGGGTAGAAACATCATGAGGCAAAAACAGAACCCAACCAGCAGCCAAGAGACCTCGTATTATTAAAATATGGCTCAAGAGCTTGCGAAGCTGGCTTCCCCAGGATGATAGCCGACATCCGCTTTACAGGTCCCACCTCTGTCGTTCGACGGCCCAAACGGCCGAGCGTTAGCCACAGCATCAGCACGAAACTCCACTGCCGCTAGTTGTTGAGGCCAGACAACTAGACTTACACGAGAAGCTAACAGGGACATGCATGCTGTGCCTGGCCGTTGCTGTAAGCCACCATGTCTTGGCCGTTGGCTGAACTCCGTAATTGGGTGGGAATTGGTTCTGGGACAGCGCCACCACGACTCAGTTGCAGGCAGCGCCATACCGAGGCCCAAAGATTCAATGAGCCGAGAAGCGGGAATTCGTAAGCATGCGGGGGGCAGGTGAAAAGTGCCGTTGCAGTATTGATGGGATTGAATGCAGGGAAATTAATATTCGTTTGTGCGTGTCTTGCTCTATTATCGCTATAGGCCGCTATATATATAGTGCTATAGTCCCGTCTTTAGCCGATATATTAGGGGAGGTATTATACTTTAGAAGGAGCCTCGTAGTAGATGATTGAGCGGTAGCCGTAGCCTAGTGCAAAGAAGTGTGCCTATATAGTCCTGTATATCGACGTAGCCTCTAGCGCAAAGAACAAACTTCATAGTGTCTTTATATGCGTGCTTGTAGGACTAATGTAATACACTGCGCCTGTGAAAATCACGGGTGTTGGCGTCTGTGCCACTCTCTATAAGGAATTTGATAATCCAAGGCTGTTCCCTCAGCTTGGTAACTACCCTCATCCCAAAACCCTTCCATTTACGGAGCTCTTACGTGCTTTACTTTCGCGATTTGTAAATACTGCACAGTCATTCGAGCCAAATGACCCGTTTAGAAGTAATACTTTTGTAGAATTTGAACCTAAATATAAATATAACGCAAACAATAGACGACACACTTTCTGACTTTTATCTTATTTATTCTGCCCGTCATCCAACAAATCAATTGCAGCAAGAAGCTTCTCGATAATCTCAGTCGTATCCTCTATTCCCACACTTAGTCGTATAATGTGCGCTGGCACACCATACTTGGCCAATTTGTGCTTGGCACTTGACAACGCAAGTTGCGCATAAGGGATGGCTAGCGTAAAGTTGGTGCCGAAGCTGGCGCCTTTGCAGACATCAACGGCATTGTAGAAGCGCTCAGCTTGCTCTGGACTATGAAAGATGATGCTCATGACGTTACCGTAGCTACTCTTGCTGTCACCATTCTCTCTGCGTAGTAGCGACCTGTAAGTTGCCGACGTAGGGCCGACAGAAGGGTGTAGCACAGCTTCAATGGATGACTGCTTCTGCAAGAAGCTGAGTACTTCCAGTGCGTTGCGGTCGCATTTGGCTAGACGCCATTTCATGCTGCTAGAATTGAGCTCTATTACACGGGCGTCTTCGGGGAAAAGCTTGATCTCGTAGCGGGAGGAGACGAGGCCGTGGATGGTGTTGTAGTGTGGTGAGCTCGGGTTAATAACGAGGCTGAATACAGTCAGCAAGGCATCCGGGTAAGCTAAAGTAACTCAGGTAAAGGGCCTATAATTAGACAAAAAAAAAAAAAAAAAAAAAAAAAGACTTACCTCCCGCCTGTCACATTGGAAAACCCGCTAAACGACTTGGTCAAGCTCGTTATCATGACATCCACATACGGCAGCGCATCAATGGCCGTATGCCCAACGACCGAGTTGTCGCAGGCGATGATAAAGTCGTATTTTCGTGCGATGGTGTGGATACGAGGCAAGTTGGGTGATGAGAACTTGATATTGCTAGGCAGTTCGCAGAAGAGAGCTGTCAGTTTGGTGCCGTTAGCCAGTAAGGCTTCCAACTCGTCAAGCTCTTGCTCAGTCGTGAGTTTGTAGGAGAGAACGGTGGCCCAGGACCCTCGGCGGAGGACATCAACAGTTTCGGGATAGAGGAAGCTGCCACATACGTTAATTATGGGGTCAGAAATTTAAGTAAAGAGTACAAGTTAAAGGTAACATGGCAAAATTCATCAAGACGGTATGAACCTATATGACTGCGGCAGGGCACTCACCCATAAGCTGCAACAGTGCCTTGCTTCGATATGGTGGCCAAAGTCTCGGCCAAACAATATATGGCACTCATCCCCGTGGGGAAAAGAAAGACATCGCTGGACGCAACTGGTGGCTGGCTGGGCTGATCAGAGGCTGCCATGTTGGCAAGACGTGCTCGAACGAGGAGGCTGCTCTCATCTAGGGATTTTCTGGAAAGTAGTGGAAAGGGTGTCTCTTTGGCGCCTGGGGTGCAATAACCAGGGCATGAAGACCGGGAGGCAAGGCACGGAAGCAGGTCCATACAATAGAGAGCATGCCTGGTGGACATGCCGTCGCCAGTGTCTCTCCAAAAAGCGGTCGCATGGTCGAGCAGCTCCTGTGGGAAAATCACAGCGTGGAACGTAGCCCATGATAGGGCTGCGTTCCCCGGATCTGTATCTGTGGAAAATGTGATGATAACAATATCATCTGGGTTGGCTGATGCACCGCTGGGACCTTCGGGAAGGCGGTTTTGTAGATCGGCAACGAAGCGCTGCGCTACGGTGAGGGTTGGGAAGAGCAGGCATTCTGTGTTGGCATTGGCGATTTGCAATCGATCAAATATACGCTGGGTGAGTTGTTTGAGGGGAGTATTAATGGCGAAGCTGTGATATGTTAAGATCGGCCTCGTCTTATGGTACGTAGTGGTTTCGTAACAGAAGGCGGGTGTAAGGGAATAATACCGAGGGTAAATCCAAGTCTGCATATCCACCATATACGGCTCGTTCTGATCAATGACGGATTGCCATGTTGGGAGGGAGGTGCTGACACTCTAAATTTCGTTAGATGAATTAGTTATTTTGTGTCTCTGCTGTCCTATTACCCTCAGTACACGTACATGAGGTAGGTCGGGAGGATAACTATTGGGTTGTCCAATGGCAAACGCATGTGGTCTCAATGGGGGATATTCATCGGAGAGGGTGAACGAAGAATCGCCCATTTTAAAATCCTTTAACTGAATTGCGATGCTTGTGAATGTGTGTATGTGCGGTGTTGCAGGTTAAGATGGGCTGAGCTGGTGGGCACCGCACGATATTAATGATTGTACGTTGTATTTATAGGCGTCAAGACAAAATGCAGGGTATAAGGCGCAAAGTAAATTAAAAAATAGTAGATGGAAGGCAAGAAGGAAGGGCAGTTCCGCTGCCGGCGGGAGATGCACCAACTAATCAACATCTGGCTGTAGCGCCATCAAGGGTAGATTCTGCACCCGTGTGTCGGTGTGCACATTTCATCGCCTTCAGCCGCAGATCTTTGAATCGTGGCATCTACTCAATTGTGATCGTCAATGAATAGCGGGATTTTACTGTGTGATGCTGCAATCCTACTAAGAAGCCAGCTGAATCTGTTTTATGCTGTGCATATGTCTCAGGTTTTTGCACAAGTAGATGTGGTTAATCACTTGCAATTGGTGTTTCACTTGCCGAGACAACGTTGTACGAGTAAACATTTGCATCGTGGCACCTACTCATTGGTGATCGTTGATGAATAGCGGGACTTTAAGTATGTGATACTACATTCATACTAAGAGGCTAGCTGCATAGCGGCTGTTTTGTTTTACGAGTATTATGGTGTGAATATATCTTAGTTTTTATAAGTATTTCTCATGCATTTCGCACAAGGGCTTTCTTACACCTAGCTTCTGCGGCATTGTGATATAGTTTCTTTATTTCTGAGTATTTGCAACACAGGCGCCCTCATTACATCATGTCTTTACAGGTATCGCGAGGTTTGTCTGACGGCTTCCCCAACGACACCATCTTCCAGCAACTATTCCGTGCCGCCTCTGAAGTCCACCATCCCATCCTCTACACCCATCATGATATAGTAGGCTCAAAAAAGAACGCAAACTCGCACAACAGCTTCTCAATTGACTATCCTCGCTTCTTTGCCGATGTAATTGCCCTGCGCCAACAGATTCGTAGCCTTCTCCCGCCGGAAACGTTGGACCACAATGGCATCCTTCGAGAGCAGGGCTGCTACATCTGCACGCTGTCCGGGGGCGATTATGCCTTCATCGTGGCCTTTTACGCTGCTCTCTCTATAGGCGCAGCTGTTGCTCCGCTAGGTAACTTTTGACTCCTTTCCCTTTTCTTTTCTTGAAATAAGTTGCGTGATCCACTGTCGTACTAATTCAGATAGCAAACGGCATCCTTGTAGAAGAAGGACGATACTTTCTCGACCTCGTCCAAACCAGCATCCTCATCACGTCGCCCGAATATGCAACACAAGCTGCCGCCATTGCCCAGTATGCCATGTCGAATTCATCCCGAACCATCACCATCCTAACGGCATATAACCACAACTACCCATTCGCTTCACCTTCACCTACACCAGCTACCAACCCAGACGTCCGCTTGGACCCCTCGCTGCCCGCTGTGGCCATCTTTACATCTGGAACGACTGGCCGTCCCAAGGCGGCCATCTTGCCTCGCAAGCGCTTCATCTGGGACTACAAGATTGACCCTTCAATCAGTATCCCTGCCTACCGGCCGCCTCATTGGGTTGGCGGCCTTCAGAGCCTGACTCGCCCGTTCCTAGAGGGCAATACTATCCATGTCGTACCATACGGTAATACTAATGTATTTTGGCTGCTCTTTCGCGACGTACCCTTCGAGAGTGTCGCCCTAACACCTCCCGTACTGAAAGAATTGCGCGACTATTACGACAAGCACATCAGCATCTTATCTTCGAAAGAAGTTGAAGAGTATCTGTACAATTTCCGCAACAGGACGAAGCGGATTATTTCGTCCGGCTCTATGATTGAGCAGAACGTCTTGGACTTCTGGCGGGATACATTGGGCAAGCACATTATTTACAATGCGTATGCCATGACGGAGGCCGGCTGGATCACCATTACCGACTTGGATTCGACCTTAAAGGTGCGTGTGTTTGCGTTTTTATTTGCATTTTTATTCCTTCTTCTTTCAAATTCTTTGGGGACTCCTGTTTTAAACTGTCACTGTTATCATTTATCATGCTCACTTCAACCACGCATGTTGGCGGCTAATTCCAGAAAAGCACTCGATTGGACAAGCCAGAGACTGGGTCACCATCAAGCTCAGCGACGGTGACTATGGAGAGGCCCTCATCAAGTCGCCCATGATGTTTTTAGGCTACCTGAACAACGACGAGGCCAATGCACGAGCCTTTGACGAGGAAGGCTATTTTCGATCGGGTGATGTACTGCGTCGCGTAGGCAACGAGTATGTATACGAGGGGAGAATATCTACTGATTGTGCGTGCCGTTCCTTGCTACCTACAACTCGGAAACCCAATTTCCACTAGGCAGCTAACTTGCTGTAGTCATCTTCTTTTACGGATACAAGATTCCCATCCTAGAAGTTGAGGACGCCCTTTTGCAACTTCCGTATATCCAGGACGCCTGCGTTCTTGGTGCGCCGGACCATGCTGCCAAAGAGCTTCCTGCCGCTATCATCCGCTTGGGTCCAACATCTACCAACCAAAATAAACATGCTAGTGGGAGTCCTACTAACGAGCCTGCGTTTGACGCGCATGATGAAGAGCAAGTTGAGAATGGTAGATATAGCAAGCATGAAGAACTATTCCATCATGGCTACACTCTGCAGAGAATTCGCAGTGACCTGATCAAGACCCTCTCCTCCCACAAACTTCCTGCACTGATTCGCTACCTCGACACTCACGAGGCCATCCCACGCACACACAACGGCAAAATAGCCAAGCGCGGGCTGCTGAAGCAATTTTTTGGACTTGACAGTTTCGTGGCAGAGGATTATTCGTGGCCAAGGACTGAGTATTGGGGGAGTCAACCGTTTGTCGTGGAGGGAGAGATGCGTCCTTGGGACTGGTGTGGGCTGCAAGTGAGGGAGTAGCCTCTTCCTTCTTTTCTTCAATTTTATGACATGCTTTGCTTTTTGTCGCTTCGCAATTGTTGATCTTCATCTCCCTCTATTATTTACGGTAGAAGAGCAACTATTGAACTTTAGCAACGAGTATATCTCTGAGTAATGGTCTGCTAGTGAGCATCTATGAAAATCATGGCACTGCTATAGCTACAGATCTCAACTACGTTTTGTGCCGTACACTAGCCAATACAAATATATTGTGATGTCGAGAAAGAAGAAGTACACAAGAAACCACCACACAAAACACCAACCGTCTAGGCTCACAGCACTCCTCATGCGGCGGGTGCGCGCGAGTGCAGGGAACCATCAGGCAACCAACTCAGGCAAGGCATGAATTAAACAAAATTATCGGGGATGATTGACCATCGCATGTTTCGTTCGTCGGGATGTGTTCTATTTTTGAATTCTTAATTGCGTAGGAATCAGCGTGGTCGGGTCGGGACCGCGTGTAAGCAACTGCACACTCAACTTAAGAGGACAACGCTATAAAACTCATCGTAAAACAATAGAGGAAAGAAAATAAAGCCACAAGGGCAATCGGAATCAATTCAATACTAAAATATAACTTTTAAAGAAGAGTAAAAACAATATATTTTAAATCTATATGAAAAAGGATGATAAACCTAAGCTAAGCAACATCTGTGTATGTTGCTATTTATTAAGGATTTTATTACCTTTTTTATTAATCCTCGTTTAGTTATCAACCTAACTAAATATAATAGGAGAGGTTTAGTTTAATATTATAAGATATATTTAGAAGCTTACTATCTAGCTATTACTAAGGTACGTAAAAGAGAGAGTAGATTGGAAGTAGATATTTAACTTAGAAATCCCTAATTAATTAGGCTATACCTAATAAGACTATTTATCCCTTCATCATCAACGTCCAGGCAAAGTACACGCCATACGCAACCGCACCGACCGTGGCGCCGCGACCGATCAAGCCAAATAAGACGTCGTTCGCCGCCGCAACCGTGCTCTCCATGCCTCGCTGATGCTTCCTCTTGTACGTCTCCCGATCATTCAGCCTTGGAAACGGCGCCACCACCATCTCTCCCGTTGTCGCGTCCTTCACCATGGGTACCTCTACGCCAAGATGTCTGCACAGTGGTTCCCAGCCGTCCTGCACCTTCCACTCGATCCTCCTCTCCTCCGGCACCGCCGCGCGGCATTCGTCGTACTTGTTTTGCATAAACGCAATCACCTTGTCCTTTTCCGTGAAATGGTTGTGATTGCCCTCTGCATATCTAATCTCCTGCCAGAAGCTCGCCAAATCACGCACGCGCGGAAGCACAAGTCGGCAGTACATCTCACTGAGCATACGCATCAAACCGGGGTGCTTAAACGCGCCCACAGTCTCGCTCATGCTTTCGTACCACTTCTCCGGGTCGCGGTTGACCATGACGACCTTGGCGTCGGGGTACAGACGCGCGAGGTCCGCGGCAAATAGCGCCGACGGGTAATCGATGGTGCCCTGGCAATCGCCGAGCAGGCGGTCCCAGTCGAGTTTTGTAAAGGTGCCTTGCCCGCGGTACTTGGCGCGCAGGGCGCGAGTCCATTCCTTGACTTCCCGGCCCTCGTCGTCGGTGACGACGCGGACCATGTGGTGTGTCCTGTTGAAGCCCAGCATTTGTAGAGCGACATATGTGCCTGGCAGCCAAAATCATGTTAGGCGCGGCACCGGCAAGCACGAGCTCAAATAAAAGAGATCAAGCATACTGTAAGTACCAGTTCTGGGAAATCCACACACTATTACCCGCATTGGCGTGGCGCGAGGGTAACCCTCTGTACCGTTGATGGGATATTGCTTTGGTAGCATCGTCTTCTAGTATGTATCAACAAGGCTGCAAACTGAGCTCAATAGTATCGTCTCCTAGTTTCTAACTCGAGCTTTTCTTACCCGGACCTATTCATTAATATAGTCGAGCCCGACTTGCAATCGGGAGTGCTGTCTAAGACCTAGCCCCCAAGATCAGCAAAAGATCGCCACGGATGCATGCATTCGACTGAGACCAACTTATACGGATGGACGTAGTCTGTCCGGAGTACTCTTCTGTAAATCAGTGCGAAGCACGTAGATTAGCCAGTCAACGGAGCACCAATCGTCGCCGTCCCCTTCCCGCTTGTTTACTCGTAGGCTTCACCCGCTGTATGTGCTCACCAGGCTCACCCTGCCTCGCGCGATTGGCCTGTCCCTGGAGCAGAATCCGCCATCTCACTACTCACATCGTCATGCTGATTGCGCATTTCCGCACGGAGTTTGTACGAATAAGAACTAGAGTTAGGCAAGTGCATGCGGGCTTATTTATCCATGGCCACGTTTGACAAACTTGTGGCTCTGCCGAGTATTTCTTTCCATAGCATGAGATTTGTGATGTGCCTGATTACCTGATACACCTCCACTACATCACTTGGCAATGAAAGTAACCTAGCAAAAATCTATTACATGTCTTACATTAGCTCAGCTCAGTGCAAATAACAACTCATTAAAAAGCTAATCTCTGTAATCTTTAAAGTCTATATTAGGATTAGCTTCTTCTAATATCTAATTATTTAAAATTAAGATATAATAATAAAAGTTATATTTTCTTAACTTTAGTATTATAGACATGATTATTCTACTTGCTATATTTTATACACTTATCTCTTATCTATTATAGAACAGCCGTAGGCTACGGAAGTCGGGCCAAACAGTCCAAGCCCGTGAGTGAAAGTAAATTGCTTCTAGCATAACGGAGGTGCACTTCAGTGGTAATTTAGTCCCAAACAATTTGTTCTATATGCTTTTATTCGCAACTCTACTAGTCGAGGCAACTCTGTCCATATTCTACTGAGGCACTCTCGGAGCAAGCGCCTTCCACAGCTCACAACGCGCACCGCGTCCGCCTTCCCAGGCAAACGAATCCGCCAACCGGAAATCATTTACAACGTCATCTCCCGAACGAATGTAATAGCTCAGGTCCTCAGTGACTGTGACCAGTGTCGTCAACCCGCCGGTGGTGTTCAAGTTCATCAGTTGTTTGTTGGCAAGCGTGTAGCGCGGCCAATTCAGCCTGCCATCACGGACCGGCGTCGACGCACCGTCTTTGCCACCCGTGGCATCCTTCTCCGAGATGACAGGCGTATCATGCATGATAAAGCTCCCCCAAATCTTCTGCATTGCGTGTCGAAAGTCTTTGCTCGGCACGGTGGCATTGATGGCAAAGTACGCCGACAAGTCAGCGCCGTGGAAGGACGGCGTCGGCGAAAATTGGTACTTCCACACCTTTTGTCCCCCGTCGCTGCGGCCGAAAGCCTCGGCCATCCACTGTGCGGGACACTGAAAAGTCGACTCTGCGGCAATGTTGAACGCCGCCTGTTGGATGCCCGTTGCGAAGCCGGACTGGTTGAGTGCTGTGAGGCCGCGGTCGCCGAGCGTGTCGTACCGTGTTTGGTTGTTTCCCGGCATGGCATTGTCGATTTGGTAGAATGCATTGAGAGCGATGACATCTAATTTGGTGAGGTCGGGGAATGTGGCGTCGATGAAGGCGTCGTATTGTGCTCGGGTATCGATTTGAGGGTTTGTTAGGGGGACGCCTTCGTTGGCGTTTGTCTATGCGTAATTTATGCGTTAGTTGAAGGAAATAGGCAACGTTGTTTTATGCTGATGAAAGACATACTCCAAGTAGAAGGTTCTTGCCACTGAATTTGCCAGAGACGAGTTGCTCTGACGGCCGCTTTCGAATATAGTCACCGTCAACAACGGGCAAGAATGCAAAACTACCAAAGTAGCCGCGGGTAGTAGACACCTTGCCACTGGCGTTTTGAAGAGCTTCGGTATCAGCGGCTACAAGACATTTGAAGACGCTGCCATGCTGCATAGCTGCGAGAGAGTCTTCGCCGCAGCCGGCTAGCTGGGCAAAAGCGTCGTAGTTGTTGTTGGGGACTCTGTGGTTATACTTGTATATAGGTGGGCTGTACGGGCTAGCCGCAATGATCTGTTTATATACATGGTTAGCGAGGTACGTAGCTTCTGCGACAGGATACGGAGGGATGGCTGTTACATTCTTGAAGAGATTGGTTTCTCGGCCTCCGTATGCCAAAGCGTGGAACATTGCCGAGCCCGCACCAGACGATTCGCCGCCGATGGTGATGCGTTCTGGATCGCCACCAAACTTGGAAATGTGCTTTTGCACCCATTCGATGGCAAAGCGCTGATCCAGCAGACCGGCATTTAGCACGCCATTGTCCTTGACCTCTTGGGATGAGAGGTAGCCAAAGGCCCCAAGGCGATATTGCATTTCGACGTGAATGAAGCCGTTGTCGTTGGTATTCATCCAGACGCTGGGGTTATATGTAGCACCAAATACAGAGTGACCGCCACCGTCTGTAATTATGATGTAAAGTAGGGTCAGACTTAACATGCTTGACGGCCATGGCTGAGTTTTACTTACGGATCCAGACCATGACGGGCAAGTCTGTGGCATTTGGCGCAGCATAGACGTTGAGGTATAAGCAGTCCTCGTTACCTGGGCCAGAGTTGAATCCGTACACTGCTGGCGTGCCAAACGCGCCTGTCTGCGGGCATATGGGAGGCTGCTTCTTTGCGGGTTGGATGCATTTTGCCTTGGGTGGTGGTTGAGGCGCCTGCCATCGTAAATCACCTGTTGGTGGTGCGGCATAGCGGACGCTGACGATATGTTAGCGAGGCTTCCAAACCTTGAGGCTCCATTACAGAGGTAGACGGCGCGGCGAATGCGGAGCTCACCTCTTGAAAATGTTTAGAGCATACTCCGAGCTGTAGTAGCCGCGATATTTGGCATACCCGAGGTCAACCAACGGGCCAACCTCAGCACCGTCGACTGCGCCAATGGCAAGCGCTGCGACAAGTGCAGCCAGTCTAGCCTTCATTATCGTTTGCGCCAAAAGCACTCGATGGTTCGGCAGCAATAAATACCTATTCTGATAGGATGCGATGCTGACGATCGACTAGAGCGCAGACAGAGATTGAGACATGGTTTACAAGGAGGTTGAGCCGGGGAAATGAAAAGGTGTGCAATTTCACGCGCATCAGATTTCAATCCAATCAAGTTTTACACGATTCTTGAGTACTCGTATGCATGCCGTCCGTACGTCGTATGGCGGCATTGTAAGCCACCAGTGCGTACATTAGCCCAGAATAATTTCGGCCTGCATTAATTAGAGCGTTGCCTAGCTCTGGACCTGTCAAGGGTTCACACAGCGCCACGAGGCAGGGTCTCACCAGGCTTGAGAAGGGGCCTTTTGGATCTATTCGTATACTAGCACAGCAAGACGGCTTTGGTCTAATAGAATTGCAAGTATGCCCGTACCAACGCGGACCTATTCGGACAAAAATTCAGGCTACCACAGGAACATCTCATCTAGAGCGTCAAATCACTTTTTGCGGTATTTTGGAGCATGTGTGTTGCTTGAGGAATCCCAAGAGAGAACCCCCGGCGAGGCTGCAGGGACCCCACTACGCATATGAATTACACTGTAACGCGACTTAGCACTAGGTACCTTGGTTACTCGTCGGCCTGTCACAGAACGCTTCCAGGTCTCTTTTACTTCAGCCCTCAAACGCCTGCTTCCCCGTCTCCTCAGACTCAATGGTCAGTTCCTTGGTCAGCAAAGACAACACCGAGCCAACTGCACCCAGCCCAGCGAGGATATAAAAGACTACCCGAAAAGCAGCTTCGTATGCATACTGGATGCCGCGAAGAGTGTCGGCCGGCATTTCAATGTCCCTTAGCCCCGGAATGAAGCTCAGTGCATCATTGAGGTCTGGCTGTGGGATGCCTGCGGGTACATCCAGCGCTTCAATTGCTTTGCGAAACTGGCTGTTGAAGGCCGTCGATGCCACAGCCAGTCCGACAAGGGCGCCAAAGAGTCGGAATGCAACAAGCATGCCCACGGCTAGGCCCTGATCCTCGGTGCGCTCCGCGCTTGCTTGCATGGGTATCGGTAGAACGGTGAAGAGTGAGCCAATACCAATGGCGGCAATAACCTGAAAGCCTGCGCTCATCGCCATGCCCTGGCTATCTAGGCCCCAGAGGCTAAACAAGCCTGCACCGATACTCAACAGAACCCACCCGGCCCAGACCTCCCAGAGATAGCGGCGCGTGTACTCGACGCCCATTGCTGCTATACCCGTAAACGCCATCAAGACAGCAAAGAAGGGAATGAGGGCGACGGCCGCTTCGAGCGGCGACTTGAGGAGAATGGCCTGGAAGAAGAGAGGCACATATGCGATGAGCGTGTAGAGGACGTTGCCGTGGATAAAACTGCCCGCCAACGTGGCAGAAGCAGTCTTGTTTCGAAAGATGCGGTATGGAAACATGGGTTCTGCAGGCTTTGACTCGTACCATCCAAAAACCACCAAGACGATCACGCCGATGACGAACGGGACAATCGTCCTCCAGGAACTCCACGGATACATGGCACCGGCCCAGCTGAGGGGAAGGGTAAAAAGAACCGCGCCGATGGTGAAGAGGCCCATTCCCAGCCGGTGAGCGCTGGAGAATGGGCTAGAGAATCAGCAGAGCTGAAGTCCTTTTTGTGCCGTGCAAACTAGGAAATAGAAAATAGTGTAGTGCCTGGAAGACGTACCACAGCAAGTTCCTAACAGACTGTAGCGACAACAAAACGCATCCCCCGGAGGCAATTCCCTTACTTGGTATGCCTTTGCAGGCGACCTTCTCATCGCGGGGAAATACTGACGGATTATAAATCAACAGAGACAACAGTGTTCTCCATGGTTGTATTACGCTATCTGTCTTTGTCTTGCCTACTGCACCAACTTGGATTTCTAAGCGATGCTACTTTGCAATGTAAGTCCTGCAGCGGCTTGCCGGGAACGTAAGCCGAACCGTTGTAATTGGCCAGTTGGCTTCCGGGCGAGAACAATAGAGCCTTATTCTCGACCGTTGGATCTAATTCGTGGCCCACGGCCCACAGCATCGAATCCGTGAGCCACGCCGTATTTTCTTGGGCAAACAAACCCATCCGTCGTAATGTTCTCCCCCCTCTTCCCTCCACTATTACACGACAAGAAGGGATTCGAGGATAATTGGAACGCACCGCCACTCCACTCATAGAACATAGAATCCCTCAAACGGCTTCAGAGGCTCATCAACAAATATAATAATCTAATTATAATTCTTAAGATGTCCTAGTTTCAATATCATCCTCTCTGGTTCCGGCTTGCCGCTGGGCAAAATGAACCAGCAGTACACTTAAAGTTGGAGCTCTCTTCATAGGCACGCCTCTACTTAATGGCGGGGGAGCAAATAGCAGGGCAGTTAGGAGTCATAACAAGAACGGTAATATTGACGAGCTAAAAGGTAAGTTCTTGATGCTCCTCTCTAGGTAGTCTATCCTATATCTACCTATTTATATATTACTGCGGGCTAGTGCACTGTTGGATTTGGCAGTGGGCCTGTATATAATAGACTGGCTATATAATTATCTGAAAAAGTAGGTCAAAAGTAGGTAATTTCTTAGCTTAGTTTAATTTAAAAAAAAAAAATCAGGTCATACATATCCATGTATTCGTGGCCTTTTCTTAGGCCCTGTCCTACTCGTCAGTCGGGCAAGGAAACCATTCTTCCTCAATGGTGAACCTGACAGTATGCGGTTTCGCCTCCTTATTCTTCTACTATAATTAAAAGATTCCGCAACTTTGCCCGTTCCAACACTCTAAGCTCTTTCACGCCACGCATCGTATATAGCTGAGCGACTAAGGTCCTTCGTGTTCAATTTTCGCTCTCGATTCAAAGATGACCCTCCCCCCTCCATAAGCATTGTTCAAATAGTTAGGTTATCCGGGCCACAGTGTCCACCACAATGTTTTTACCTGCCACGCCAACCCAGTTCACTTCGCGTCATTTGGGCCACGAACATGGTGAGTGGTAACATGCTCTCCCTCTCCGTCCTTGAATTCCACGGTGACATGCTCTTTCGGGTGGCCATCACCCCCATGAAACGAAGAACTATTCAAGTGTTACCGGTTGGATAGGAATCAACGCCACCAGGGCAGACATACACGATTTCAGCATGCTCAGCACCACGCTTATCAAGCCCACGGTCGTCGTAGTGCTGACGGACAAGTCTTTCGGCCTCAGGTCGGCGCCCATCCTTTGAATGATGGGTGGCGTACCTCCACCTAATGGATTTGAGAGCCTTGAGGATCTGCGAAGGGCGGATATTGAAGTAGGGCTGAAGGCAGGTTTGTAGGGTGGTGGCTATAAGAGATCAGTGGTACGAGCTATATTGGCCAAAGAGGCGTATCCAAATGGTCGCTACGGTTCAATGGGAGTTGGTGAGCAGAGATATCTGGCGGCGGACAGTCGCATCTTTATGCCTTATCCCTTGCGAATGCTCTGGACTAAGCCGCTAAAGCATGAAGACGGCCAGAATGTGCCTGGGCCGCTTGTGTAGATTCGTCTAGCATTGTGGCTATCGAGCACCAATGAAACCTGTGAATAGCTCCAATTCGGTGGCATGCGTTTGAGTAGCCGCTGTTCGTATGACATGCAAGTTAGCGCTCTTCGTTGTAATGGCTAAAGAGGGCTTGGGGCCAGTCATTGCATATTGGCGTCTTGTGCGTTTCAACAGCCGCCGTGCGCCTTCGCGCCACATTGTCCGCACCTTAAGCGCCAACGGTCGTTCAATTAGAGCGACGAAGCTGTTGCCAAATACTACTTGGATACTGATGTCTATAGCGGGCAGCTCAGATTCACCTTTAGGTTTAGCCACCATTGGCTGTTGTTGCTCAGCCCTTGGAGGGTGGTCAGCGGTTCCTGTGACGGCCCACTACAACCTCTTCCTTAGTGGTTCTCTTACCATCCGGCGGTTTTAGCTTGCTCTGTTGTCAGGATACTGATTAGGCTAGAATATGGTTGAGTGCAACGGAAGCATAAGCCGTGAAGTCCGTAACCTGGTACAATCTTTGCGCAGCACAGGATCGAGCCCGAGGTGAAATAGAGCTCTGTGGGGCGGTACTGCGCATATCACGGTCAAGGGTAGTCTAAGTTTAGAGTGTGGGGCAACGGTATGCTTACTTTTGGCGAAGTGGGTGCTCGAATGCGACTAAACAATCTTCCAGCGCGTCGCCTGCCTGCCAAATCCCCACTCGCTGGGGGCTGGCGGCGGTTAAATAGCGGCTGCAGCCGACTTGAAGGAACACAGCGCACTTCAGTTCAGTTCAGCAGTCTTGAGACATTCCTCCTCTCTCGTCAACAACAATGGGCTTCATAACCACATTGAATGCTGCAGCGCGTCGTCTGAAGCCTACTTTCAGCCTCTTCCCGAGGCAGCCACAATCTTTTAGTCGTATTCCCGAGGAAAGCGTAGCCCGATACTGCGCTGGGGGCTACCACCCTGTGCAAATTGGAGACTTGTTCGAGCACGGCAAATACAAAGTCGTCAGCAAACTTGGATATGGGGTTTACTCTACCGTCTGGCTAGCCTTTGACCTCGAGTCAGTTCCCTGTGGCCGTAGGAAAATACCTGCTCCCTTGCTAAGTCGAACTCCAGGTCGAAGCAACATGTTGCGCTCAAGATCCTCACTGCGGACTCTTTCGGGCAAGGAAAGGATACTTTTGAAATCAACATTCTCAAACACATACGACACGAGACTGCCTCCGGTCCCGGAGGGCTCCATATTCTCCAACTACTTGACAATTTCCAACACGTTGGCCCAAATGGAGTTCACGCCTGTCTTGTCTTCCCAGCAATGGGACCGGATATGGCACAGTACAGGCGGCTTTTCCCTGAACTTCGTATTCCTCTGCCCATTATAAAGAATATTTCAAGGCAGCTGCTGCTCGCTCTATCGTATTTACATGACACTTGTCGAGTCATACATACTGGTTAGTGGCTAGAATGGAAGCAGCCTGGGAGCCAATGTTATTCACTTACCCTTAAATGCTATTCTAGACATAAAGCCGCAAAATATCCTTATTGAGACGTCTGCCATTAGGGATATGTTCCAGAATGCACCATCTGAAGCATTTGAGCCAGAACGCAAAGCATGCCACGGTCCTCTAATTGAATCCGTTCAAGTCTCCTCTGCGGAGGAAGATTTAGCTCAATCGACCGACGTCTCGGTCAAATTAGGGGATTTCGGGACAGGTGAGCTACCCAACAATGCGCAATGCCTTATTAGCGCGCATCTAATTCGTCGGCAACAGCAAGCTGGTTCGAGAAGCACCTCACAGAGTGGATCCAACCTCAGATGTTAAGGGCCCCCGAGGTGATACTCGGAGCAAAATGGAATTATAAGGTTGATATATGGAATCTGGGTCTTATTGTAAGTTCTGTTCCTCTTTGCAGCGCTGTAGTAAGTATGTGGTAACACTCTCCTTGCCAGGTATGGGAGCTTGCGGAAGGACGACTTCTCTTCGACGGCATGTGGACCGCGAATGACGCATATTCATCCGATGCCCATCTGGCTCAAATAACTGCGGTGTTTGGAAATATGCCACAATCATTGTTGGATCGGTCCCAAAATCGGAGCCGATACTTTGACATCGAAGGTACGGATACCAATGTACCTGAATTGCGCATACTAAGTGACATTCATTCAGGTAATCTCCTTCGGCCATCAACGTTCCCACCGTGCAATCTGGAACAGTTCAGCAAGAACCCTGACCTGTCCAGTCTGGAGAAAAGTAACTTCTTGGATTTTATCGGGGCCATGGTTAGAACGGATCCAGAGGAGCGCTTAGATGCGCGGAAGCTACTTGATTCAGCATGGCTGGCTTAGAATTGCAAGTTAGGCAGCTTCGCCTCAAACTTGAACTTTTACACTATCAGAGTCAACACAAAGAATATAATACGTTGGGAATTGGTCGGCAGGAAGCGAACAGGTTGGCAGCAAAAGCCAATTCCATGGCAAATGAGTCGTCAAGAATGGGACAATGGGACATGAGGCTAATAACGTTGCGAAAGATGCCTATGATCTAATCGACGTCAGAAATGGACTGTCGTGTCAGATCCAAGAAACCTGGTGATTGAGGCTACAACAGCGCCAGCAGCGGACAGGGGCGAGCCCTGATAAGGAGTTCCGAGAAATATGATTCCCGAGGCGTTATCGATGATCTCCTGGGAGTCGTCCCTGTATAAAGCCTTATAGCGGTCAGCAGAACAGACGGCAGAGACAGCTTATACTACCGGCTTGATGATGATACCACCCAAGCTATATCCAATGAAAATTATTGGGAGGTGTTAGCAAAACATTAGTAGTGTCGAAAAAATGAAGTTTATTAGCATTACACATCGTGATCGCTTCTTCTTGATGTCCTCAAACATGTCCTCACCAACCTCCTCGATCGTCTTGATCAGCGCATCGATCAGCCACTTAGAGTTATAGATAAAGCTTAAGATCCTAGCGTCCGGAAAGGCAGGTGCGAGTAGACGTTGAAGCAGCAGGTGAAACCTTTTTGAAAACATGTGCTGGCTATCGTTCGGCCGTCTCGGATTCTTGAGGCTTCCGAGCCTTGGTGGTCCTGGTGTGATTCGGCTCGGCGCTGAGGCCATGGACAGCGATGATCCTGCATCAGAGTCAGTCGGGCATGCGCCTGCAACGAACATTTCCAACGCACACAAAATTGGCATTGTCTCCACCAGAGATAAATTTAAGCGTCCCAGTGTGGTTTGTCCTTGGATCGACTAGCCTTGCAGGGCATCCTGGGAACCCTGCCTGAGAAGCGGCACTCTGGCGGCTGCGCCGCGACCGGTCCAATCGTCGTTGCTCTTGGCCAAGGCGCGTCAAAAGCGCCGGTCCCCCCACCAGACGCGTTAAGCCGCATCGCACCACAGCGCTTTGCGACACTCAACCTCCAACTTTTGCAGAATTGCCACTACGGGAGAGAGACGAATCGCAACATCTCTCGCCGTCTCTTCCCCAATACTGCTGCTAATTGATTCTTTTCTTCTTTAAATTCCCCCGGAAACAGTGCCCAATCCCTCCTCGCCCGAGATTTACCATCGCGAAACCTCGACCACATACTCTCTTCCGCGGCGACAATGCCACCACGCAAATCCGACACAGGCCGCAAAAGCGACGCCTCGACAATCGCCGTCGCTGAGAATCCATCAGAAGCAAGTCCCTCTGCGACCGAAGAAGCCTCTACACAAAACGCTGCCGCGTCAGCAGACTCCGCTACGACAGGCAAAGCCGAAAAGAAGGACAAGGACAAGGACAAGGAAAAGGAAAAGGACCATGACAAGACTACAATCGAAGACCTCACGCTGCCGCGGTCAATCATCACAAGGCTAGCAAAGGGCGTGCTGCCGCAGAATACACAGGTCCAAGCGAATGCGATCCTAGCCATGAGCAAGAGCACGACGGTGTTTATCAACTATCTTGCCGCACAGTAAGTTTCTACAACCCTTCATCTTCGTGGTATATCGATTTTATCCATCGTAACCTGAAAAGCTGACCATGGGGGACGAATTATGTAACATAGTGCCAACGAAATTACAATGAATGCAAACAAAAAGACTATTGCGCCTGCAGATGTGTTCAAGGCGTTGGACGAGATTGAATTTGGGTTTTTAAAGGAGCCTCTAGAGGCGGAATTTGCGAGTACGTCACCAAGTTTCAGAACGCAAACAAAAACAAAAGGTGAACAAGAATGCTAATGGTATACTCAACTCGGTGTAGAATACAATGCAATCCAAACCGAAAAACGCAACACATACCGCGCAAAAGTCAAAAAGCCCGCAACAGGGACAACAAAAGACGGCGACGACGCAGATACAGACATGGCCGATTCGTCAATGCAACCCGACACAAGCTTGAATGCCTCCACAACAGGCGCAGAGTCTACGACACCACCGGCGAAAAAGGCGCGCGTGGATGCTGCGAATGGCGCCGGCGAGGAGACGGAAGAGGAGCCGGATGCAGAAGATGAAGAGGACGAGGATGTGCAGGAAGAAGATGACGATGAGGAGGAGGGCGAGGGTGAGGGCGACGAAGAGGAAGAAGAAGCAGAAGAAGAGGGACAAGAAAGCGGTGATGAGACGCAAGATGCCCTCGAGGAGAGGGCGAGTAGAGACGACGTTGAGCCTGACGAGGCGCTGGATGGTGATGAGAGTGACTGAGAAGGCTTATATGCCCTTAATATTATTATTTTTCTGGATACTGCGATTTGGCGTTTAGGTTGCAATACCACCAATATGCTTGTAGAGGAAGTTTACGAGATACAATTGAAAACAAAGAAAAGTCAATTTAAATATAGTCCCTACAATACGGACAAGTTAAGCCAAGTCGCACAGAGCTACATAACAGCGTCACAAAAAGAACGGGACGTTGGACAAGACACTTTCACTCAAACAACGCATAGACAGAAATTTAAATCAAACCAAGAGAAAAACGTATTCCATTCCATTGCCAAATTGTAACAACATTTGCAGAACAAAAAAAACAACAGCAGTAAGTAAAATATCAATTCATAGCCATACATAAAAGCGGCTCGAGAATATCCCAGTCCGATCCATCCGTTCAATGCATTCGACAATAACAGCTACCAACAGCAGGAAAGAAAAAAGGAGATAAAAAGCATAGAAAGAGAAGAGAATTTGTACGCAGGATACTCCCATCAACAGCATAAATAGAACAAAAACACAGGCCGTCCCAAACGACAAGATTGTTTCCATCAGAAAGAAGACAATTAACAATACTCAGTGGGCCCAGGAAACAAGACAAGACAAGCTGAAGCAAGAAGATAAACAAAAACATCATGTCAGAGACGCCAAGTCATCACACAAACATTAGGCCGCCGAACCAGTCATTTCTCCAGGAAACTTTTGCCAGAAAATGGTGCGTACCCAAGGGGCAAACTGTAGCCCGAAGCCAGCGGATAGGAGCAGTGTCATAAGCACTATCCGGCCACTTCAGTCGAAGCGGAAGAAAAGAAAAAAGTCGTAACAAGAAATCAGACCAGAACACTGGCAAGCGACTCAGCAATTGGTCAGCCATTAAAAGCACAATCCATTCCCGGACTCCTCTATTCCATTCAAAAGGTTTTGTGGCAGTCTTGTGTCATTGACCCTAACAAGAGCAGCTGCGCCAACCAAACAAAGTACGATTGGGGTATCCAGGAATGCAGCATGAACTCCAGATAGCACCAAAGAAAAGCGAGCAAGCAACATCATCCAAAGATTGGCGACATATAAAAACGACAAGTTGGACGACAAACAGAGAACACCTGGAATTACATAACAAGTAGAGCCAGTCCAAGTTGGCAGATCACCGCCGACGCACACGGCTAGCCTATTGCTGTTGAGGGGGGGTCCACCATTGTTGCTGCTGATGCTGTTGAGGCGGCGAGTGCTGACCCGACCATGCCTGCGGACCACCAGGAGTCGGAGCGCCCTGCTGCATGTATTGTCGGGGTGTCTGGTCGGCTGGGTACATGCCTTGACCGCCACCGTACTGCATGGCACCCATGGGAGGGAATTGCATATTGGGTTGCATTTGGCCGCTGTGCTGGCGCATTTGGGGAGCCGGCGACTGTGACGGGTGCTGCTGCTGCTGCTGCTGCTGAGACTGTGCCGTGTAGCTTCCGTAGCCGGGTTGCCCGCCTTGTGGGCTTTGCGACCACATTTGTCCAGACTGATAGTTGTAGCCGGGGGCGCCGCTGATGCTACCAGTTGATCCTGCAATGTGTTAGTTTTAAATGGAATGCACGTTTACCACCGTTTCAACTTACCTCTCATAGAGCCCTGTCCAAGGTTGTTTTGAGCATGGATGGGCTGGGAATAGGGAGGAGTGGTCATCATCATCTGAGGGCTCTGAGACGATACGACGTTGGGCTGTGGCAAGCCAGCAGCGGCATTGTGAGGCGAGTTTGTGGGCCGCGTTGTTGGTATTGACTCGTTTGGCTGAGGCAGGTTGGAGGCGGGCTGCTCATGCGGACGACGCCAGATTCCCTGCAGATAGTCGCCGCGCATATCACGCTGCTGGTTGACAGATCGGTTGAAGTCCGCGGCATGGTGGGCCTGAGAGTGCAACTCAACCATGGGCGAGGGCCTCGTCTGGTCCTGGTAGGCTGGTCCGGTGATCTCCTGGCGTGGGCCGCCTTTGATGATTCCAGAATAGTCCCTGGGGCGGCTATCACTAAGTTCTGGGGCGACTGTTAACGCGGGCATCCTAGTCGCGGATCCTGGCGGGCCTCCCATCATACCTGGCTGGACAAGATGAGACTGTGGTGCGCCTGGATAAGGTCCTGGGGCGTTGTTGTAGACGATTTCCGTATGAGGTCCGCTCAAAAGAACATTATTCTGTGCTTCGGCAGCTTCACGTGCCTTGGCGGCACCAGGGCGCTTCTCTCCGGCAAGATCATTCTCGGTGAACCCCTGTTTCCGGGCCTTGGTCTCCCAATAGTCATCCCGAACACGACGGCCTCCCTCGATGACGCGGCTGCCAAACTGGCGGAACATGGAGCGAGCTGTGACAATGGCAATCTGCCGAGAGCGATAGGAGAAGGGCAGAATCTCCTGCTGGACAAGGTCGTCCTTTTCAGCCTGGCTGGCAATGATTTTGAAAAGCGATCTATTCTTGTTAAAGAGCAAATACGAGTCTCGGTATCCCAGGACGCGAGCGCATTCGGTGGCGAGCATGAAGAGCTTATCTCCGCGATTGGGTACGAGGAACGTCCGGCATCGGTACTGGCGGTTGCCTAGGAGCTGTCCATTTTGCATAACCTTTTTCTCGCCGAATTCGTCAACCTCGCGGGGAATGTACTCATCACCACTGGGGTTGAGCTGGTCTGTGGTATGGTCCCGGACCGTGGGCAGTGCTTTGAGCGTCGACTTGGTCGGCGTTGTCTTTGGGGGAGCTTGGCCACCAGAGTATGCGGGCGTGGGTTGGCTGGGAAGCGGCGCGCTTTGGTTCTGCGGCGTCTGGGGCGGAGGCAGCGGTGCAGCTCCGGCGGGCGGCTGCCCGGGAGCGTCGGAAATGCTCCCTGAAGAATGGGCCTTCATTGGTCTGGCTCTTTTTCGTTGCGTTTGGGAATGGCCTGCCGGGGAGAAAGTATTAGCAGTCTTGTCCAAAGTCGTCTTGATACAAGCAAATTTGTTGGCGCGGCGCGGGACTTGCGCTAGCAAGCACAGCAGAGGTAATTGCAAAAGACAATCAGGGTTCGGGCGCAGGCGCTTAGCAAGCCTCGGCTTCGTCTCGTACGCGACACGAAGCAGAAGCTCATTCAGAGCTGCAGCGACGTACCGTCATCGCCAGGGTACTCAGCGGTGATGGATTCTTGGGATCGGGCTCGCTTTGCCCCGCGTGGCGGAAGGTCGTGAGGAGTTGGCGCTTTATACGAACAAGAAGAGTTAGCAATGAGGAAAGATATGTCAAGGGCGTACGGTTGGATGTTGTAAGCATTCTAGGTGAGGGAAAGAAACAGGCATGTCTGCTAGCCAAGCGTCTGTGGTAATTGCGGGGCTCGTCGCAAGTCGCGAGAAACGGAACGCGCATTGGCGGAACCACATGGCGTGACGTTGACGGGGCGTCGACCATCTTCAGGATGCGGCCGGCCAATATCGGGCTGGCATGAATGTCGAAGAGGATAGGGAAGGCTGAAGCTGGGATAAAGCGAATAGATGGCTTACCTGGAGAGTTGAGAGCTGCGGGATTGATTGTCCCACCAGCCGAGCTGTTGGTCTGGCCGGAATACATGGCACAGACACTCCAACAACATGCGGGGGCGACAGCGACGGCAGCAAGGAAGATCGAAAGCCGTGCACCGTGCGTCGCGCAGCGCGGGCGAGTATTCAAATAGAGTTGCGAAAAGGGCAATTCAAAGATGCATATAGTCGGCGTCGCAAAGTGTGTAAGAGGGTGTCGAGCCCACGACTGGGGATGTCGCACGCGGAATTGACCGTGACAATTGGGGTGCGGCACGGTGAAGCACAGCAGGCAAGTGTGCAAGTGGGCGCAGACCGACGGGCCTGAGGAAGGGAGACAAAGGCGAGGCGAGAACACAAAGGGAAATGGGCGGATTAAAATGCGATTAGGGCCAGGAGAGAAGCAGGGAAAAAAAAAAGAGAAAAAGAGACGACTGCGCTGACAGAAGAAAACACGCAAGTTCGGTTCGTATAGTTTACCTTTAGTCAGTCAGAGGACGGATGCGATTCAAGTCGCCGGGCGTAGAGCGCGTGAGTGCCGAGTGCGACAGGCGGCAGTGGTGATGGCAGCGGCAGTGAAGCGACACAGAGGCGAATGACCGGCCTGTCCGGGCGAAGCGAGCGGGCAAAAAGAGCGAGTTGCGTCGGCGCTTGGTGGCGACAAACGGCGATGCAGCGGCGGCGCGGCGTATAAACGACACCAAAGACAGGCGAAGCTTGATATCGAGAATCGTCGAGCTGGGTTTCTTGCGACGACAAACACAAACGACGTTTGACGCGCGTGCGAGATGGTTGAAGCTTGGCCTGAGGTGGGCGAGGGCGTGGGTGGGCGGGAAGTGGGATGGTGGTGTTGAAAGGGTGTGGTGTCGTGGTGGAGATGGGAAGGTTGAGAGAGCAAAAATGCAGGATGAGAGGGGAGGATGAGTAGTGGACTTTGAGCGTGGCTTGATGCGTCCCCGGGCGCTTTTTACAAGTACGAGCAGCCTGTACGGAGCAGCTGGGCCTGGGGCGGGAAGATGGGGGGGCGTGTGGCAGCAGGTCAGCGGCAGGGGGGTGTGGGCGTGGTGGTTCAACGGCACCGGCGCGAAGGCAAGAACGGCAGCGAGGGGGTGGGAGGAGGGGGGAAGAGGTTGCGAAAAAGCTCCAGAAGGTGCAGGTACGGCAGGTAGGTAGGTACTTTGCTGACTACCTACTACAGTAGCGCTAGACTTTGTAGTCGTAGTGCTGAACAGTGATGTGCGGTGCAGGTGCGAGTGCAAGTGCAGGTCAACTGTGCCGCGCAGGAAAGGGCAGGAGCGAGTGACGCCACTGCTAGTACATTCGCGACTTGTCGTAGCTAAGGTACCTTACGAAGTAGGTAGTGGTTCGGCCGAGGAAAAGCGGGGGGTGCTTGGGTTGTTTGTTGTTTGGTAGAGCAAAGGAATAATAGACGCCTTGTCTTCCGCACTGACTAATTCCGAGGCAGGCAAGTCTCAGAACGAAAGAAGATGCAGGTGCAGGCGCCAGTGTAAAAACCGGCCGTCACAGCTAAACCTTGAAGAGCTGCAGTTTGCGGCAAGAGCTATACCTGTTGAGTAACAATAAAGAATAGATGAAGAACAGAATTGTACAGCACGGCAGCCGGTCAACTTGATGGACCAGGGCCTCCAGTTTCCGGATGGACGAGCTGTATGTATTATGTACTGTTTGTACCAAAGCGAACAGGGAATAGGCAAAACGGAGGAGGGGAGGGGAAACAAGGTCGAGATGATGGGGGTAGGGTGGCTTATTTTAGCATTGACAGGCTTCTCACCTCGCAATCGACGCCGCCTGCTCCTCTGCCTGTTCTTTTGTACGGGGGTGCTCGCTACTCAGCATTGTCCTGCATATGTATGTTATACGGCGAGCAAGCTGCTACAAGGTAGTAATAACCCGTACAAGTTATAAAGCCCATCGTAGTGGCAGAGAGGATACAGCGCAAAAACATAAAGGGATATAGCATTGTGGCTCGCCTTTTTCTTTGCATGATTGCCATACGAATACGCGGCCGAGCATGCATTGTCGTTCGGAACCAGTAATCTACAGTGCAAGTCCACCTATGTATTAGCACATATCAACGATGCACCATACCACGAGGCTAGGCTAGGCTGGGCTGAGTTGGGCTGGGCCTGGTTCAGCGCCGGACATGGTTTCCTTGCAAGTTTCTCCCCTTCTCCTATCTGTCTTTTTCCTGGCTTTTTCTACTGCCGTCATGTCAGGTGCCGTTGCCTTTCATTGATGTAAAGCAACCTCCTTGATAGAACGGCTCCCCTGCAATCTCCATTTCTTGTTGTGCCGTGGCGTCGCCCAAGCTCCAACAAAGCTCCCCGGCGCCAGCCCGCACGGCACCAAAAGTGTCAAACCTTGGAGGGAGGGGATGTGCCGCGGGGGGGGAACAAGCGATGAATCGATGGCGTCCAACAAAGGGAGGCCTGATGGCGAATGACGGTTGCCAGCGAGGCCGCAAAGCTGGGGTAAACTGGTGGTCAAAAGATGAGGGGGCGTGTGCGGCTGGGGGACGAGCGAGGTGTGGCTGCTATTAGTACATAGACACTAAAGTATACGCCGACCCACTGACTTCTGTTTAGCGGTGCTTTGGCGGCCTTTCCAGGGAGAGGCTGGAACCACTCGGAGCTCAGAGGGCTTGCTTAGCGCACCCACAGCACACCACGGACCCAGAGTTGGCGCTCCCCTGCGACATCTTGGGGCGGCCAATGGCAGTGGCCAGGGAGCATGTGTCATCTGTTACAGGAGCAGTGTCAAGAGCAAAAGCCAAGGACGGTGTTTATTCAAGACGAACCTACCAAACTACGTACAACGTACTCGCACGAGGTAATTATAAACTCGATGCCCAGAGCAAGATCAGCAAGCGGTCGATCTGTCAGGATCGTGAAGGCAATTAGTAATACGCCTACGAATGATTGTAACAGTGGCTTAAGCCCCCATTGCCGGCCTGCACCAGATGGCAATGCCGCGCCGGTGCCGAAACAATACGCGTCCATGTATTCCATCATCGGGCAAATTGGCTCTTGTATATTCGTATGTACCGTACTGATAGCCTGGGGGCTCTGAATCCGACTCCTCAGGCTGCTAGTTGCAGGCATGGGGCATGGATGGAGTCATTTCTATTAATATCAAGACTAATAAATGGGCATTTTGCTATACGTCGTATGTTGTGCTGCCCTGTCGCGCTGCTGGCTGCTGCGGGTGACAAATCCTTGCGTAATAGGTGGCCATATCAAGTAAAAACCGGCGTCATATGTGCTAAGTCTCGCTGGAGCCGCACCTGCTGCTCGCTAGCACGGATTTGCATTTTCCATTTTTATTGCCGCTTCCGCGTATAAACTGGGCAGATGGACAATTTTCTGATCGTCCAGTTTTACAGAGGCTAATAATAGGTGGCGAAGAACTACGAGTAAGAGGGTAGAAACTGGCGTGTCTCACAATGGTGGCCAAAAGGCGTCGACTAGAATGACACGCTGAGCTGAAAAGAGCAAAATAAAAGACATGCTTGCCTGCCCGCAAAAGCAGCCAACATGACGTACCACGTCCAAACGTCGTTAGCGACGTCGTTTTTGCACGGCTTACACTCTGGCTCGAGTCACTCCAAAAATAACAATGACCTCACTACTCTCGACAAAAGACATGTTGTCATGATCAGAAACACTCACGATGCAGTAGTACCGAGAAACCGGCCAGTTTTTGTTTCGCCGCATCTGGCTTGGCTCCGAAATATCGGAGTCGCCACTCGCGCCTTTTCGCCATGATGAATGCAATCGACTCGCTGTGCTGCGGTTCCGCAAAATATAGCGCCGTGCGAGTAATCGTTTTTCCACCCCTTCTTCAGCTGCTCTTCCTGAGAGAACGGAACTGTGTCTATCCGTGATGAACATGGCCCTATATGACCTAGTCGCCTAGAAAACAATGACGCACACCCCGACGCACCGAGAAAGCCCCGCTAGAGACGGTGCGAAATGGGTACGACGAATAGAGTTTCTGCTAGCGAGGCCAAACGGTAATGATGTTGGAGGTGCGGCTGGCCGGGACGGCGCACCATGGGCAAGTATGTAATAAACTTTGTCGACGCGCTAACGAAATTGGTTTATACTAGCTTGCTCTATGTAACGACCCCAAAATTGACCTGGTAGACGATATGTTACATCAGTATTACCCGTCGTTTTTTTGTTTTCTCTTGTTGTGCCTTGTTTACGAGTACGGATGAGCAGAATAAGAGGACCAAGAAATTAGTCGACTGCCCAAGGACCCGTGTCGCGTTGATCTAATGTACGGTTGTTCCCTACAGTATCAAGTATAATATAGCAGGAGTCCACAAGGCGTAGTTGGTCGTATGGGGCCAAATTTCGCGATGCGCCTCGTTTGACCAGGTCAGCGGGCATCGAAAGCAGCGCTCTGATGCACTGCGGCGTATATGAAACCGGCAATTTTGTACACTCCTGCATGGGTTAAATACATGGTGTTCGTACCCTGCAAGGCAGGTACAACGCCCACCTCAGGTATCCAATGGGATAGCGAGTGAAATCTTACCACATGGCGTGTTATCAGGCAGAACCGAACAGACTGGACGTCTGCGGAGAAGTACTGGGCAAGACAGCATTCTGCAGCGATTCATCAAAGTCAACTAGCGCCACAAAACTGATTCGACCAAAAACAAGATCTTCTGTAGAAATGGCAGTGCACACTTCTACGAGTACACTGGTAATACCGTTGGTGCTGCTTTTCCGGAGCCCGATCCGGCTCACCAAATGGAAGGGAGCGCAAGTACCCCATCGTATAGTGATACAACTGATTGTGCAGAATGCTTGGAGGCTAGTCGAGTACCTTGAGAGCAACGTCTACTTGCAGGATCAACGCCCCGCAACCCGAGATTGCTCTCTGCCCAGGCAGACGCAGCAAATGGGCGTGAGGCAGCAAATTCCATGTCTCGCCCCGCCTCGCTCACGCTTTTGTGTCGACGCTAGCGGGCCACTCACTCCGCTCCTTACTCGTCGCAGTTAGACTACGTCTCCTCTGCTCCGGAGATCCCATCACCATTCCTCGCTGATCTAAACTTAGCTCATAGCGGGCTTTTAGCGGCTCTTTTTACCCCCCTGCGAATGCCCACTTGGAGTGCAAGTGGTTCGGCCGAAGAGCCCACCTTGGGCCGCTGTAGTGTCCATCGCCTCCGTGGTTGCTGTCACCACAGGAGGAGAGCGCTTCTTCACGAATACGCATGCTGAATGCTATTCGTAGCCATCAGCGGATAGTGGTTTGCTTGGGTATCTGGACGACAAAAGTTCCCGGTTTTTCTGCAAAGCGTCTAGGCGGTATCAAAGTTGCTTTGGTAGTACAGCATGAGTCCAGACGATGCCAGGTGCTGAAACATCCTTGTCCATCAGCTCTTGGCGCTAGTTCGTTCTTTGTTCAGGCCCCGAGCCTGATACAACAAGCCAGAGCACGGCTTCAAAGCGGTTGAGAATACCCCAACGCTTATGCCGTCTCTATGGAGCAGTGGTGAGCTTTTGTCCAATACTGATGCCTGCAAAGTCGGAATGCTAAGGCTCAACGTGCCCCTTGGCGATGCAGCCAGCCATGGAATGCTTGCTCTACCCGGTAGTCAATGCGAGAGACACAGTGGCGGGCTGCCAATCTATCCCTCTGAGTATAGAGGTTTGCGCCATCATTATTTTACTTGGGTGTTGAAGACAGCGTCGTCTATATGCTCAATACCTCTTATTTTGTGCATTGGAGTTGGTAGGTTTGTAAACATGCTACGAGGCTGCTGCGCCTGAGGTGCTTTCGTGGCATTGTCAACGGCTCTACATATGTAGTCTAGAAGCCAGAGGTTAATGCTTAAGCGAAGGTACTCGTACTCGTAGGCGACATTCCACTGGCTGTCATTTACGCCATGTTTCGTCCCCAAAGCACGGGTAGTGTCTCAAGTCAGCCCGGAATGTCCATTCGTCGGCAAACTGCAGCGGAGCATTTTAAAGGACGTCAGACGAACCGAGGCAGACATGGCATCCGAAAGTCGAGAAACAAGGGCCTCTCAACGTTGGATATTGTGTATTTTGATATTGTGTATTGTTAGAGGGCACATGAGTCGCCCGCTTTCTTTTTCGGTCCCAATGACTCTACAAGTCGATGGTTGACCATGCCATCACGCAAAGCGATAATAGCAGACGGCCTGGAGAAGCACTTTTGCTATAGAAGCCGCGAAAATAAACAGCTGAGATGATTAGCTTGTGCACCACGTATATGGGACATTGTCGGACTGCACTATACTGGCTTGTCCAAGGAAATAGCACACGTCGGACGTTGGCTCTGGCTTCAAGGTTTGGGCCAAACCATGCGGCACAAGGGTGTGCACATCTGCAGCTCCGTGTGTGAGGTGCGGGAACGATCGTTGTGGCCGCTCCACCACATCATCCATGCACCATGAACAGCCCGCCCCAGCGAAATCGAAGCACCCCCCGGCTGCAACACCCCGCAAGTCTCGCAGCCAGAGCCCGTGGCTGGAAACGGGGCACCGTGCAGGAGAATTACATAGTAGCTTGGTTTCGCGCGCCCCAACGCCTCCCTCGATCGACCTAACGGCTGGTTGTGCGCTTACAAGTTCGGATTACGTGCATCGGAAGACTCCGCCGCAAACTGAACGCTGTACGTGCCGAAAGTTGCGTTGACGAATCCGCGTGACACATTGCAGCCAACGGAACAGTGGTAGGCCCTCTATGCAGCCGTGCGTCGCTGGTTGCCACAGTTGAACAGAGTCGGAGATGACAGCCGCCGCCACAGAATCAGCGTGCTGAGCCTGGCGCGAGCACCTATAATGACTCTCAACAAGCGCAGTAAACCCCCCTAAAGATGTGCTGCTGTCCAGCGACAGCCCGCTACCGTACGCTGGCCAGCAGACCTGGACAGCGCAATTTGATATGTGCATTTAATCTCCAACAATTCAGCCGAGAACTGAAACCCGCCAATCCCTATCTAATCGTTTGTTCATGCATATTAATGTCTGGTGTCTTCTATCACGCGGCTGAAATTGCCCTTAACTACGGCATGATGTCTTGATCTCTCCCTTTTTGCATTCTAGCTCTCCCGCACGTTCTCGGCCGTGCCACGGCTTGACTAACTGTTTGTCGGCGGGCTGCGAATTCCTCGGCCTCGTGTCCCGTGCGAAGGGCATAAACGGACTGCACATGTATTGAGAACTCAAATAATCGAGCATCGAGGATTGGCCCATGTATACTCTATGCCTTCATATCCAAACAGCACTTCGCACCTGATTGGAAGCCCTACACACATACGACCCTCTGGCTGCCATCCGCCTTGTGCAAGTAGTACAAGGGTTCGGCCGACTGTTGGTGTTCACCCCCCACACCTACACAACAAAAGACTTTCGATTGCCGGCTGGGGGGAAAGATGGTGCATGTTGTGAAGGCTGTGTGGGTTGCACATTGACAACCACAGCCTACCAATGGCCTTGTATGGAGTTGGCCGAGCTGCATAATGGTATGCTGCAACCAGGCGGCGATATCTAGTATCCTGCGATAAGGAGATGTGCTGACAATGCTACGGATCATCACAGCAGGATGTTTGCCTTTTGGCAGCGGCTCCGGCGCCCTGGTTTAAACGATTACGAAGCAAGCTACATTGTTGCTCGTTTTGCATGACTTTCTGGGCTGCGGCAATCGCGGCTCCCATGAGAATGAGAAAGACCTCGTTATCGTGCTAATTTACTGGAGTCTCGATGTACTGCGGAGACCCTTTGCGCCACGAGGTATCCCTGTGGCAATATATTCTGTCTCCCGCTCATATACACACAGGAAGCACTCGCGTCCGGGGAAGTTGAGGCCTTGATAGAGAGCAGTACCAATGTTACATCCATTAAACATCTTTGCTGCTAGCGACGGGCCATATACCTATACCACATCGCATGACACTCACTACAGAAACAATAAACAATGGAGCATCGCTCAGCTTCGAAGCGGGAAAGGACGGCAAGGGTTGTCGGTACCAGCTCTATAAGAGAAACGCCAACAAACAAGCAGATTGCTTTGCCGACTCCTTCTTCCCTCGCCTTCGCTTGCATGTGCACGCATGTGACCTTGCAGCCAAGAGGAGAACTGCAGCCAAGTAGGCCAGGGAGAATGCCGTACAGCTTCAGCGCAGCGAAAGCACGCAAGCATTGGAGGCTAGGGTGGCTATAATCCTCCTTCTCGACTCTGCCGATGTAGTGTATGGCCGCCCGCGAATCCCCGCTTCGCAACAAGTCGTGAGACGCACGTTCCAAAGGGCGATGCCAAACTTCCAGTCGTTCTCCCTGCCCATACCATGCACAGGCGGAGAGTTGCTTGGGCGGCGAACAAGGGTCGTTGATCGCTATCTGCCACTTCATTGGCCAAAGGAACCATGTCATGGATCATGAGGCCTGTTGAAGGCGGCCCACTCCATCCAAAAAACCGCCGTACTGCACATCATGGGTCGATGAATGCCCCCAACATCTTGGTGTGGTTGACTCCACCAGCTACTGCACCTCAACAGCACTTCCTGCTGCCACCACTCGACCACGGATAAGCAAACAGCAGCCGAGCAGGCCGAAGTGGATGAATACTCACTTCCTGGACATGGGGGCCACATTTGAAATACAGGCAAAAGAAAGTTGTGTGAGAAGGCAAACCACAGGGCGTTGTCATCTTGTCTCGTCAAAGTGCCGCCCTGTATCTACGCCCTACAGCCATGCATCAACATGCTGCTCTCGTATCCATCTTTCGTCCACCCTTGTCTTCCGCTCTCGTGCAGCGTATCGGCATATTTTGGCGGATCTCCTTTTCTTTCGGTGATATGTCGCAGTTTGCTCACTCCTAGAAGTTTTGTGGTTTTCGTGTTCCCCCGCGAGACTTTCAACCTTTCTCTCTTCTCCCGCCGCGGTCCGCTCCTGAGGGAACGGCGCGGTCCCGTCTTTGTTTCCCGTACCCTTCAACACGAGGCGAAGAATGGGGACCAACATCCGTGTTCACGTCGCTAAAAGCCACGTAAGATCTCTCTGCCTTGGAGTATACAACAATATCCTCACGTCGCGTTGTTGCAAACGCCAGCTTCGCCAAGATATGCAATCATTGTTGCGTCACCGTCGCACATTTGGGTGGTGTCAAAAGGTCATCTGGTCGCTGCGGTAAGTGCTTCCCAAACCCACATCACCACACCTACTTGACGCGAGGGCGAGCGTATTGCCAGGGCTGGCCAGTACGAGACGAGTTTGCAAGGCGTGCTGTTGCCACGTCTCTCGTCTTCGTTGTGTAAAATGCTGGACGCCCCTCCTCTCCCATATACTGGGGGGCGTATGGATATACGAGCCATGGCAGAAACACGGGAATAGGATATTGATGCCGTAGTATCTCGGGCGTATTTTCACACATCAGTCTTTCACGCACCCGGCTCTCAGCATGGGGGTCGCTATTCGGCTGCAGAAATTACCGGACAGGGCGAGATATTGCGTTCTGATTGACTCACAGCTTCACACCACCTAGCTGCGCCTCTTTTCGTATCAAAGGACAAGGCTATCATGTCGGCTTGATTCATTTTGACTTGACTTAGATTTGCGGACGCACATTGTAGCTGGCTTGTTTTTTGGTCTTGGTCTTGGATCCATATGAAATGAGGGACATGTGTCTTGATGGATGGCGGCGCTGGATGTTGCTCAAATTATATTGGCAATAGCACAGCGTAGTTGCTGTTGAATGCATCCCTTGGGATATATTGTCAAGATTGCGTGAGTTGTATTGGAGTACGTGGGACGAGGAGTCTTGTCGTTGTATTCACAGTCCTCATTGCTCGCTCCTCATATGATGCATTGCGTTGATGAGGCCTCCGATCCTATTTGATTCATTCTCAAGCATACATTCGTGTCGCTAACTTGCTGGCATTGCACTAACCGTACCATTTGGTTGGGATATTTGGAACTATCACAAAACATGGCAATACGACCCTGCCACTGGCACTAGGCTGCATGTCCACGCGCCTCGTCTTGCAGCTGTACGATTTGAATTAGCAATGACCCCAAACCATTATCCCTGTACACTACCATAAGTTTGAAGCTAAAAACGGCCTGCAAAACGGCCTGCATTTGGCTCACCGCCAGTCATAGACTCATCAGTGGGCCGTGTAAGTGGCATCTCATGAGACTGGGAGGTGCCTTTAGCGACATCAGTCCAGTAACGGAGCTATTACTCCGTCGAAATCCTTGAATCTTTAGAATGAGAATTCATTTTCGACTACATCTCTAGAAAACTGCAAGAAAAAAGGACTTGCCTTCCAAATGTCTGCGACGAAGTCTCAGACGCCTGGTAGTATGGATACACGTGACCCGCGGTGGCATCTAGCACGTGATACATTATCCTGGAAAGAAGGTGGCCATCAATCTGGAACGTGGTTGCAAGCAAAAGTCAAGCAATTGGCGTGCAGGTTGCGTTTGTTTTATCATTTTCGTAAGTGGTTAGACAGATCTGAATCTAGCAAACTTTTTGCCCTATCGGGACGTGGATGCTGCATGTATGAGTTGGCACAACGCAAGCCAGTAAAGTTAATCGATAAGCCGGAGCAAGCGCGGCATCGACTTTGATTCGCCTGCTAACCGCAATCACCATTGACATCATTTTGCAAAAACTACACCCCAAACAACCACCTTGATCCTGTCTCGCGTGTAGATCTAAAAGGCCTAAAGGGGATATATCTTGCCAACTGGCAAGATTGAGGCGGAAAATAATGACTTCTCTCAAGCGGGCGCATGAGCCTGACCCGCTCGCATCGAATATTTCAAGCAAAGTCTACGTTCGCTCAACGCGGAGCGGCAAGGTCCAAAAGATTGTTCGCGAGGTCTATCTGCGAACTGACATTCCCTGCTCATCAAAGCTATGCAGAGCTTGTCTAGAAGGAGCTCCTCGAAATGCAGCTCAGCAAGGTAAGCATTTCCCTTTCAAACGGGAAGGGGTTCACTGAAGCAATGACGCTAATGATTTTTTTGGCCTGTGAAAAAGCCCAGCCGTTTGTCCTCTCTGATAAGCCTGCGGGCACCAAATCTTTTCCACAGGGCCATTACTTGGTTCCGGATACTAATGCGCTGCTAAATGGCATGGACTTGTTTGAGCAGAGCTCTGCCTTTTACGATGTGATTATCCTGCAAACGGTGCTCGAAGAGCTGCGCAACCGCTCGCTGCCGCTGTATAATCGCCTCATTGGTCTGACCAAGAGCGAGGATAAGCGCTTTTACGTGTTTTTCAACGACTTTCGCATGGAGACGTACGTGCAGCGTGACGCCAACGAGTCCGTCAATGATCGCAACGATCGTGCGGTGCGCAGAGCCGTGCAGTGGTATGGTGAGCACCTGGCTAGGACAAAGGCCAAGAATGTGCCGGCCATTGTGATGCTCAGCGACGACCAGGAGAATTTGCGCAAGGCCAAGGCTGAGAAGCTGAATGCGGCGTCGCTGAGGGACTACGTTGCGAGCCTGGAGGATGGCGAGAATCTGTTGGACATGGTTGCCGAGACGCAGGGTCGTCAGGGCTTCAACAAGGGCACGCAGATGCTGTACCCGGAGTATTTGACCATTTCGCGCATGATGACTGGTGTCAAGGCTGGCTTGATGCACCAGGGCATATTCAACGTTTCACCATACAACTACCTCGAGGGCTCGATCAAGGTCCCGGCTTTCCCCAAGTCATTGCTCGTTCTGGGTAGAGAAAATATCAACAGAGCTGTGGATGGAGATGTCGTGGTTGTGGAGCTGCTTCCCAAGGAACAGTGGAAGCAGCCGTCTACAAAGATTATTGAGGAAGATGCGTTGACGAAGAACGAGGATGCCGATACCGATGAGCGCCAGGACTTTGTCTCGGACCGTGAACGCAAGGCGCTACAGGAAGAAGTTAAAAGGACACACAAGAGTGGCTCTGAGAGCCAACCACAACCGACTGCCAAAGTTGTCGGCGTAGTCAAGCGCAACTGGCGACAGTACGTCGGACACATCGACCCTTCATCGGCTAGCAAGGCTTCCAGCCAAGGGCGCAAGCAGGATAGCGTGTTCCTTATTCCGATGGATAAGAAGATTCCCAAGATTCGCCTGCGTACGCGCCAGGTTTCTGAGCTGCTAGGAAAGCGACTGCTCGTTACCATTGACGCCTGGGAGCGGGACTCGAGGCATCCAGTTGGCCACTTTGTGCGATCTCTTGGAGAGCTGGAGACCAAGGCTGCGGAAACAGAGGCACTTTTGCTGGAGTGGGATGTGCAGTACCGTCCGTTCCCCAAGACTGTCCTTGATTGCCTGCCCAAGGAGGGTCACGACTGGCGGGTTCCTGCAAGCACCGACGACCCTGGCTGGCGAGACCGCGCAGATCTTCGTGACCTTCTCATCTGCAGTATAGATCCCCCGGGTTGCCAGGATATTGACGATGCGCTACATGCCAAAAAGCTCCCCAATGGCAACTACGAAGTTGGTGTACACATTGCCGACGTTTCACACTTTGTCAAGCCCGCAAATGCCATGGACACGGAAGCTAGCGTTCGCGGCACGACGGTGTATCTTGTGGACAAGCGTATCGACATGTTGCCTCCTCTCTTAGGTACCGATTTGTGCTCTCTGAAGCCCTACGTTGAACGTTTTGCCTTTTCCGTCATCTGGGAGGTCAATGATAACGCCGACATTATCAACGTACGCTTCACAAAATCTGTCATCAAGTCTCGAGAGGCATTCAGCTACGAACAGGCACAACTGCGCATCGACGACGCATCGCAGCAAGACGACCTCACCAACGGCATGCGGATGCTCCTCCACCTCTCCAAGAAGCTCAAGAAGAAGCGCATGGACGCTGGTGCTCTGAGCCTTTCGTCACCAGAAGTCAAGGTCCAGATGGAATCCGAGACGTCAGACCCCATCGATGTAAAGACGAAGCAGCTACTCGATACCAACTCCCTCGTCGAAGAATTCATGCTGTTCGCCAACATCTCCGTCGCCGCCAAAATCTACGAAGCATTCCCCCAAACCGCCATCCTTCGTCGCCACGCCGCACCACCAAAGACAAACTTTGACGAGCTCGCCGAACAGCTCCGCGTCAAGCGTAACCTCGAACTGCGCACAGACTCGAGCAAAGCTCTCGCCGACTCGCTAGACAACTGCGTCGACACCAAGGAGCCATTCTTCAACACACTCGTACGCATCATGGCAACCCGCTGCATGATGAGCGCCGAGTATTTCTGCTCAGGCACCCAATCTTATCCCGAGTTCCGTCACTACGGTCTCGCCTCTGAAATCTACACCCATTTTACCTCCCCGATCCGTCGTTATGCCGACTTGCTCGCGCACAGACAACTGGCAGCTGCCATTGACTACGAGGCCGTGCACCCCTCTGTCCGAAGCAGAGGCCGCCTCGAAGCTGTCTGCAAAAACATCAACGTGCGACACCGCAACGCGCAAATGGCCGGCCGCGCAAGCATTGCCTACTATGTCGGCCAGTCGCTGCGCGGCAAGGTCGCAGAGGAGGAAGCATTTGTCATGCGCATATTTAGCAACGGATTTGTCGTCCTGGTTCCACGCTTCGGCATCGAGGGATTGATTCGCCTCCGGGATTTGGCCGAGCAAGAGCCTGAGAGCGAGTTTGATGCGGAGACGTATACGCTTACGACCAAGGGGAGCAGAGAGGTCAAGGTGGAGTTGTTCCAGAAGGTTGTGGTTAGGGTGCATGATGAGAAGGATGAGAAGACTGGCAAGAGGGGTGTCAAGATGGAGTTGATTCGCGCTTAGATTTTTTAACTCCCAAAGTCAACTGCATGGAGTGTTAGACGATAGTAAACTTGTGACGAAATATTTCTCCATTGTTCTTCTCTCTATACGAGTATATATGAAAAATGAGAAGAAAACAGCTATATGCAACATTCTAATCCCCATTTTCTTTTGTGCAAGTCCCATAACGCCGAAACTCTCTGTATGATGAAAAAGAAACATGCCATCATGAATAAATTATACGGAAACCCTCACTCACTTTAAGTTTCCTACTGCTCCATTGCATCTTCATCGGCAGCAGGAGTCTCGTCACCCCACAGACCGTCAAGCTTAAACTCGGCAGCCCACTCAGTGACAATTTGCTTCTGGTCAGCGCTGACCTCGTCCTCGCCCGCATTCTTGATGGCCGGCTTATCCGTAGGAGCACCGTTGCCAGCATTCTCAACAGCAAGCACAGGCGGCTCCACCCAGCCCTGGATACGGCCGTCGCGCCAGTCCGTCACAACAGTCATTGCAGCAGCGTTGACGTTGGGGATACCACCGCGACCAAGCCTGCCGCGCTTACGGGCAACCTGGACAAGGAAGTCGGTGGTGATGTCGCCATCGGTGCGGCTGGGCAGCAGCTCGGGAATGTCGTAGACGCTTGTGAGTTTTTGAATGAGGTCGGGAGAGCTGGAAAGGCGGCGGATGAGGAGTGTCACAGCGGGCACGGGGTCGTCAATCTGCTTGGGCGGCACGGCGTTGAGCAGGACCAGGTGGGCGTGCGCCTCGGTTGCGTTCTTGAGGTTGACGAGTCCGCCGGATTGGATGGACGAGGACGACGGGAAGACGACACCGGGCGAGTCGAGGAGAGTCAGCTTGCTGTCAATCTTGACGGAGCGGATGCTCGTTGTGACGCCAGCCTCGGCTCCCGCAGGGCATGCTCTGGCGGCGCTGGCGCCCTTGCCGCCCATTCTGCTGAGGAGAGCGTTGATGACGGAACTCTTGCCGACGTTGGGGTAGCCGATGACACCGACGGAGACGGCACGCTTGAGGTTGCGTGCTGCGGCGAAGCTCTTGAGCGCCTTGAAGAGAGCGGCAGAGGTGCTCTGGACGGTCACATCACGGTGGTTGAAGACGTGGGCGTTGGGGGCGGCGCCGGATGCACGCAGAGGCAACGTGGGGAAATAGCGGCGAAGGTAGATGAGCCAGTCGCGCAGAACCTTGGGGGGAACCAGATCGACCTTGTTGAGGATGAGGATAAGGCGCTTGCCACCAGATGCGGCAGCCATGACGCTGCGCTCAACCTCGCGAGATCGGGTGCCTTCAGGGTCTCGGGCGTCGAGGACGTAAAGGACGACGTCGGCCTGCTCAACCACCTGCTTGAAGACCTTGTCGTATGTCTTGCGAGACGCGGCTTGACCCACAGAGATTTCGTTTCCGTCAGCGCCGTCAGAGTCGCTTTCGTCGTCTTCGTCCATGCCGTCGCTATCCTCGAGGTCCTGGTCGTATTTCGTGGCGGCCGCCTTTGCGCTGGCAAGCAGGGCAGCCATGGGGTTCGACTCGTCGACGTCGTCGTCCATGTAGTCGTCGTCATCCATGGCATCATTGTCGGCATCCTCGACACCATCCATAGTTTCTTCATCCGGAGTGACACCGGTCTTGGTCGCCTTGGCCATTTCCTTGCGGCGCTGGGCCTCCTCTGCCTTTTGCATGCGCTTCTCCTCGACTTCTTGCAGGAACTTCTCTTTATAGGGAAACAAGTTTGGGACACCTGGGTCCTTTTTCAACTTGGAGCGCCATTCCGGGTTCTTTTTGGCATTTTTACGGTCCTTGCGCTGCTTTGCCGCGGATCTCTTTTCAATCTTGTTGCGAAGGCGAGAGGTGCCTCGCTTCGAGGTCGGTTCTGTAGCGCGTTAGCAAGATTGAACAAGATGAAAGTATTGACTAAAGAATATTTTGTATAAATATGTGACTTACTCTTTGGCTTGTTAATCGAACCGGCCATTGTGTCGAGTTTGTCGCCGACAATACTTGATTCTGGATAGTCGCTTCACCGTTGTGGTTGGAGATGGCAGTAAAAAAAATTAAGTGGGATGGCCATTCTGCCGCCTGAGCAACCCACACCGCCTTTCCTATTTGGGTGCACCATTCTAAGACGCCGAGAGTTTTTGGGAAGTCGGCATCTTTTTGCAGGTTGCCGAACTAAAAGATGAGTTTCTACATAAATTAAAAATATCATGACTCGACGTGTCGCTTTAATTGGCTGCGTGGCATAATTGATGTTCATGGCTGAAGTTCTACTTGGTCTCTGATTGCTCAAGAAGTGCCACAATCCATGCCTGAAGGACTAGCTCGGTTGCAGCAACTGACCACTCGAAATAAATAGCAAATCAGAATTATTTCTATAAATGAACTCCTGAATAAAAGCAACACATGATCTCCAGAGCCTGGTTTCTCCCCACAAGGTACACACGCTACCTGCCGCTCCGGCCTCCACTTCCGGGCCTCAATGCCTCGCCCAGGCCGGATATCGGAGGTCAGCCGCTCCATTCTGAGCAGTCGGGCCGGGTTCTCCTCAACGGTCAGGTTCGAACCAATAAACCCGTCATTAGCCATTCATCATTTCGACTATTTAAACCTGTGTGCCTCATAAGCCTTGAGTGTATGTGGGCATATTTGCATATCTGGTTCTCGCCTCGCGACATCTGTTCTCACCTCACCACATCGTTGGGCTTCAACTGACCACGTTGACCAAGTACATCCTTCACCATGAGCAGCGATACTCAGACTCTCCAAGGCGCTCTTGCAGCGGCCACCGAGCGCTATGTATCCCGCAACCAAAAGTCAAAGGAACTTCATGAGGAAGCTGTCAAGACATTCCCCGGAGGTAACACGCGAACCGTCCTGCATGCCAACCCATTCCCGCTATGTATGAAGTCCGGCAAGAGTTACCAAGTGTTTTCAGAGGATGGCGATACGTATGTGTGAACCAAACTCTGCAGAGCACATTAACTAAGACAATTCCATTGGATAGGTACACAGACTTGACGGCCGAGTTCACCGCCGGCCTGTACGGGCACTCCAACCCTGTCATCCTAGGTGCCCTCAACAATGTCCTTCAAAACATTGGCTTGAGCGTCGGTGCCACTACGGCGCAAGAACAGCTCTTTGCAAGTGAAATCTGTCGCCGATTTGACCTTGAGCGCATTCGTTTGACAAACTCGGGTACAGAAGCCAATTTGCATGCACTGCAGGCTGCCAAACTGTTTACCGGCAAGAACAAAGTCGTAGCTTTTGGCGGCGGATATCATGGCGCTGTATTGGGATTCAAAGAGGGCGGTCCAGCTGCTAATAATGTGGATAAAGGAGACTGGATTGTTGCATCTTACAACAACCTCGACAGCGCTGTAAAGGCTATCCAGAGCGAGGATGTTGCTGCAGTTATTCTTGAAGGCATGCAGGGCTCAGGCGGCTGTATACCCGGAACACCAGAGTTCCTCAAGGGTATTCAAGAAGCCGCTAAAAAGGTAAGCATTTCTCAATTGAAGCTGCGCTGAAATACTGACAAGTCTCAGGCTGGTGTCATTATGATCCTCGACGAGGTCATGACATCGCGACTCACGTCCAAGGGTCTCGCAGGCATCCATGGCTTACAACCAGACATGAAGACGTTTGGAAAGTACCTTGGTGGCGGTATTGCTTTTGGAGCGTTTGGAGGCCGTGAGGATATCATGGCCGTATATGACCCTCGTGCGAAGAACTCTGTAGCACACTCTGGCACGTTTAACAACAATACTTTGGTCACACACGCGGGCTATGCAGGTCTCAGCAAGGTCTACACGCCAAGTACTGCCGACGAGTTTACAGAAAGGGGTAATAAGCTGCTTGCAAGGTTGAACGACGTCACTTGTGGGACAAAATTGTGTTTCACGGGCATGGGATCGGTAATGACCAGCCACTTTGTTTCTCATGGCCCTCGGGAAATTACAAACGCTCTTGACGTCAAGGAGATTCAGGAACTCAAGGATCTCTTCTGGTTTGAGCTCTTGGAAAATGGCTTCTGGGTGACTCGCCGAGGCTTCACTGCTTTGGTTTTGGAGACGCCGCAGTCGGAGTTGGATCGGTTTGTGGAGGTTGTCAAGGAATTCCTCTCCAAGTATAAGAACCTCGTACAGATTGGAGCGTGAGAGGTATAGGATGCGCACTTCTTGTCGCAGAGTAGTTGAGCGGTAATAGTTGGGAGTATTCGGCATGCATCTATGCGCACGTTATGTTACTATTGGATATGCAGTATGCTGTGTGATGTGATGATGTTCCACGCAGGAGCGATTTCTGAGACAAAGGCGTATATCCAAATGCAAACCTCCAAAACAGTCAGGTTCTGTGCCATTAATATGCATATTTGTTTTAGTGGAGTCTCATATTTTTCGAGTGATTGACTAGATCATTTTCTTTGACCAATTGGTGTAATAAGACGACGATGTGATTCACAAGGACAGTACGACGTTGTACACATTACAAAGCTCTCCAATTTTCGACTATGTTTCATGAGCTATATATGCTACCATGACATGAAAATTGCGTTCGTAACAAGTATAAAAATTTTATGCAGTGACACAAAAAGGATTTAAAGTAAACAATCGAATTGTCTCGTTCAGCTGTGTTTTGGTGTGTCTGTCTCGGGTGCAGCCTCAGACACGGCAATGAATACGTCCATGTGCATAGAAGCTGCTCGGCATTTGCACAGTACCGATTCGCCCGCAGCAAATACCGAGAGTTTTGCAATTGTAATTATAGTAGTACTATAGTCTTCATATAAATTTTTTAGCAGAGTTGAGACACGGGATCAGTCGTCCGTTCCCAGACATCTCACTTGTGCCGTGTGTTGCTGCTGCATTGTTTATTACAAACATGCATCAAGCCTTGTAACCCGGAGATCTCACGGAGATCCCAAAATGGCCACATGCAGGTTAATATTATCACAGTATCAACAGCTCACGTCTCACAGTGTGAAGATGTGCTGTTACAAGTGCAGCCAGCAGCAAGGTGACAATTACGTGCGACTTTAGACTATCCAGACTTGAGACACACCGACAGCTTCACTTGCAGAGCCTCCGGTGCGTGTGTCCAGCTTTAATTGGTTGTTTTCTGTCTGCTGTGACAGCAAATAGGCATCTGTGTGTATCTAAATCCTGTCCGGAACCGATAACATCCGGAATTGATACAGCTCAACCATACTTACAGATTTTGCATGGGCCTTCTGAGCTGGGTCATAATGATTGATCGAGCTGTCTATGTTATACAAAAGACGATATACAGATAAACGAAATGAATGATGCTTGGCAATATCGAGAAATCAAAAGTATATAAAGATCGAAGCTCCGTCTGCCAGAAGAGAGTTTTTCAATAGCCAGTCAGCAAATACTTTCCCATTCAGGGCCCAAAGCACCAAATACTACACCAGCAACCAGCCCCTTAGCAATCATGCGTCTCGGATCCCTCATTGTTGCCGGCCTCGCAGCCGTGGCCTCTGCGATCCCCGCCAAGGAAGTGGTCGAAAACATCAACGCCATTACCATGAAGTCCCGCGACCTCCAGGTGCCGGCCAAGAGCGTATCTGTTCGCGATGCCGCGCTCATTGCCATTGGGCAGGGCAACTACCCCGTAACTCACTACTCAAATACATCTGTGCCTTCGTTTGACTAATGCTGTTTTAGACCATTATTATTGGATTCAGGGACATCATTGTTACTGGCGAGAATGCTCTTCGTGAGATGAACCCGGAGAAGTATACTGGCAACGATGCCGACATTATTTTCGACGCTTTTCGCGAGGTGTGTACTTTCTTCTGGCTGAAGTTGCATTTACTTACACCTTTTAGTTTGTCATGGTTCACCAAGCCTTGCTCAACATCTTGATTGGCAAGGCAGGGCTCTTTGAAAAGGTTCCTCTGATTGGTGAGCCTGTATCTGCCGTGCTCCGCGCCCTCGAAGGAGTTGTTGATGTAAGTTTCTATTCTTTAATGGTTATATTTCTTGTCTTGACGCATTGCACAGGCTCTTGCCTTCAGCCTGATTGACATGGCGGAGGACCAGGCTGCGGACCTTTTGAGTCAAGCCAATGCACTTGGTATGACGCTTGACTTGTGCATTGAAAAGTACAGCAGCCTCATTTAAGGGTCTGTATGCAGCGAATATTTGCCTCGGTAAAGGACAAAGCGGGCTGTCAAATTGCCATGACGTTTACATTACTTGTCGAGTGGCCGACGGAACGCTATACTGCTAAGGTAGAATTACTTGTTAATCCAGGTGGAACATTATCATTAAGCTTGATCGCATCACACTCAGACTCTTATTCTTATTTGACCTGTCTTAGAACTGATCATAGGCCGTGCATTTTGTGCTCTTCCTTTATGCTCATGAATCTTTCCTTCCAAGTTACTAGGCTCATTCACGATTTTAGCGCCTCGGCGTCAACCGAATGGCAAACGTAAAAGTCGATAGGCCAAAGCCAGAACCTTGCTCTGCGGCAAAATTATCAGCGACCCATATGGCAGCACGGTTGATTGGGAAGAGAAGCATGAGATCAGAAACCTGCTATATATCTTTTATTTCCTCTAGCAGTATATCGCCAAGGAGAACAATCCAGGAAGGGAGGGGAGCCTCTTCAACCAAACTATACTATAACAGTTACGGAGCCAAGCTTGGTTGTCTATTCCGGTGCTTTCTCGGCGCTAGAGACGGTGTAAGACGGCTGATAGTAGAATTGAAGCTTCTGACTTAACCAAAATGCCACATACCTGCTCTTTGTATTATTCGATCCCGCGGGCAGCCCGTCAGTATCAACTTTATCTTCTTTTGGCGGTTGTTCTGTCGCGGACGTCGCCTTGTTCGCTCTCTTCTCCTCTTTGAGCTCCGCTTCCAACGTCTTATACTCGCGAAACCAGGCCAACATCTCTCTATTCGGCCCCCCTGCCGTAAGTAGTCCTTTAAGCGCTCCTATCCTCGATGCCAGATCTTTTTCGCGCTCAGTAGGCTCTCGAAGAGGGCGCATCGTACCATATAGCTAGGCTTTGCGTTTGTCATGGTTGCACGAGCGCCAACAGAACGCAGCGGGGGGCTTGACTTTCGGCTTGACTTTCACGTTCTAACGCTAACACCTAGAACCGCCTATCATCTTATATAGCTATATATATTTAATATTAACTAAATCTCTACCCTTATATTAGTAAAATAAAATAATCTATATTTATCTTAGTATTTAAATACAGAGTGATTTTAAGAGTTTTTTTTTATCAGATAAAATGTTTTAATTTTATAGGCTTAAGGTTTATTTCCTATCTATAGGTGAAGTTTTAAGGTTTCTTTTTAGATAGCTTAGGGTTTTTTAAGAGGAGCCTAAAGATTTATTTTATATAATAGATTTATTAGAAGATTTTAATTTTCTATATTTAAAGATTTATTTTCTATTTATAAATAAATTTTTATAGCTTTTTTTTATATAATTTAGGGATTTTAAATAATAGATTAAATATTAGGGATTAAAGAAACCTTTTTAATATAATAATCCTAATAAATACTTTTAATAATATATTAAAATAAGAATATATTTATAATTAACTTTTTATTATAATTAATAATAGGCTTTTATATAATATTAAAGATTTAATATATATCTATATTATTATTATTATTATTTACTAAGCTTTAATATTTATTTTTCTTTTTTAAGGTTTTTCTTTCTAGGCCTTAGGGTTTATTTCTTAGTTATAGGTGAAGTTTTAAGGTTTCTTTTTCTAGGCTTTAAGGTTTATCTTTCTAGGCTTTAAGATTTTATTATATATATATCTATTATTAATAATAATATATTAGTTAATAATAATATAAAAATAGATAAATATAATATAAATTAATTAAAAATAAGGATTAAGAGTTTATATTTTATTTTATAACTTTTATTATTTAATTATAATTCCTTATTATCTTATTATCTAGATCTTTAATTATAAAAATAAGAATATATATAAAAAGAGTTTTTATATTATTAATATATTTTATTTATTAATTAATCTAAATTAAAAAGGCCTATATTATAACCCAAGAAGATCGCTATAACTATACTATAAACTAGATAGGCCAGAGAGGCCCTATATTAGGAAAGAGCCTATATATAATAATTATACCCTTATAAAGCATCTAGCTTATAATATACTCAAAAGGAGATCACTCCTCAGAGATTAATATAGTCTTTTTATATTATCTAAAGCTACTTAGCTATAATAATCTTATATACTCTCTTCTAATATCCTAATCTCTAATAGATTAATCTCTCTATTCTTAAATAGAAGAAGGGATTATAAGGATTATTAATATAGCTAAGGATATAGTTAGCCCTAGCTCTTCGCCGTCGATACTAAGGAATAGCAAGATCGCCATAGATATCCCATTATACTCCCTATATACTAAAGCCTTCCCTGATCTTATTAAGGAAGAGCTTATAAAATACTTAAAAAAAGTAATAAATAAATGATAAGTTAGCTAGAAAAGAAATCTTCTCTAGATAATCTAATAAAGAAAAGATATAGAAATTCTACTAGAACTCCTTTATAATAAAGATAGAGGGTTAAAGTAATAGAGAAGTAAGGGATAGAATAGGATCTAGCTATTATAGCCTTAATATAAGAGAAGAAGTTTTATAGAATTTTAAATCTTCTTTATAAATATTAAAATCTATTTTTAAATCTAATAAGATATCTTTAATATTAAAATAAAGAAGATCTTTTTTATTATAATTTATCTAGAAGAGAATATTAAATAATAATAAACTAATTATTTAGAAAAAAAAAAATAAAGAAAATAAGATTAACTTATATAATAAGAATTAAGAATCTAGATTATTAACTAGATTAAGGATCTAATTATCTAATATTTTAAAGCTATATTAAAAATCTAAAGAATAATCTAATAATTAGATTAATTATTCTAGGATTTCCTCTATTATTATAAAGCTATTAAATAAGAGTTATTAGAAAAACTATTAGAGATTTATTAAATATATAATTTTATTTATTATCTATAGCTAGCCTTTTATAAGAATATTCTTAGATATAATATATTAGCTATATAAAACTAGCTAATTAGCTAAGACTATATAATAAAAATACTAGTAAAGGGGAATTAAGAGGAAATTAAAAGAGGGGATTAGCAAGGACCTCTAGTAAAAATAAGCCTATCTAAAAATAATAATAAAGAACCGATAAGGGAATGGGGAACCCTAAAGCCAAATTATTAAAAATATAGGGGATTTTATTATTAGATTATCTATAATATTATTAATTATATAAAATATAATAATAATAATTATATTATTAATAAATATAAAAGTATTTCTATTATTATCTTAAATAATTAATAAATAAGATAAATATAAAAAAGTATTATCTAGGATCTAAGTTATTACTAGATTAAAAAAAAGATCTAGAGATATAGCCAAGTATATAATCAGGGCTATTAAATATAAGCTTTAATCCTAAATAACTTAGATAATAATAATAATATAATTTTCTTATAAGTTCTTAATAAAGGACTATAGAAGTTAATAAAGATAAAAATAAAATCTATAATAGATAAATCCTTCTTTATTATCTATAATAAAATAAGCTTAGTTATAAAGCTAATTAATAATTAAGAGATTATAAAAAGATATCTAATTCCCTTTATAATAACTAATATATTTATAGATAATATCTATTTATTTATAGACTAGCTTTATAATATAAATCTATATATTAATTAATATTATAATTACTAGAATTATTATATCTAGATAAATAATATTACTCTTATAGAGAAATTAAAGAATATTTAAAGAATAATTAAATCTTTATAAGTTATAATAATTATTATATATTAAACTCCTTATATTCAAGAAAATCAGGCAGAGCTAGGAGATAAAGAAGGCTATAAGAAATCGATAATAATCCTATAAGAATATAATAACTTTACTAGTATCTTTAACCCTAAAAAAGCAATAATTTTACCAAAATTAAAGGATATAATCTATCCTATTAAACTAGAAGAAGGGAAGATATCTCCCTAAAGACCTATCTATATCCTAGCTATAAAGGAGCTAGAAAAACTCCACTTCTTCTTTAATAAAGCCCTATATTAAGGATAGATATAAAGATCTAATAGCCTTATAAGGGCCTTAATCTTATTTATATTAAAAAAAGGGGGAAAGCTATAATTTTATATTAATTATAAGAGATTAAATTAGATAATTTAAAAGAATTATATATCCCTATCCCTAATTCTAGAAATCCTTAATTAATTATAAGAGGCGAAGATATATATTAAGATTAATCTAAAAGATATATATTATTAAATATATATTAATAAAAAAGATAAATAAAAGATAATATTTTATTATTATTATAGATATTTTAAATATCTAATTATATCTTTTAGCTTAATTAATATATCTATTATTTTTTAATAATATATAAATATTATATTATATAGCCTAATTAATTATATTATTATTATATATTTTAATAATATCCTAATATATAATAATAATCTTGCTAAATATATATAATATATTTACCAGATCCTTAAATATTTATAGAAAATTAAACTCTATATTAATCTAGAAAAATATAAATTTTATATAAACTTAATATTATTCCTAGATTTTATAATAAGCCTAAATAAT